>OZ024906.1:36545795-36858295 GCA_964017125.1 Flabesymbios commensalis | reverse complement strand
TTCAATACTTGTGCTACCGGTGTTAATCGATGCCTTGTTTTTAAAATCTCATTTTAATTAACTTAATCATGTTATTGACATTTCTCATAATCAGACACTGGGCATCGCCATATATTGGATTTTTTCACTTTACTTGGGATTATACTTTCAAGTTAAGGGCTCGTTTTATTGTTTCAAGTTTAGGGGACCCTTCCCGTCGCCTGTGTTATTGGACCGGGTGCATGGGTTCCTAAGGAATTTGTCAAAGCTGCTTTGTCAACTGACTCTTTCTTTGTGGTGTGGGAGGTTTTCACCCCCCCCCCCCCCCGGTATAAATATTAAATAATAATTATGTGGAGATGTCTATTGCGTGACTGAGAAGTGTTCAAACAACGAAGTATAACGTATGTAACATGTTAAGATCAGTACCATTATAGCTATTAATATTGTGTTAAACGTTCACCAGAAAAAATTAAGCTTGTATATAATTCTTAAGTTCCTCGCGCCTACGACCTCGGGAGCAGCGAGCCTTGTGTGGGAAGATGAGGTTTCTACGCTTTCCAGAGTGTCTTTTTTGCTGCCATTTATAATAACTTATAGTAGCTATATTATCTCTGTTTTGGTACGGGAAACAAATATGCCGCATAAGCATAATACCATACTAATGCTATATGGTGTTTGACTTTATTTTACGTAGTTATGAGGAATATTTTAAATATATTAATTACTGACTGGGGGCTATCAGTAACTAATTGTAAGAATAACCGTTTTATTGGTCAACTTACGTTATAGTTTGGGATCGATTCGGCGGCGCTGGATTGGTGACAACACGACATACTGGTTGTATGTCGCATATAGATTACTCAACTTCTCAGATGTTCCTGACATCAGCAGATTTTATTATAGTCTAGTTTAATACACACTGCTCTCATACCTTAGGTGCCAAGCGGTAATATACATTATGTATATCTGAATTGTTTCTTAGTGGTAAGCCATCACACGAGTTTTTATCGAGATCTCGTAAGACGCTGATATGTTCATCCATGTTGCCGTCATTGTCACGATCATAGTCCCATGTTCATAAGCAGAGTGATATGTCCTTTACATCGTCTAATGCTCACTTATGATCTCCATGTACGTTTAGTCTCTGTCGCACACACTCTCTGATTCACTCGTCTCTCAATCACTCACTGTCTCAGTCTCTGGCTCTGTCTCTCCCCATCTCTTTGAATCTCTGCATCTTTCTCTATCTGAATCTCTGTGTGTCTATCTGCATCTCATCTGTGTCTGAATCTCCCTTCTCTGCCTCTCTCCCCCGAGTCCCTAGCACCTCCGTATTTTTATATGCTAGGAACTATCGGCTCCGCTTGTTCCTGGCCAGCCGTCTCGGCTCTGGCTGACGCCCAGTACTCTCAAATATGGCAACCAGTATTCACAATGTTTAAATCCGTCCGTATCTATTCACGTCCGTCCACCACGGCCGTCCAGTCTGCCTCACGCCCAAGATACAGGCTTCTCACATGTCCATCAGGCTACCGGCCACACTAAGGCCTCTGGCATTATTACACAATCTCGCCTGCCTGCCTGCCTGCCGTATTTTAACCGTTCGAATCCTTCTCTGCGTAGCTCGACTTGGTCTCGCTAAGCAATCTGGCTGGGTCGTCGTTTGTATATCCGACCCCCTCTCTGGCTGACGTCTGTCCGTAACACTACAGGTACTGTGGCGTAAATATCCGTGATAGTCAATGATCTCTTGAGATCTGTTGTCTATGGCTTACCACTTTTAAAAGATGTTATACATTGTCTGTGTTAGTGTAACTAACGCATGAGTTAGTGTAACTAACATTCACCTCCCCTCTGGAGAAATATGCCGCCGGGCATATAGTCCGTTATGACGAAAGATCAAAATATCTATATATATAAAATCCGACTTGGCACCGTATGATACAAAAGTAACATCAAGAATAATATTATATAAAAACTGTTCATGCACAACTATTAAAAAGAACTGCACATATTTTAAATATCATCTCTAACATGTATGTGCACAAAGCCTTTGACAAACCTGCATCGTCTTCAATTTAGACCATTCTATATTCGTCAATGCTATTACTTCGGTACTGCGTGGCGCATTATAAAATGGAATATACTTGTTACCTTTAATATGTTTATGTTTACTTTCTCTGTTTAAATCAGCAACATAATTATCTGAGCTACCATTTAAATTAACTCATATAATAAATCTGGTTCTGGTTTCTCAAAAACTCTGTACAACATTTTCATACCCGTGGTACATTGGATATTCAGAATATACCTATAATAATTATCATTTATATGTCACTATACATAGCTACTTAAGTGTTTTACTTATAGTTATAAAAACGTTGCTGACCATTGTCATTCATTCGACGCGCAGCGTATTCCTGAATGCCACTGATTCAACTTTCACTTCTATGATATTATTTTTTTTTCCACTTTGATCACTCACCACCTACTAAAACTAAAGTTTGATACAATTTTGCTATTATTACAACACCATAAACAATACTTCACACTGGTTACTATATGTTCATAATTATACTACTTAACTAATTCATATCAGCATACCTTGCTTACTATTTGTACACACGCTAACATTCTATACAATTCACACACTTATTATTAGATTTTAATTCTATCTAGATAGCTGACATTAGTATGTATTGCTTAATATTATCACACATGATACCACTATTACAATTCTTCTTCCAACTTCGGGATTATGTCCCGTCATTATACTCATTTGATCATGACTGTGACCGGTAAACCTTTAATGCACACTTCGTAACTATACATTTTTATAAATAATTATCTATAATTTTGTATATATATAGAGAGTCTGATATATTCAGTATGTCTATATTCGACTTCGTCCAATCAGTGACTTTTCAGCGTGAGTATTCAGTCTCGCTGATCTTGCACAAATCTCACGTTTACCACTATATAATTTTATAAGCTGCTACGCTACATTTGAATAAACTAGATTTATTCGTTTCAATCCAAGTTTATATGCTTTAAACTAAACCACACATAACCTCTATGTATTAATATAGTTGAACACATTATATAAACATGCATATATACAAACATAGTATAAGTTTAATACAAATCATTATTATCGATTAACTAATCTAGGTAACGAAAACATTTGGTTCACTGTCATGATCAACCCTCATATCATTTCTACTCACATCATCATGATCCTATTTTTTCTGTCTCAAGTTATATTTTTGAGCCACGGAAGGACTACATCATCAAACATACATTTAATCAATCCTCTACTTATTACACATCCTTGTTAGTTAATCCGCAAGTGAACAAAGTTTGCTGTTAATATGAACTTCAGGTCAATATCACTTGTAATAATATCTATACTTTCTTACTTAAGTTTGTTTTGATGTTACCCAAACATTCATTTAGTATAGTGTCTTCGCTTTTATTTCTCCTTATATCTTATTCTCAAGCATATTTGTATGTCATTCATAATTGTATTATTTTTATGTACCTAATTCTTTCCCATTTTTCCCAATACCAAACGCTGGACCCTAGGTGGCGATCCCTGTGCAAATTCATCAGGAGCTGATGGTTGCGCAACAGGATGCGGCCTATCCGGTGAGCTATCATTAGTGGTTTCATTATCATTATGGGATCTCTGTAACTGTCCTAACGCCTGTTGATAAGGTGATGGACGTGCCATCGGTGAGGTGTTGGGTGTATAATACACACAACGTGGGGGTGAGCTTTTGATTGGTAACAAATGATGGATAGGTGGATTAAGTATATCTCTTGACCTCTCTGGTATTTGGATATACTGCTCCTCGTTATAATAGTGAAATAACAGATGAAATCGCGCCTCAGGGCTATTGATTATTTCTCTTACATTACCGGTTCTATAACCTGGTAATTTCACATGCTCCGGCAGTTTAATGTCAGTGACGTTATCATTTATCATGAGCTTTAATGGACCTCCCCATTGCATTTGTATCCATGATTCCATTCGCCGTTGCATCATCCGAGCCCTTATCACTCTAGGTGCAATGGAGAATGCTATCAGGTTTGGTTCGTACTCCAGAGAAAACAAATACAACAAACATCTTTTATCCTTACTCACTATTTTCAAGTACAGTCGTAAGTTATTAACCCTTTGTGCTGGGCTGAACGTTTTTCTACAGTATTCCTGTATTTTTGGAAATCTAATTCCTAAATATCCCAAAAAATATATGAATTTAATTACAGCAAATAAACAACCCAAAGCTGCCAGTAGAGCCATTACATAATAATATGTATCAAAAGGTTCTACACTTTCTTCATTTGAAGTTACAATGTCATTTTCGAGTACTGTTTTAGCATTTGGTAATAATACATATGGTTTGACTTCTGCTGCTGAGATTTTGTTTTGTACAACAGACATTATTGCAGCAATTCTGTTAATTTTTAGGAACATAATTATTACCAAAACAAAGTTAACTACTGATATAGCGGAACATATTATCAGCCAGAGCACTCGGGATGATGCTGTATCATCCCATGGTAATGTTTTTAGTGTACTATCTTTCCCTGTGTGTGGCTGATAATATGTTTTTCGCTGAGTTCTAATTGCTTCAGCCACCTTCTTTAATTTCAAACCCGTTTCTCTATCCTTTTCTGAAATGTCCGAAAAAGATTTCATAGAATCTAATATCTTTGGTAATTTCAACGTTACTGATTTATTCAAAAAAGAAGATCCTGTAAGCGTATTTCGTGGAAAGTCAAACTCTGTCACTACAGCCATGTTGAGTGTATGACCTGTTTCGTGTACTTCTAACTTATCTGCGCAATCATTTAAAGGTGCGTAACTCTCGTATTCTCCAAGTATAACCTTACACCCACACGGAATGTTTACAACGCATAACTTACATGCCGTGTGTTCTTCTAATAAGTTTTGCTCACTTATCGTTTGATAACTATCTTTTGCTGTGGATAATAGATATTTAGAGTCAGACATAGGTAATAAAAATGGTTTCAGTTTAGTACTATCAGGGTAAATAAGTACCTCACACTGATGTTTAATTTCATCTGGTATATCAAAAAACAGTGCCGTAAGGCATGATACTGTGGTCCTCTCACGTCTAAAGAAAACCTGTGGACATTGAATAATTCGTTCCTTATCACAACCTACTAAGTCATTACTGTTTAACTCTATGTAGTAATGCTTTGATCTGTCAATCGCTAACATTTCTGCATCTAAAGATATTTTGGTGTATCCTGATTCGGCATTAGTACTTGTCTGAATAGGTACTGGTAATACTAAAACTTTATACAAATAAAACTCAGTTTCTTGATTCTCGATTGGTATTGAAATAAATACATATACGTCGTCCTTAGTATAGGTATACAATGTCAAATGATGATTGTAATAAAATGAAAGATCTTTATGAACTAATTTATAATTCGGGTGTTTGTTTTTAAGTTGTTTGTTAACTTTGCTTAATGCACGTTTAAATTCCTGTGGCCGTACAAGGCTATGTGACAATTTACCTTTTTGCAATACCTCTATTCCACTCATATAATTATGTTGCATACGTGTAAATACCTGTAATGATTGGATATTTGCTATATAATTTCCTAAGAAATCTACTGTGGTATCCATCATTCCGTTCACATTCTGTGAAAAGGTTGAGAAATTATTACTTAGACTTTCTAAATTATATTGCCAAATTTCTAATGCTTTTCTGTTGTTCTTAATATTATCAAAGTTATCCCTAATATTAGCTTTCGCGAAATTAAATCTTTCATTCGTTAAATTTGCAAATGATACCAACGCTTCTTTAATTTCTGATTCGTCGTTTTGATTACGCTCCACATAATTTTCTAAATCTCGTACATGTGTGTAAATTTCTCTAACATCGTCTATTGTGGCTGTGCCGAAAAGTCCGCGTGATAATTTACCCACAATTCCGAACAATGCTCTCGTCATACGAGCGGCTTGTTTGGTAGATATAGGTTCACTTAACTGTATATTAAGAGCATTGTTCATATATTTAGCTTCCTCCACTAGTGTTTTGTATGATTCTAGGTAAACATTTTGCAAAACTTGCAACTGTTCACATACATTTTCAACTTTTTCATCGTTATCATGCTTTACCCAACATTTCAACTCACGGTCTAGTTCAGGAAAGTTCGGTATACGTATCCTAGGAATTCTAAAATATAATTTGAATTCGCTATATCCATTCAAGAGTATCTGCGGTTGTTTTTGGAAGATGATTCCGTAATTTTGTCTAAGGATTTGTTCCGTATGAAATTGAAATCCTCCAGTTTCCTCTGTCTCTGGCATTTTATTGCTATCGACAGATGGTGTAACGAGCAGAAATATGATGAACATCGTATATCGACGATTTCTTTCCATGACTCTGCTTGTTGCTGTATCTGTAAAATTGTATTAATATATACTTTGAGATGCCAGAAATAAAAACTTAGTAAAATCGAAAAATATATATATATGACTCTTGCTTTATCCCCTAATTTTACGTCTGCAACATTTCTGTTACTTACCGAGCTTTAATGAACTATGTTATTCTTGAATCTTGAATCTTGACTATTTGTCATAACCCTATCGTCTCTGCCGTGAGACTGATACTGAATGGCTGTTCGTAACTCGCAGATTTATATACGAAGTCCAACTCTCAGGCATCCAGTATTATATGGATAGTAGACTTGTAATTATTTTTAGTTTGAGCTTTATGGTGGGGTCTCTGTTAAATATAACCTGTTGACCTATTGTCCTATAGATGTCGGGCCAGCGTTGCCGACATTGGGCCGTCACTCAGACGCCACCAGTCACCGCTGGACACTAGGTGAAGCTTCCTGGGCTTAGTGCGCACTGTGTGAGCGTCAAATATGGAGACGCTGGTGCCTGGCACCCCTCTCCATTGCCCGTGCTGGCGATGCTCCCCTGTTAATTAGCATACGATATTCTAGTCCGCATCTCAGGCTATCGTATCAGTCAGCCAAATTCTATCGAATCCTATTTTGGAATTGCTATCATGAATCTCCTTATATCATCTATTTATACTAATCCTTGTCTTTACTCCTGCTTACAATTTTGAAAATACCTTTTTTTTTTCTGTCATATATGATATACATTTTTACAGGAGAAATTACACAATTTGACTATTTTTCGGTTGACTACAATTAATTGTATAATCTGTAATCACTTAAAACACATAGCAACAAAATCTACTATGTATAAGAAAATCGATTATTCTTATAATAGTTGTTTTTCCAACCACATATGTATATGACCAATAAATAATTTATAAGGAAATGCACAAATATAATACAAATGGATTTGTTCAATTGACTTATTCACTGCTATTATCTCAGGTATTATTTTAGTACAATTCTACACTAACACAATTCTGTAGTAATTGTTCACAATTTATATTTGATGATAAAAAAAGTATGAGAAATTTTAAATTACAAAGACAATTACAAAGTTAGCTCGAAATAGCATATATCAGAAAAAATATGAGGAAAAAAAACAAAATTTGTGCCAAACAATGTACCGATTTATATATCAACCATTTTCTGGCTCATCATTTTCTTGCTGATTTCTAAAATCTAACTGGTGTAAGTCATCAAACACTAACTCATTTCTACTGAAGGGGGTATATGTTAGGTGCAATGGATCTCTAGCTGGAATAATTTTGTTAGGGTGAGTGCTGAAAATACTATAATCGTGCATGGGTTCACATGCACACATTAACATCATGGTCATGATGTCTACCTGGGTGTCTACAGGAAGTGGGGAAGGTGTGTCGGGTAGATTTTTAAATAAAATTCCCCAGTTCTGTCTTAACGCTGGTGGTGTTGCTACTGTTAAAGGTTCAACTGATTCTGTCCAAAACGATTTGTATTCCTCCACCCATGCAATAATTAACTTGCTCAAAATTTGCGCCTTGAGAGAAAGGGGTTTATTTGCATAAGGAATAAAACCCTTTGTCGCAAGTAGCCTTGCCTTGTCTACTATCGAAATTTCCTCCTCGCTAAATTTTAATTGCGCTACACTTACATTCCCTGCTTCGGACATATAGTTCGAGGCCTTAGCTAGAGTGCCGAAAAATTCATGCAATTTGTTAGGTCTTCTTGACAATTCCGTGGCTATATCCCTTCTGAGAGATCTATATAAATTTTGATCAGGAAGGCTGTCGCCCTCCTTTGCTTTCAGAGCTCTCAGAAATCGAGAAGCTTTATTACGATCATAATCACAGAAAGAATCATTATCGACAATTCTCTGGTACTTTGCTATAGCCACGGCTCTATCAGCTGGAGACATTATGGTGAAAAAATACATGCTTCTTATTTCTCCTGGTATATGACTAAGAAACAATAGAACTAGTATATCTAGTTGTATTAGTAGGTTACGTAAATGATACACACACCTTATATTGTTAGTAGAATGGTAAAACCCTGTTCCTCTTTTCTATTCAAGCAAGGTAATCCTAATTGTCAAATGTTATCGCAAGAAAATGATGCTGATCGTCTGTTGGATGATCCAGATGAAAATGGGCCGATTGTACAGAGGTCATCTCTATTTATCGCAATGTCTTGCGATGTCCTGCTGTGTCAGATTGTGTCCGTCTTATGTAAATTAGTTTTCTAAAGAATGCTTATCTATCCCGGTACCTATTATTTTAGCCCTAGCTAAACGCTCTCGTAACTCTGTTCTCAGCATGACGTCTAGCTAACAAAGAACTATATCTTGTTTTATTTAAATACTTCAATACGGATTACCGACCGTAGGGTCACTGCGTGTATGCCGCCCTTACGTTTATAAATTATGTATAATGCAATACCTTTTTAGGCTAACTTATTCTTATATATATACAGTTATATATATCATTACTGAGTTCCATCATTCTATTTTTATTTTCGCTTGTATCTTCACGTTAGAAAATAAAAATAATGAGTACTAACCTCTCAAATGGGTTACCTTACCTGCCATTTTTATTTCTTCCAGTTTAATAAGTACTTCATGATTTATGTATCTTATTTAAACAATAACTATTATCATAATATTTACCTTTATCATGATAACATACTTCACCTAAACTTAAATGTCAACTAATGGCCTGTACGCTGCTCTGTCCAGTTTGTGTGTTGCTGCTGTTATTATTATTTGTATGCGTTTAATACTAGATTCTAGAGTTCAGAATGTCACTCAAAGTTCATTGTATATTATATCTGCTATGACCAGATCTCGGCTGTCCGCATTACGAAATCACAGAAGTCGGAATGTTACATAATGTATGTTAATTCTATTTACCTATCTGGTACGACCAGATACCGAATGTTCGTACCTGGACTCCACCGAATTTAGAATATTACACAAGTTATTCTAATTCAGTTTACCCATCTGCTATCAGCCCCCGACTTACCGTACCTGGAAAACTAAACATGCTAAAGCATGGGTCGTCTGTTAGTTATGTTTATGTCTATACGTGATCTTTCCTGCTCCTGTAATAACATGTTTAGCCTCTGTTCGGGCTGTCTATTCCACATTGTATCGTGATCCTAATCCATGGTAAACTTCTCTTCACTTACCATGTTTATTCAGCCGCAAGGCTGGTCACTTTGATCTTATAATTAAATTTTCTGATTACATTACGTCGCTTAACTTAGCTTATTTTTACCTACGACATCATTCTCTTTACGATGTGAATAAAATATCGCCAACCGTCGCGAATTTAAACTCTTAAGCTTGTGTAGCCGCCTCTATGAATTAGACAAATTGTATTTTTACAATTTCCATTCATACCGAGGTGAAGAAAACATGTCGCTGTTAGTTTGTCTGATTCGCTAATATTTTATTTATTTTTCCTACATCCACTTAACTTTAACTTGTCGTCACAAGTTTGTTTCTGACATTTTACCGTTCTTCGTATTTCCCTTTTGTGTTTTTATTTTTAATTTAATCTGATGTTACAAATTGTGTATCACATGTCTCTAAGGGTCATGACTTCCTGTTGAGACATATAATTTTCCGTTATTCCTAAAATTAATTTTCTAATATTGAAAATCTTCGACGGTAATTATGTCGGAAATGTAAGGAGAAAATTTTTCTCGATCCGTAGGAAACGAAATCTCATCGTTTTTGTTTTCGATGTCTTGTGGTAAATAAGTTTTAAGTTTACTGCAGTATTATTCCCTTAACATTACCACGTACTCTATTATGGCAGATTTCATAAAATCCTTATTAGACATTGTGGTAGTTTTTTTTTTCTTAATTTATCTCCAATCTTTTCTTCTCTCTCTTTATACGCGTATATATATATACCGTTATGTCCCACACATTATTTATCTTCAATCACTTTTAAAGAAATTACTTTTTCGTGATATTATATTATTGCTTTTGAATTAGGATTTTTATATTATACCTTTGATATATTTAATCCTTATATTTCTTACGGCAATATGCTTTTTTTTGTGTAAGTACCTTACATTACTTCCTTGTTCTTAAATCTCTTACTTTGTTAACCTTGAGATTTAAACTCCTGTACAATGCTAATGCCTGTGTGTTCAGACATTCTATTGGTAACCATCTTACGTCACCGTCTGTGAATCTTATTTCAATTCTAATTGGACTGTCTGGGGCTTGGGAACACTGTGTGATTTTTGATATATCATGATAAACTTCTGATTCCCTAATTTTACGAGCTGCTGGCTTCACAGCGTCTCTCAAAGGGGTATTTACCGGCTTACTCTTGTTTTTAGAGTTGTCGCTAACCCTTTGAGTTTCTGGTCGTCGTGTCTGTTTGTTTATCTTAGGCTGTGTGTCTGACGGTTTATCGGTGTTTTGATCATCTGTTACTTGATCTGCTGTACGCAATGTACCGCGTTTCAATCGACATACCGTGACTGGTTTTGATATAAATTTTCCATCGCTAAGACGTCTTAATATACACGTCGTTACGCTGGAAAATCTGACTATTATATATGGTCCCTGAAATACTGGTTGTAATTTCAGTTTAGTACGCTGTTTTCGTAACCTTGGTACATGCAACCATACTATATCTCCTGCCTGCAAATTAATCCCAGTGGATCTTTCATCATATCTGATCTTCATTAAGCCTTGTGTTCGCTTAAAATTCTCAATAGCCAGTTTATGTATTTGTTCTTGTGTTTGCAGCATTGACACTAAATGGTCAATTACTGGTCGTGGGAATTCTAACGGATCTAATTTATTCATGTCCGGTGGAATTGTTGGACTTCTACCGTATACCATGAGAAATGGACTATATTTCAACGCATAGCTATCACTTGAATTCAAAGCGAAAGCTGCTGATGATATATACAGATCCCAGTCTGTCTGTCTAGTATTGGTATATGCTCTCAAAACTGATAGAATGCTCCTATTAGTTCTTTCTACTGCTCCCTGTGTAGATGGTTTCAATGAGCTAGATAACCTATGAGAAATACCATAGACTGTACACAGACCTTTGAATAATGTGGATATGAAACAAGAACCATTGTCAGTACTTATGACCTTTGGTGCTCCGACTACACACAGTACATGATCATAAAATCCCTTAGAAAATTCTTCTCCTGATATTGTGTAACTTGGCCAAGCGATGACATATTTAGAGAATAGATCAACTACTGTATTAATATACAAATAACCTCTATCTGTCCTTGGTAATGGCCCTATTTGATCGATCTCAATATGAGAAAAAGGTGCTGGGCTTATATCAAATAATTGCATAGGTGGTTTTATCGTTCTTGTGAATCGCTTTGTAGCATTGCAAGTTTGGCAACTCGTATAATAATCCACAGCATTTTTCATCATATTTGGCCAATAATATCGTGGTCTTATGAGACTCATCATTTTAGGAACACTTAAATGTCCACTAAATGATGTGTCGTGATGCAATTGTAATATTGTGCTTACCATTTCTCTTGGTACAACTAATTGAGCTTTAGTTTCAGCTGCCTTAGAACCCAATGGTGTAAAAATGTGATATAGTAACCCATTTATTTTTACATAATCTTCTTCTCGTAATATTATAGCTCTAGCTTCTTTTTGATCCCTAGGCAGTATTTTATATCTTAAATACTCTAGTATTGGTTTGCAAAATGAATCACTTCCCTGAGCTCGTAATATCTCTTCTGGGTTTAAATCGATCTCGTCATTTTTATCATCTACTGATTTCTGTAATGTTGGCATAAGTTTCTGTTTTCTCTTTTGAGACTTACTTTGTGTGTCTCTTATGTTTTCATTTGTCACTATATTTTCTGTGTTATTACTGTCCGCTAACGTTTCGGTAAGAATGTAATTTACCTGTCCGTCTAGCTCGTTAAACACATTTTCGTTATTATTCTCTTTTTCGCTTTGATATCCTACTTTATTTGATAATATTGCCATGAGTGGTCTATCGTTATCATATTCGAATATCTCCTCAATCGGTTCTGCAAACGAAACATTATTCCTTGCTAATTCGTTTGCGCTATCTTCTTCAAATAGCGACCGTAGCGCGCAAAGTGTGTCATCGGTGTTACTCACTTCCTGGTTATGCGTTGTGTTTGTTATAACTGCATTGTTTATATTAGGCTTACGCTGTCTAGGTAGGTAAAGTGGGTCGAAGTCTATATACTCAATATTAAACTCATTTTCGCCACTATCCTCACTATCTCCGTGCATATTGCCATTACATAGCTCCTGTTTTTCGTCATTGTTTGTAGTTTCCTTACCTGTTGTTTCATCGCGTGTTGTGACAACACTTGGTATACGGTTTTTACAATTTCTAGTGAAATCAAGTGAATCGAAATTCCTATAATCATGAAATTCATTTTCATCACTATTCTCACTATCCATTTCCGTATTTTTGTCACATAGTTCAATTTTACTATGCTTTGCAGCATCTTCGGGACATGTACTTTTCTGGACTAATATATCCCGAGTTTTTGCAGCGTTTACTGTATTAGTTTTACACTGTTTCGGATTATATTTTATATTTGTATCTCGATGATCTTTCTGAGATTTATCTTCCTTATCCGTCTCATTATCTGTTTGTATACTCTTATTACACGATTCGATTTCCACTTGTTTAATAACATTTATGTCCGGGAAATTATCAATGTAATTGTCAACTTCTGTTCTAGTATAGTCATAAGAACGTCTACTCAGTGCGTCGGGCACGTTATTCTCCGACCCTTTTACATGTTGTACCTCATAGTCAAACCCTTGTATAATCAATGCCCATCTGGCCAATCTAGGTGTTAAATCTTTGTGACCTAATAGGTATTTAAGTGCTGAGTGATCTGTTTGAATAAGGAATTTCTGACCCTGCAAGTAAACTTCAAATTGTTTAAATGCATGTATTACAGCGAGTAACTCTTGTTCTGTTGTGCTGTATTTTGATTCTGCCGGTGTTAAGCTGCGGCCTGTGAATGCTATCGGTTTAATACGACCCTTTTCATCCTTCTGTGATAATGTGCCGCCAATAGCTATAGAGCTGGCATCGGTGGCGAGAATGAAGGGTTTTGAAAAATCTGGATATCCCAATAAACTGTCACTTGTCAATATATCTTTTAATGTATTAAACGCTTTTTGACATTCTTCAGTCCACTTGAACTTAATGTCCTTCTTTGTCAAATAATGTAGTGGTCTAGCTATTTTAGAATACCCCTCAATGAATCGTCTATAAAAGCCAGTTGCACCTAAAAATTGTCTGACGTTGTTGACAGATTTAGGCACTGGATATGTCCTAAAAGCACTTATTTTGTCCGGGTCAGGTAAAATTCCTGATGGTGTCAATATATGTCCTAGAAATGGTACTTTCGCTCTTGCGAAAAGACATTTACTTGGTTTCAGCTTTAAGTTTGCTTTTCTCAATCTTAAAAATACTTCTTTTAAATGCAACAAATGGGTCTCGAAGTCTCGACTATAGCAACAAATATCATCTAGGTAAGCTAAGCAAAATTTAAACCTAATACCTGCTAATACTTGATCCATTAATGACTGAAAACTCATAGGTGACCCTTTTAGTCCCATTGGCATTCTTTTATACTGGTATTTAGCATGTGGTGTTAAAAATGCTGTTAATGGTTTCGAATCTTCATGTAAACCTATTTGGTGAAACCCACTTTGAAGGTCCATGGTACTAAAATACTTAGGATGACCTTGACCTATATCATCTAGAATCGAATCTAGCCTTGGTATTACAAGACATTGGTCAATTGTCTGAGCGTTAAGTCCGCGATAGTCAATGACTAGCCGCATACCGTCATTCCCTTTCTTTTTTACTAACAGCGCCGGAGAGGCGAACTCTCCTGCTGTTGTCTCCTCAATTATATCTTGGTCAACTTGTTCTTTTACAATTCGTTCCATTTCTGATCTCATTTTTGGACTCATGCGATATGGAAATCTACTGATTGGTTTTGAATTTGGTTTTAATTTAATTTTATGTTGGACAATATGTGTATAACCTAGTTTCTTTGTCATTGGGTCCACAAAACAATCTTCAAAAGAATCTATTAAATCTTGCATTTGATTTTTCTGATTCTCTGTTAATTGACTTTGTGAAAAATCTATATTTACATGACGTTTATGTTTTCGCGGAATTGAATTTTGACTGTTTAGACTATCGCGTTTTTCATCTCTTTTACACCCTTTGTTCACTTGTTGATTGTACATTTTTTCAGGCTTTACAAATTTGTCAGGATCGGCGACCTTAACAGATGCTATTCGTCGATCCTTAGTGATAACCTGTGGCTGATCTGAAAAATTTGCCAATCTTATTGGTATAGCATTCTCTGTTGATGTAACTAGAGACGCTATACTTATAACATTGCGTCTAGCCAAATCTTGAAATGGGAAACATTCTAAAACTGTCTTATCTTCTAATTTCGTACCTCGACTTAGATTACCTGCTACAATAACTTCTGATTGTGCTGGCAATGTAAGTGCGCAGTTAGCATATACTGGTATTGTAGAAAATGATAATTTTGTTTCTTTTGGTCCGATTTTCAGATGAGCTCCGTGATTTTGTAAAAAATCCATTCCAATTATTACATCTCCATTCATTTCTTTCAAAATACAAAAATTAATATTGTAGCGTACCTTGTTTATGTAACATGGCAATTTAATCTCGCCAAGTATAGGTACAACAGTTTTGTCTGCTAATTTGCATGATTTTCGTATTTTACATTTGTCTACCTTTAACGTGGTCATTTCGTCAACATTTCTAAGAAATCTTGACGATATGAATGACGTCATAGCACCCGTGTCTATTAGACAGTCTGTACTCACATGTTTAATTTTGATAGGCATTTTGCTTCCTGTGAAACTGGCTGTGTGAATTGCGTTGTTTGTACACTGTTGTTCATGTTGTTTGTCTTGTTGTTTGAGTCCTTGTCCTTCCTTTATCGTGGTACCTAATGACAGTGGCTCACTCCTGGTCATTAGGCGTTGAAGTTTCCCCGCTGTTGAGTATACCTTTGTCCGTAGTTTGGCTTTCGCTGGTGATGATACGGACCATTGTAGTTCATCCTAGGCTGTCTGTGCTGTTGACTCCATTGTTGACCTTGCATCTGGTTTCTTCTACATTCGAATGACATATGTCCTTTGATTCCACACTCGTAGCAAATGATATGTGCTTTACACGAACCTGTGTAGTGCCCAATGCGTTTGCAAATCTGACATTTTGGTCTGCCTTCTGTTGTACGGGCAGATGGTCCTGACATATCTTGTTGTCTCCATTGTCGTCTGTAATTCTGGTCACGTTCTCTGAATTGACTTCTCCCTCTGTAGTCTCCTTCTTCTTGCTGTATCTTTTCTTTCTGTCTTCTATCCCATTTTGTATCTGCGTTATTGTTATCTGAAGTAACAAAACATAACTCCATTCTCTCTTCTAACTGTCGTATTGCTGCTGCTGTTGTTCTATCCTCCGAATTCTCCTTCTTTATCATTTTTGCGCAAGTAGCTTTAATAGCGTCTTCTTGCATTGTATAAATTTGTTCTGCTTCAATGGCAACTTTTTCAGCTTCACTCCATGATGTCGGTGTCTTTGATATTACGTAAGGCTTCAACTCTGTTTTCAATCCTGTCATAAATATTTTCCTGGATTCTACTTCCGATGTCCCAGCTAAAGCGAACCGTTTTGCCATTTCTGCCGCATATTCTCTAACTGATTCACTTGTACCTTGAGTCTTGTCCAACAAAAGTGTTTGCTCGACAAATGATTTTGACGTTGGTCCGTATTTCTCATTAAATGCACTCTCTAAAGCATTCCAATCTCTTTTTATGTCTTCACTCTGTGACTGATACCATTCATAAGCACGCTTATTTAGCATCATTGGGAAAAGTTTTAATATGTCTTTATTTGCGGCGTTTCTATATTCAGCATATTCTTTGAAACGACTCATAAATGTATTTGCATTAGAATAAAATTCACCTGTGAATTTCTCTGGAACTAGCCCATGTTCGTTTGGCATCATCTTCTGTATTGTTGTTTTCGTCTCCAGTTTGTCTGTTAATTTATTCAATTTTTGTTGTATATCGTTCAGTACTGTTGGATCCAGAACGATTTCATCATTCCCCTCCTGCTGATTTGGTAGGTCCTCTTCTCCTGCCATATTGTCAGCGGTATTTTCTTTTAATTTTTCTTTTTGACTTCCTTGCAATTTCTTACTTCTTAATCGAGTTAGCGGTCCCTTACTCTCTGTTGGATGTTTTCCACTTCTTTTCATCAGTAACTAAGTTTTTCACACCAAATATTATTAACACCATGTTCACATAATATTAAGTACAATGTACTCACACCAAATATTAGCACCAGGTCTCCTCCAAATATTAGCACCCATGTCCGCCGAAAATTAAGCCCAAGGTTCTTCCACCAAATATTATTTAAGCTCCAGGTTCATCCACCAAGTATTAATTACTGACTGGGGGCTATCAGTAACTAATTGTAAGAATAACCGTTTTATTGGTCAACTTACGTTATAGTTTGGGATCGATTCGGCGGCGCTGGATTGGTGACAACACGACATACTGGTTGTATGTCGCATATAGATTACTCAACTTCTCAGATGTTCCTGACATCAGCAGATTTTATTATAGTCTAGTTTAATACACACTGCTCTCATACCTTAGGTGCCAAGCGGTAATATACATTATGTATATCTGAATTGTTTCTTAGTGGTAAGCCATCACACGAGTTTTTATCGAGATCTCGTAAGACGCTGATATGTTCATCCATGTTGCCGTCATTGTCACGATCATAGTCCCATGTTCATAAGCAGAGTGATATGTCCTTTACATCGTCTAATGCTCACTTATGATCTCCATGTACGTTTAGTCTCTGTCGCACACACTCTCTGATTCACTCGTCTCTCAATCACTCACTGTCTCAGTCTCTGGCTCTGTCTCTCCCCATCTCTTTGAATCTCTGCATCTTTCTCTATCTGAATCTCTGTGTGTCTATCTGCATCTCATCTGTGTCTGAATCTCCCTTCTCTGCCTCTCTCCCCCGAGTCCCTAGCACCTCCGTATTTTTATATGCTAGGAACTATCGGCTCCGCTTGTTCCTGGCCAGCCGTCTCGGCTCTGGCTGACGCCCAGTACTCTCAAATATGGCAACCAGTATTCACAATGTTTAAATCCGTCCGTATCTATTCACGTCCGTCCACCACGGCCGTCCAGTCTGCCTCACGCCCAAGATACAGGCTTCTCACATGTCCATCAGGCTACCGGCCACACTAAGGCCTCTGGCATTATTACACAATCTCGCCTGCCTGCCTGCCTGCCGTATTTTAACCGTTCGAATCCTTCTCTGCGTAGCTCGACTTGGTCTCGCTAAGCAATCTGGCTGGGTCGTCGTTTGTATATCCGACCCCCTCTCTGGCTGACGTCTGTCCGTAACACTACAGGTACTGTGGCGTAAATATCCGTGATAGTCAATGATCTCTTGAGATCTGTTGTCTATGGCTTACCACTTTTAAAAGATGTTATACATTGTCTGTGTTAGTGTAACTAACGCATGAGTTAGTGTAACTAACAAATACCCTGTTCGTGTTTGAATGTGTAAATGGCAAGCCGGAATTTAGGTGTACAAACGGTTGTAAATATATGTTATTCACAAAACTAACTAAGCCAACCCTGCTGTACATAGTGTATAGAGCCTATGACAAATAAGTCATTGATGACAAAATATGTCAATAAAATATCTATCTATCGCATTGGGTCAAAATACTGGCTCATTTAATTTCAAATAACGTGTTGAAATTTGATGCGAAGAAGCGAGTCTATCTTTATCGGCGGGTGACACTCATCACCATATATACTAAGCCGCCGAGGAAGATGAACTCAGTTCTCCCCAGCAAACACAAGGACTTGACCCAATGTTGTTTCAATGTTGGCCCACCGCCTACACCGCGGGACCAACATTGAAACAACATTGGGTCAAATCCTTGTGTTTGCTGGGTCATCACTTTTCCCCGTACCCAGTACCACAGAACCTGGCTTCATGCGCCTTGTGCGTTTTCCAGAAGCCACCATAATATACCAAGAGACACATCGCGCCACTTAAATAATAGAGTGCCAGACTGCGGCGGTGTTGCTTTTGCGGGTGTTGCGTAGGTAGATTATATTTTGCCACATCCATCACGCTGTGATGGATCATCTGTTATTCCTATCAATCCACGTGTTGACACGGCCGGCATCATTATGCCGAGCAATCAGACCCACGTTTTTTGAGAGATTAGTTCCCGGCACTTTGACTCTTTCGCGCACACAAGCGGTTTCCAGGGACTTTTCACGGAAGTGGTAAATCGAAGACGAGGTGCCATCGGGTTCAGAAGGGGCAGAGTCATCATTTCTTCATGTACAGCTCTTTACCCGAGGATTTCCATCAAATAGTGTGGGCTAGTCAACCTGAGAATTGCAAGATAATGTTACACTAATGCCTATGTTCTCGTCAAAAGATAATAATAAAAAAGGAACAGATATTAAGATTAGTGAACATAACATTAATTTTAATCCGAATACGTATGGGATTGTTTCAAGTGTCTATTGCATTGGAATATTTACATGAATCTGTCAGAATCTTAAATATATTTATATACTACTGCAATCATTTTAATATTGTGATGCATTATATTAACACCTTAGAATATGCCATTGAACATTGTTGAAGTACTCGATATAATTATATAATAGTTCAAATAATTTTTTTCTACATTCCACGGTACCAGACATGTACTGCTCTGAACTTTGTACACGAATATTTCAAATACACCATGCATTGAAACTCATAATTATAGTCATTTAAAAAATGACTTTATTACAAATAAATTGGTTAGTCCAAGCAGCAGCTTTAATCCTTCTTGACATGTCAATAGTCCAAATTAAATACTAAAATGCTCATCCTCCCATCTAAAACATATAACAAAGTTTGTTTTGGGAAATCAACGCCTCATTTATTTCACATTAACGCCTAATTACAATCGTAACTGCTGTGCATGTAACACGTTCTCAAATGCAGCTGGTCAAAAGACCTGATGAATTTTGCTCTGACCACAATGTGGAAAGTGACCAAATAATTTACAAGATTCACACCTGATGCTTTACGTGTGTGAGTGCCGACGAGCCCCGACATAAAACGACAACATTAATTATGTAAAATCTTCTTAAGAATGGTAGTTAAGAGTATTTAGCTGGATTTACTTTACATAATACCCCCAACCCCCGCGGTGGATAGACAAAGCAGGGATCACGAGCTCACTCTGTAATTAAAGACCTGTGGCAAACACAGACAGCTGGCCCAGCGCTGTTTCAATGTTCGGCCAACGTCTGCGACGTTGGCCAAGCATTGAAACAGCGTTGCGTCGCAGTGGGCACACGTAACTGTGGAATAATTTGTTTTTCATAGCGGCAGATGTGGTTGGTGCAACTTAAGGTGATATGCTAATCTGGGTTAGACGCGTGGACGATTAACCTTCTAAATCCCAGGGTTGCGGTCACAATATTCAGCTGTGATGTCCAAACAATGATATACACTTATTTACAATGCGCAGTTATGTAGATTATATCGATGTTGCTTATAAATGTAGAATTGAAGATAAATGTAGAATTGACTAGGTTGTTCCCTTTAAGTATTGGTGACTGCAGACCTATGTATAATGTACATTTATTAATGCGTTTAACAATGAGAAAACAGTCTCCATTAGGTTTCAATGGTTAATCTTTGTGTGTGACTTAACATGAGGTAGAAAATGTAATAGAAACAATACGGTAGGCCTACATGTGGATAGTTCACTAACATCAACTACTCAACAAAAACAAAACATTTGTATAACATTTGTACAGCGTCGGCTCAATGTCTTCGACGTTGGCCCAACATTGTACAAGTGTTATGCAAATGTGTTGTGTTTACTGGGATAACAGCCAAATAAATGGTAAAATTGGTAAGAAAAACTTTTGTTTTAATAGATTATTTTGATAGCATATGAACAATCACATTTCAAGACAAAAATAGTATTTAATACTCACAGTGAATCACCTTTGAAGCTACATGTAGGCTATACTATAACAAGAACTTCATATAGATCTTGTTTATAATAAAGCTTGTAGCTTAATCAGGCTCAACTTTTGACATTAAGCTAATTAATTGTGCATATTGTCACCATATTCTTATTTATAGGTAATATGATTTTCTTAGCAAGTACAGCTAGTAGTTTAGCTCATTTATAGATTCCAAAGACGAGAAATGCTTCGATTAAAAAACTTCTCCCAAATAGAATATTATTTCACTAGGGGCCTAACCACAATCTATCACAATTGATCTTGCTTGAAGGGAAGGGTTTAGTGTCTTGTGGTGATCAGAGGGTTGTGAGAGCTTTGTCAGAAGATGCAATGCATTGACCAAATGTCGATTTAATGTTGGCCCACCGTCTTTGACACTGGTCCAACATTAAGGTAACAGTGGATAAACAATCCGTGGACCACAGGTGTATGAGGAGAATGACACAGGCAATGGCCATAAGGTGGCGCGTGCATAGTCGTCTGATTAGGGCAGCTCGGCCCGTCATGCGTGTCGTCCTAGTCCCACTTCGCCACATCTCAAACGTGGTCTCTGTATAATACAGGGCCCCGGGGGGCGGCGAGCAACGGTTCTTTTGGGGGGCGTCCGGCCAAATTACGCGAGCCAGCTGCGAGACGGTGGGCGATATTACGGGAGATTTACCCCTCGGGGTGTCCTGTCGTCACGCTAGGGTGCGTCTCTTTTCTACCCCTCCGGCCGACCCGACCGTTATACCCCTTTCTACACCCGTTACTGTGATAGGCCCACCAGACGCGCATAACGGGGGCCAATTTGCCGCAGCGCCCCTAATGACCAGGTTTGCATTTTAATTGAAACTCACCCAGCCCCTGACAACAATGGAGTTTCAAAGGGAGGAAACTGTTACAGTGTTTTTTTTCAGCCCGGCGTCTTGCGTCCGAGTGTCGCCTGCCGCCGTGACGAAACCAGTCACTGACAGCGGTGCGACTTCCGTATACGGCCATGCAAAGCCAACAGGCAGTAGCTGCTTACTTTTCAAGTAAATTGTTACTGCCTTTTGACCTTTTGACACAGCAGTGTAAGGATGACTTCACTTTCTTTGTTGAAAGTGGCCGCCCTTTTCGTGGCACGTCAACAACTGTGTCAGTTTGTACAATGAGTCAAATAACAGATAATAGGGGAGGAAGCCAACAAAATATACAGCCATAATTTTGTTGAGTGACTCATCTAAAATTAAATATTATCCAATTTTCTTTCAGTTTTGAATCGCTGGGATCGTCAACGGCCAGAATACAATCATTTAGAAAGCATTTGATAAACCTGATAAAAAACTGCAATATATTGTAGGAGAACTCCATATTTAAAACAAGATTATTTTCTAGTCGATGTTTTAGTAGACTCTATAATACATAAACAATCTTTGCACAGTTTATTATTGTATATCGCAAGCCAAATTTGAGTGCGATATGCAAGGATAAATTTTGGCCTTGATATTCAATACTGAAGCTATTAGCATAATGGATATCTGATCATAATAGGACGTCTATATTTACAATGTAAAACGTTCCTGCCTTAACCCTTTCACCACTGAAGCCCGTTTTTATTTGCTGAATGCTATAGCATTCAGCAAATAAAAACGGGCTTCAGTGGTGAAAGGGTTAAACCACATATCTCATGAGTTGAGTGAGATGCATACTACGCCACTAAATAAGCAATCTGTAACTTGAGAAGTAAGCAGTTCATTAAATAGTGTGTTTGGTTTAAATTGTGCTTCTTGGTGTCCCCTCATAAACACAGGTATCTAGCTGTATCGGAATAATACAAAATATCAAGTTGAAAATTATTATCAACTTGTTGCAATTGCTGATATTAAACTGTGTGACATTCAAAGACCTTGTATAATTTCACAGTTATACAGCGGATATTATTACAGTACATTAATTATTAAACCCGAGACGACATCTCGCCTGTTATCTAAGGTCTCGACATTTTTGATATGATTAATTTGAATCTGATTTCATTTTTGAACTTCATTTCCTCACAGGCTAAATGGTGAACTTGAGACGCCAGTCTGTGCCCTCTCATCAGTTTCAAGTGATATCACTTAACCTTTTCACTACCATACATGACGGAAATTTCCGTCGTCATTCGTCAATGAACGTAACCATAAAATGACACAAATTTTCGTCAAATATATACTACATTTATGTATTTTTCGTCATTTGAAGCTGGAAATTGCGTTAGCAATTCCAGCTTCAAATGACGAAAAATAGAACTCCTACACCAGTATATCTGGATCCTGGCATGCACTCCGGCCTGGAAGTCGAAGGGTTAAGGTCATCCCTGCCAGCACGGGACGATGACCCAATGTCGTTTTAATGTTGGGCCAACGTCGAATACGGCGGGGCAACATTAAAACACGTTCATGTATTCTGTCGTCAAAAGCCAAATTGCAGCAAACAGTTCTTGTCGAAGCAGTATTGACAGCCATGTGCAAAAAAGCAACGTTGTATCTATACAGTGACAAATGTTTACCTAGCCAATAAAGACCTATCCTTACTAGCTAGTGTTGTCATTTAAAAGTGTTTTATATTGAGCACATAAATTCCCAGTCTAATTATACTGAAGTATATGTGCTTTATTATCAGAACTGATTTGCATTCCACAAATCTATCACTACAATTAAATCAAATGAAATATTTCGAAGTGACTCGAATTTTATATTTACTTACAATATTTAATGCATTTAATTAATGCATTAGATTGTTGTCAGAGCCTACAAAGATAACATAGTGAAAATATTGGTGATTATGAGATGATTAATAGACGGAGGGGTTGATGAAAACTTTTTAAATAAACGCAACATGATAATCAATCATGCCATAATTAGATCCACCAGCCACCCCTCTCTGTCTTGACACCATTTTTCTGTTGTCCTTTACAATTTTGTACAAAGACACTGGCCGCTATTGAGCCACTTTTCTCGTCCCACCATCTTTATTGGTATATATAAAGACAACAATGGCACTGCATAAACCACTGATGGTGATTATCTTACATTATCGTTATCCACCAAGTGGATGCCCCATAGCACCAAGACACAGTGTATCTTCTACGATGGTGCCGTTCAAAGCCAAATGTATTAACTTCTTACTTTTCGAGGAAACAGTTACTGCTTTCTAGCATTGCAAATCACTATGATGTGTACAGAGACGACTGCTCCGTGGCTCCTGTTTTCAAAAAGAAACCAGGTGTCATCAACGTTGCAAATGCAACACAGCGGTAACTGATTACGTGTAAAGTAAGCAGTTACCGCTGTTTGCATTTGCATGATCATGCAGACGCAAACAGAAGTAACTGCTTACTTAACACGTAATCAGATACCACTGTTTGTCTGTGCGGGACAGACATATGGGCACACCGTCTGGAGATGTCGGGCGTCCTCGAGTGCGTACTCGGCAGTTTTTCTTATTAATCTGGGGGGACGGGATCGTCTTTTGTTGATTACGTGTCCGCCTGACCTGAGTCGTATTCACCAGATTTCCACGCAGCCATCTGTCATCTTATTGAACGGAGGCAGATACGGGAGATTTTACGGATCGCCCATGTGTACATGATCATTCAGTTATAAGGTAGCCTGTGGCGGCCATTTGTAATTTGCCGTGTGGCAACACGGGGATATGTAAGTCATTCTGCCATGTCAACGTATGGTCCGTATTGAATACGTTGGACGTAGATAATCAATTGACATCGTAAAAAACAAGGATCGTTCTTATATGTACGTAACTCATGCCTGTGTATAAGTGTACAATTGCAATGAAACATTCGGATGACATAACGAATACGAATGGCATACGGATGTCACAAGTATACACTTTAAAAAACATTTAAAAAGTATGTGTGCGTATTTTGTGCGTATTCAATTCGTAAGTCATGCGTAATCAATGCCTTACGTCACTTTGGTACTAAAACGCAGCGGTTAATCCCGTGTATCCGTATCCGTAAATCGTCTGTGTATAATGATTGCTACATGTAGCGATCATGATATACACAGATGACTTGAGAATGATATACGGATATCAAACGTACACATAGAACGTAACTCTTCGGATGTTGAGCTAAGAAAGGGTCATCTGGGATAGCTGTAGATGCTCACTGTTTAAAACACCACCAGACATCCCAGAGGTGGTGCTGCCTCAGACATGAGGCTACACGTTTTTTATTGGTAATACACCTTGATATCCCCAAATTTTACATACAAATTACTTTACTGTTAATTATGCGATGCATTTTATCAATTTCAATTATAAAAATGAGAAGATTTGGCTGCCTCGTGAGAATATTTGCTTAAAATTAATGACGTCTCCAACAATTAATAAAGAGCATCACATCTCGCAAGTTGAACGAAGATGGGTATTGGAGAAGTGGCTGAATGTAGAGATCCCACTCCTGACACCAGCCTTGTGGACAGCTGCACGCCTCAAAAACTCATCCCTCTGAAGACAAGACGCTGTGCAGCTCAATGCTGTGCCAACGTCTACGCCGTCGGCTCAGCATTGAGGCATCGCTGGGCCAGGATCTTTTGATTGCTCCTGCTTGGTGCTCGAGCACAAGACGCCTGTTATCTGTCCGTCAGTCCGGATCAGTCAGTGTCACATGGACAGAGCCGGGACGTACAATTATCACCGTGAATGATAGCCGAGCAGACCGGATGGGCGGATAGCCCCGCCGCTGGTCAAAACATTGTAGCAGCGTCCGGCCGGCATCTGGAATGCTGTGAATCATGTGGGAGCGGGGGTGTGGTTCAAGAATTATCGGCAGGGCTCGGCCGCGCTCGGCTTTGTCCGGTATCATGCTTTAATACCAGCCTGTCAACATGTGAGGTGTCTTGCTCGCACGCCATCTCTTGTAGGGGTCTCCTTTCACAAATTTACACCGCCCCGAATTTCTCCAGCAAATGTCATCATCGGATTAAAATTCAAATTGTGAAGTCGCTTGCTTTGCAATCCACGTGTTTAATAATTAATTGATTTCATTTATAATTTGTAATACAATTACTCATATTATCCATGAAAAATGCTACTTTGGATTATGTAGTTGATGAAACATTGTATCCATTTATTGTATTTATTTTGATTGTTTAATTTGCTCTCGTTTTAAGACAGTTGACATACAAAAACCTCATACAAGTGAAATATTTATAATCTGATATATAAGTTTTGTGAAGGTGGGTCCGACATCAAGACCAATCATTTTGTTCTGTGAATCCAGACGAACCAACTTTAACTGTTCTTTTGTATGGTGCGTGATTGATTCACTGGCTAACAACAGTTCTGGTCAACTATTATCTAATAATTATGAAACGGTATGAAAAAATACAAAAACGAGAAACATTCAGAGATAAGGAGTGTCTTTATGACACTCTTAAAATTAGGGTTAGTTATTTTTAGAAAAAAAATGTTATTTCATTGTTGTATACATTGAAAACTTTTGGAAAGGTTATCCAGGTATAGTATAGTTAAATACTAAATCGGTCAACAGACATAGTATCTTTGTCTTTAACCTCCAAATTATTCAATCTGAATTTTCACCCACATGAAGTTGTGTCTCGCTGACGCGATCCACAACTTCAGGCGAGTGAAAATTATTCGATTTGACAAAATTGAGGTCAACTCTTTTCAAATCTTGCTGATTGATGTCACATTTTATCTTTACCATGTTTAAAAGGTGGTACTTAATGTGCTAATAAAAAATAAAAACCCGAATATATGCGGCACCGGCGGTTAAAGGGTTAAAGTGTATATCATCGGGTACGGTCGTCTTTATCTGGATGAGAAGTTAATCTATAAATGGTGGGGGTTCCAACTTTAATTAAAAAAACACGACTCCCAAGTAATAATACATGTCTATAGTAATAATGCTAAATATGAAACTACCAACCAATAATATCATATAGCCAGGACTTGATGAATATTGCTGCCTAAATTCATAAAAAAACAATAGCTATTTACATTTTAAGTAAGTTGTTACTATTGTTTGCCTTTGCACGACAATGTAGATTATGTCATTTTACAGAAGTCTTGAGATGGGAGAATATTGTCCGGTGGTTGAAAAAAAAAAATTAGTTATGTGTGGAGGGCTTGTTAGGGAGTTCCCATTATAAATACATAAAAACTTCAATGTTACACTACACCCGTCCAACTTGTATCATGCAACGTTGCCTCAGCGTTTACCCGTTATATCGCATGTGTCACAACGCGTTCGTGATGACTGTGAGAAATATAGGGCTGAGGTGAGAATTCAATGCCATCTGTCGCCTCCTTCTGGGCTCTTATACTCAGGCCAGTCAACGCTCCGCAACACAAAGACACCAGACATGTAATCTCCGCGATGGACGGAAAATTGACACAGATCTCATCCCGCCGATTGGCCGAGATCCAGATCTCGGCCAATCGGCGGCCTGAAATCTGTGTCACGTGCCAAACGTCCCCGGGCGGACACTTTGTAAGATGGCGCGGCTGGCGCGTGAAAGCCTTCCAGGCGATTTCTTGACACAAAAGCCCAGGCCGTTATTGACTTTGAATTCTGATGTGGAAAATGTGCATATTTGCTCTTGATAATCGGAATAACGCCGCTATTCTGAGAGGTCCCCGGGCTAAATTATCCAAATCTCCCGTTACTCTCACATCCATCCTGAATTAGGACGATGAATGGTTGAAATTTTAACTCATTTGAACTGGCACGGGTGTCGAAATATTCTCTGCGGCATCTCAATGGTGGCAATTCACCCACGTCGCCTGCGGGTATACTTCAATTTTGAAAACCTAGCTCAATAACTGAAGATACAGTGGAGATGAAGAAGCTCTTTATAGCAGTACCATCTGAGGCATTGCGAAAAGATGGAGTATCAATATTCAAGCTATAATCTATTCTTAGTGGTATACTCTTTTTATTCTTATCTAAATCGCGACAGTACAACCCTATCAAATTTACCATTTTGTCAATAATTGCAATGACGGAGAATATTATTATTCGGGGATTTCAATAGCGGTGATCACAAGACACTTGGTCAGAAGGCGTTCGAGCTTTGCAGACCGGACGAAGTGGGTCTGCAAATCCTCTTTCAAGAAAGTAAACGACGCGTTAACAGGCATATCTTAAATATTGACTTTGTCGCGGTGATCAACAGCTGCGACCGGGCGACGTGCCAGAGGCGACAGCGGAGACCTGCCAAATAAGGTCAAATGAAGCCGTTAGGGTTGAGATGCTAGTTGGATGTTGGGTTAGCGACAACAGGCATTGGCCCAACCTTTAACCAGTATCTTGCACGGAGACAAAACTGCTATTGACGTGAGATTGGTTTTGTTTTTTTCAATAAAGTTATAAAAACAATATACACATTTAAAACATTGATGTCATTTAATTTCCAAGATTATTATTTGAGAAGTACGGCACTGAGGCAAAGACAACCGTCAATTTAAATGTTGTAGTCTAGTCTCTGGTACATGATGTGTCATCAAATAAAAAGGGTCAGTATCAATGGGAGGACGCCTGGCACAATATTTGTCTTTTAGGGGGCCACAGTCCTCGGTACAAAGTTAATATAACAAACTTTTCTTCTACAGTCCGATGCTACAAGCAAAACATTGCCTCGTGCTGGTGCAACACCCTAGTCAAAAGAGTGAGTGAGTGAGTGAGTGAGTGAGTGAGTGAGTGAGTGAGTGAGTGAGTGAGTGAGTGAGTGAGTGAGTGAGTGAGTGAGTGAGTGGGTGGGTGGGTGGGTGAGTGAGTGAGTGAGTGAGTGAGTGAGTGAGTGAGTGAGTGAGTGAGTGAGTGAGTGAGTGAGTGAGTGAGTGAGTGAGTGAGTGAGTGAGTGAGTGAGTGAGTGAGTGAGTGAGTGAGTGAGTGAGTGAGTGAGTGAGTGAGTGAGTGAGTGAGTGAGTGAGTGAGTGAGTGAGTGAGTGAGTGAGTGAGTGAGTGAGTGAGTGAGTGAGTGAGTGAGTGAGTGAGTGAGTGAGTGAGTGAGTGAGTGAGTGAGTGAGTGAGTGAGTGAGTGAGTGAGTGAGTGAGTGAGTGAGTGAGTGAGTGAGTGAGTGAGTGAGTGAGTGAGTGAGTGAGTGAGTGAGTGAGTGAGTGAGTGAGTGAGTGAGTGAGTGAGTGAGTGAGTGAGTGAGTGAGTGAGTGAGTGAGTGAGTGAGTGAGTGAGTGAGTGAGTGAGTGAGTGAGTGAGTGAGTGAGTGAGTGAGTGAGTGAGTGAGTGAGTGAGTGAGTGAGTGAGTGAGTGAGTGAGTGAGTGAGTGAGTGAGTGAGTGAGTGAGTGAGTGAGTGAGTGAGTGAGTGAGTGAGTGAGTGAGTGAGTGAGTGAGTGAGTGAGTGAGTGAGTGAGTGAGTGAGTGAGTGAGTGAGTGAGTGAGTGAGTGAGTGAGTGAGTGAGTGAGTGAGTGAGTGAGTGAGTGAGTGAGTGAGTGAGTGAGTGAGTGAGTGAGTGAGTGAGTGAGTGAGTGAGTGAGTGAGTGAGTGAGTGAGTGAGTGAGTGAGTGAGTGAGTGAGTGAGTGAGTGAGTGAGTGAGTGAGTGAGTGCCATCGTTTGCGACCCTGTTCCAGCATAAAAGTACAGGCCCATCACTTCGTGTTTGTGGGGCAATAAGAGCTCGTGGTTGAATGACAAATTCAGGCACGATAACAATGCCCCAAACATTGTTATCTGGTCAGGGGTTGTGACGGAGATGAAGTCTCGTGCTGACACGTCTCTGTTATAACAATCATAACGAGATGTGCAAACCCAGAAAACACGAGACGTCGCCCTAGTGATGGTTTATTGTTGGGCCAGCGTCGCAGACGGTGGCTCAACATTATCTCAGCACAGGAGCGAGGTCTGGGGCGATGCCACCACGACAGACACCTTATCGGGGCTCTAAAAACGGCGAACTTGTCAAAACAACAGGCAGGTTTACATTTGCCCGGCGCTCTTTGAGACTGATCCCTGTCATAACTTTACGGGAAATTCATGCGTCAACAAGGATGTTTGATAATAAGGGCCGAGTGATGCCATGCATGGGACAGCCAAGATTGGGCTGCCGCTCGGTACAAAACACACCGCCCGCCGCTGACAATGAAATATCGCACCCGATGTTTGCACGCGGGCCGGAGGCGCGGCTGATCTTGGGGCTGATCTTGGGACGGGGGATCAAGTTTGTTTTAATAGCCGAGTTATCTTCTCACCCCGGCAGGGTAGGTCGCGTGGCCGCAACCAGGCGCCTAGGGGGGGGGGCTAAACTGGCACGAGGATGCGGGGTCGGGATCTGGGAAGGGGGGACAAGGGCCCCCGGGCAATATATGGGGGATGGATCCATGTCGTTTTAGATGGCTGATAGTGTGGACACTCACTGTCACAAAACACCGTCCGTTCGAAGCTAAAGGGTCCAATCTGCCACTCCAATGAGTGACAGATTGGACCGTCTACCACACTAATGAGTGGTCGAGAGTCCAATCTGCCACAGTAATTAGTGGTGGAGAGTTCAATCTGCCACTCTAATGAGTGGTCGAGAGTTCAATCTACCACTCTAATGAGTGGTCGAGTGTTCAATCTGCCACTCTAATGAGTGGTCGAGAGTCCAATCTGCCACAGTAATTAGTGGTGGAGAGTTCAATCTGCCACACTAATGAGTGGTCGAGAGTCCAATCTGCCACTCTAATGAGTGGTCAAGAGTCCAATCTGCCACAGTAATTAGTGGTGGAGAGTTCAATCTGCCACACTAATGAGTGGTCGAGAGTCCAATCTGCCACTCTAATGAGTGGTCGAGAGTCCAATCTGCCACAGTAATTAGTGGTGGAGAGTTCAATCTGCCACACTAATGAGTGGTCGAGAGTCCAATCTGCCACTCTAATGAGTGGTCGAGAGTCCAATCTGCCACAGTAATTAGTGGTGGAGAGTCCAATCTGCCACTCTAATGAGTGGTCAAGAGTCCAATCTGCCACAGTAATTAGTGGTGGAGAGTTCAATCTGCCACACTAATGAGTGGTCGAGAGTCCAATCTGCCACTCTAATGAGTGGTCGAGAGTCCAATCTGCCACAGTAATTAATGGTGGAGAGTTCAATCTGCCACACTAATGAGTGGTCGAGAGTCCAATCTGCCACTCTAATGAGTGGTCGAGAGTCCAATCTGCCACAGTAATTAGTGGTGGAGAGTTCAATCTGCCACTCTAATGAGTGGTCGAGAGTCCAATCTGCCACAGTAATTAGTGGTGGAGAGTTCAATCTGCCACACTAATGAGTGGTCGAGAGTCCAATCTGCCACTCTAATGAGTGGTCGAGAGTTCAATCTGCCACACTAATGAGTGGTCGAGAGTCCAATCTGCCACACTAATGAGTGGTCGAGAGTCCAATCTGCCACTCTAATGAGTGGTCGAGAGTCCAATCTGCCACAGTAATTAGTGGTGGAGAGTTCAATCTGCCACTCTAATGAGTGGTCGAGAGTCCAATCTGCCACTCTAATGAGTGGTGGAGAATTCAATCTGCCACTCTAATGAGTGGTCGAGAGTTCAATCTACCACTCAAATGAGTGGTCGAGAGTTCAAACTGCCACTCTAATAAGTGGTCGAGTCAAATTTGCCACTCTAATGAGTGATCGAGAGTTCAATCTACAACTCTAATGAGAGGTCGAGAGTTCAATCTGCCACTCCAATGATTGGTCGAGAGTTCAAACTGCTACTCTAATAAGTGATCGAGAGTTGAATCTGCCACTCTAATGAGTGGTCGAGAGTCCAATCTGCCACTCTAATGAGTGGTCGAGAGTCCAATCTGCCTTTCTAATGAGTGGTAAAAAGTTCAATCTAACACTCTAATGAGTGGTAGAGAGTTCAATCTGCCACTCTATGATAAGTGGTAAAAAGTTCAATCTACCACTCTAATGAGTGGTACTAATGAGTGGTAGAGTCCAATCTGCCACTCTAATGAGTTCAGCTACGAGAGGACAAATGTTATTGCCGGGGCACTGGATCATATCTAGACACTCGTTTATGATTGCATGTAAGTACGATATACATTGATCATAATGTTGGTTCAATGCGGGACCGACGTCGCAGAAGTCCGGCCAACATTTAACCATCTTGGGTAAACGACTTACTTTTGCTGCTTGGTGCGGCTTGACACTGAATGTACGGCGGTCCGCTCATGAAAATATCTCATTACTGAAAAAATACAACTGGCGTGAAAATATTCCATCAATAAAAGTCAAGGCAATAAATAAAGGCAAAAAGCTAAAACTGAAGTGACGTCATATTTAAAAAAGTGCAAGAACGTGTGCAGTAATTATATGGCATGACTCGTATGGCAAGTTAGCAAGTTGAAATACTATTCACAGGAAATATACAATTCTAGAGAAGACATTCCGTGGATAAAGCTTTAGTGAAATTTTATTTTAAATTAAATATACATATTATTTAATTAATTTGTGAAAGTAATACACATTGAAGTGAATCACAAATCACAAATCAACTTGAAGTAATAATTCCCTTGAAAGCAACAGGTTAATCCTTTGACCGCCAATTTATTCAATTTGAATTTTCACCCACTTGAAGTTGTGTCTCGCTGACGCGATCCACAACTTCAAGTGAGTGAAAATTATTCAGATTTGACAAAATGGAGGTCAACTCTTTTCAAATTTTGCTGGTTGATGGCAGATTTTATCTAAAACATATTTAAAATATGGTACTTAATGTGGTAATAAAAAATAAAAAAACCGAATATATGCGGCACCGGCGGTTAAAGGGTTAATACGAGCGCGTCGCAGACGGCGTCGCTGATCGCAGATAGTGCCGGCAATCTGCTCATAATTCGCTCGTTGCAAATCTCAATACGCTATTAGTCGGCAGAGGGCGCGATCATAACGACTTTCTTGATGGGGGGATGGCGGGCGGGCGCGGCACCGTCCTTAAGACGGGCAAATCCGGGCGGTCCTGGTCGGTGAAGGCCTTCTGCATGGTAATGAGGACGGGCAAGCCGGCAGATTAGGCCCCTAAGCCCGCGCCCGCCACGTCCACCCGCCGCCTTATCTTATTGTAGCTAAGCCTATTGATTGTGTGCGGAGAATATATGTCGCCGCGACATCGCCGCGGCATCGCCGCCGCGGCGACCTCGCCGAGGCCGTGGTGGGTGGCTGGCTCGGCCCCGGGGCCACGTCTAGGGAGGCGGGATTAGCCCAGGAAGACGGACGGACACCCCTGTCTTCAGACGTAGACGCGGGGGATCACCCCCGGGCTGACTGATTGCCATGGAGACGGGACCCCGGATCAGCGTGATGTACTGCCATCACCAGATGTCCCTGACCATTCCCCGAATACTGGCGTGCAAAGACTAACAGCGGTAACTGTTTACTGTTCAAGTAAACAGCTACTGTTGTTTGCCTTTGAATGGCCGAATAATCCCCCAAACCAGCCATGTAAAGGTAAATAGCAGCAACAGCTTACTTTTTAAGTAAGCCGTTACTGCTCTTTGCCTTTGCATAGCAAACTATCATAACACACATTTTTGTGTGTCAGAATTTGTTCGCGAATTTATTTTATGTATTTATTTATAATTTATTATATGACGCATACGGCTGTATAAAAATATCTATCTATCTGTATTTATTCACACAACCAGTTAATGTGGTTTCTGTCCAATCAATATTAGTCATCATGAAAAGTTTAGAGCTTTATTGTGTTACAGCTCAAAATATTTTAAAATCCGGTATGACCAGTTCCCAAAATATTGTGCCAGGAATTCTTTTAACTTTTGCAAACGAAAACGAATCTGAATCTGGATATTTTCTCATATAAATTTAAATCAGGTCTAGCCCATACCATCTGCGTCTGCGACGCAGGGCCGACATTAAAACGGCATTGGTTCACTCCCTTGTCGGTAGCTAGCCTGTAATTATTGTTGGATTGTCATTTTTGCCTAACTGACCAGTAATTCCGCAGTACGCGCTGACCCGTCACCATATGCCAGCATCCCTGCCTCAGATGACACAAACAGATAGCAAGCATCGGCCCAACGCTGTCTGTAGTGCAGACGTAAAACATTGCTCCGGTGTTGTTTTAATGTTGGCCCACCGTCGTAGACGGTGGGCCAACATTGAAGCAGCGTCGGCTGAACGCCACGTGTTTGCCAGGCTGTGCATGCATGGGTCACTCCGGTGCGAGATGATATAGGTGGCATCACAGTTTAAACAAAGATAGCGGAATTTCTCACTGTCAGCTTGCCGAGAAAAACAGATTGTGTCGACTGTTTAGTTTGGGAAAATCCTAAGATTTTTTTGACATTGATGGATTGGTTTTAAACTTGGCTTTTATCGCTTGTGGATAAGTCTATTTTTGTAAGGAAGCAGTCATAACATTGAATACGAAACCAAACAAACACTCCTTTTAACAAGCAAATGGAGTATATAGGCGGACCATCGAACATTAAAACAGTATATTCATAACTTAAGTATTGATTTATTATGCGAAATGCAAAATTTCATGGATGAAATAAAAGTTATTAGCAGTTTTAATAATAAACATGTATGTGGATATTATGTAAAAATCAGCAGTGGTGACAATTCATACATTGTTTTATAAAGTTAACAACATTTTAATTAGGCCTGCATTTTATTTTGATATAACATAATTACACAAATATTGATAAAACATAATTATACAAATATTATTGCAAAAAAACATGGTTCAGTATGTTGAGCGCCAAGCTATCTCATTTAATTTTCACCCACTTGAAGTTGCGACTAGCTGACGCGATTTCTCACATCAGTATGTTTAACCCTTTCAAACCTGACTTGTCATCTTCATCTACTACAAGCCGCGAATTGCTGTCGCAATTCTCGGCTTGTAGTGGATGAACATGGCTGTAAGTAGGTGATAAATTAGAGAAAATTATCATATGTATTCGTAGAACAGTTTCATGGAAATTTATTTTCTGAAACCCTTAGTTTTAAGAAAATCATGTATGTTTTCAATGATGTAAAATGATGCTTTAATGTATCGTGAGGGCTTAACCCCTTAACCACCAAATTATTCAATTTGAATTTTCACCCACTTGAAGCTGTGTCTCGCTGACGCGATCCACAACTTCAAGTGAGTGAAAATTATTCAGATTTGACAAAATGGAGGTCAACTCTTTTCAAATCTTGCTGATTGATGTCACATTTTATCTTCAACATATTTAAAATGTGGTACTTAATGTGCTAATAAAAAATATAGTATAGTAAACTCGAATATATGCGGCACCGGCGGTTAAAGGGCTAAAGGGTTAAATCTTACCGATCTATGACAAATTACAACTTCCAAATTTATGTTGAAGTGCTAGTACAGACATAAGAAAGATTAGAAAGAGACCTTAGTATTGATAAAGGTTAGGGGTTAACCCTTTGAGCGCTATGCATGAAAATAATCGCTTTTAATTCGTCTTATTAGCCGATCAAGTCACTGCTATTAGGGATGAAATGAGTGTTGTAAAAGATCAATAATTGAAAATTTTTGGTCTGAAGTTAAACAAATATGCGTAATTTGCACCCACGTGAAGTTGTGGGTCGCGGTAGCGAGACACAACTTCACGTGAGTGCAAATTTAAATAAGATGACTCAGTGAATAAAGGGTTAAAATAAATAACGCGCGCGTGATCATGGTAATAGTTTGTGACCTTGATGCTCTGGCATATCACAATTAACAAAGGATATGAATGGCAGAAGAGAGAAAAACTAAAGGACTGAATATGACTGGGTACAAAGAGAGGGCCATGCTGTAATGTCTAAGCATTGTCACCATTATGCTCGTATTTATCCATTTTCTATATACCACGCACTTAGCATTTTCTCTGTGAGGGCATTGTCAACAGTTTAAAAGTAACGCGTCCAATCGGCCGTTTGTGTTGGGTGTAAATAACATTATGTCATGACTGTTCTGTTCACAGGATTTCTCGCAACACTTTGCCTTCCTGTTGCAAACAATGCCTGTGTACGCAGAAGCGACAACGCTCTTCTGGCGATGGTCATCGCTAGTCGTACTTCGCTCTTCTGAGAGCATGCTGCATGGTGATTCTTTCTGACCATTGGTTATTCTGTGTTATGGTGGAAATGCCAGGTAAAACCCAAGAATTGTCCGCCGTTTTAACTATTCATAACTGTGCATATTTTGCCTATTGCGCCCACATCATGTGCGCTTTTAGAAAGCCCTGGCAATAAAACAGCCGCCGATTTAGCACCAATCTCCCCACCCTCCTCCCTTCCGCCACCAGGAAAATAAATGGCCAGAAGATAGAGGGAGCAAAGCAAGGATCACGCCCCATTTAACGGCCTTGTTTTCCAAAGATCGGACTGCGATGCGGTCCATTATTAATGCCCCCTGTCATAATACTAACAGCCGTTTTTACATGTGGCCCAGTCAGCCGAGCACACTGCCTGTGTAGTAGCCACACACACAGTGACAGCCGCGATAATAGCTCAAGCGGCAAGATTGCACATAATTATCGATGCGCTCTTTTGTCAGGTCTTCTTGTAATTTAGCAAATAGAACACAGGCTCATTCCGCCCGGACCACCGACTCGTCATTTACCCTCATTGTTGACTTAATGCCCAAGTTATTGACGCCCACAATGGCCGCAGACATCCTGTCATGCGCAGTGGCACTCCGCACTATTACTGCCCCGCAAAACCAAAAAGTAGTCACTGCTGACTTGAAAAGTACACAGCTACTGCTTTTGGCTTTATACGGCAGTATACCAGCCTCATCCACCACCGGCCAGGTATCCCAGCAAACACGAAACATTTAATTAACGAAATGTAGGATCAATGTTGGGCAAGCGTTGTAGACAGTGGACAAACATTGAACCTACATTTCGTCAACTGTTTTTGTTTGCCAGGTAACCTGCAATGTTTTAACCATTTTTGTTTTTAAATATTATTTCTTAGGACAACATAACTGTTATTTCTTAGGACATCACAACTGTTTTCGGAAGTGAAATATCGGTCCATGAGTAAAATGGCGATATGCATATGGAGGTGGGAGGATTTCAACTCATAATGAGCCATACGGCTGAGCGTTGAATCATCGTCGGTGACGTTGATTCAGAGTTGCTGCAACGTCGGGAGTTAAACTGCTCCTAAGTGCAGGTGTTTTATTCAGCCTACTGAATTATGACTGAATTCAAAAATAAATTAATTCAATTTCAAGTCAAACGTAAACCGAGTATTTGGTCATATGAGTGGTCTGTTAGGCCTAAAGTCAGTACATGCCTCCTTTAATAATATTAACAACATTTTGTGACTTCGGAATGCTCTTGCATACCACTAGACATATGGTAATACAAACAAAACAAAACTTTTTTGATTTTTTTCACACTATTCAAGGATTTAAGTTAATAGTTGTGAGAAATTACCCCATATGATTTTGTTATTGCAATTTAACCGCAAATACTCCCCTTTATGCCATGCTTACAGAATACACAAGACCAATGCTATTATAAATATATTCTTAAAGATAAATGATGATTATCCACGTGATTACACCAGGTTATCACCTCCACCTAGGGAGGTTATGTTTTTGGTCGTGTTTGTTTGTTTGTTTGTTTGTTTGTTTGTTTGTTTGTTTGTTTGTTTGTTTGCAGGACTACTTACAAGACTTAGTAATGAATGATTGTGCATGAAACTTTTACAAGAAGTGTGACTCTGGCCAACAATCCATTAAATTTTGGGATTTCCGGATAGAGAATTAAAAAAAAATTGTGTCTCTGACCAAGAAACAATCCATTACATTTCAGGGGTGATCCGGATTAGGATTCGGATACGTATCCGGATCCAATACACAATCACTGCGGCACAAGTTTGTATTCTTTGACAATATGTCTTTGACTGACTATCTAGTTTTTGTAATAATAATGAAATCTTCAGGTGAAAGTTATATATATTTATACGAACCTGAAAATCACGATTTATTCCGGATTTTTTTCCGATATCCACGATACATGGTGATATGTCATGAAGGATAAGTCAAATTAAAAATAACATTTCTATTGAAAGCAATATACCGCAATGTAAAGTTAGACAGCAATAAGTGTATATTTGAAAAGTGTGCAGTTACTGGTCCAGTGCTTGCCTTTTAATTCACAGTCGTAGTTTGACATTTACTTATACAACACAATAAAATCAATTAACAGACAATATTAACTGTGTAGAGTATAAATATAATGCAATATCCAGTCGTTATGTATATGTCTGATTGTTATGTATGTGCCTCCTTGTTTTGACAAGAATATTACAAAACATCACTATGTTTAATGATAACTAATGCCAATAAGTGATGTTGAACATTACATTATTCTTAAAGTAAGTCAAATAAATATATTTTTCCCCATTTAAATAAATGTGTGTTATTATCATTTATCTGAGTTTATAATATTGTGTCTAATTAACAGAGGGTTGTATGAGGCGCTGCATTAATCCATGGTATCGTAAGCGACGAGCACCCTCTGGGGTTTTGTAACTAATTAAACGTGTTTTTTTGGTGAGCGATTCTAAAATTGATTTGGTTTTATTTTCGATAGGATTATACGTGCTAAAAGGTTTACTTCTTACATACTGACTTTCTGTAGCAGTTATTAAAATAACCTCATTTCAAATATTTCGCATACTTTACCATATAACATAGGCCTACAATTATTTCTTATTAAATACCATTTTTTTTTAATTATTATTATTATTATTATTATTATTATTATTATTATTATTATTATTATTATTATTATTATTATTATTATTATTATTATTATTATTATTATTATTATTATTATTATTATTATTATTATTATTATTATTATTATTAGTAGTAGTAGTAGTAGTAGTAGTAGTAGTAGTAGTAGTAGTAGTAGTAGTAGTAGTAGTAGTAGTAGTAGTAGTAGTAATAGTAGTAGTATTATTATTATTATTATTATTATTATTATTATTATTATTATTATTATTATTATTATTATTATTATTATTATTATTATTATTATTATTATTATTATTATTATTATTATTATTATTATTATTATTATTATTATTATTATTATTATTATTATTATTATTATTATTATTATTATTATTATTATTATTATTATTATTATTATTATTATTATTATTATTATTATTATTATTATTATTATTCACTGCGAGAGTAATGATATATTATAGGCTTTTAATAGGTTATTGGCGGATAGTGAATTATAAATGTCAGATGAGTGCTATGTAATTACCGTATTGTCAATCCTAGTAGATAGAAGACACTAGACAAACGTTATCACAATGGCGGGACAACGTTTCCGACTTTGTTCCAACAATGAAAAAACATTGGATGATTGCCTATGTCTGTTTGAATGTACGACCGCTTAGGTGAGATTAAGAAACAAAAGAATGGACTGATGATAATCCTTCATCTCAGATTATACATATCTGTTCGGGGAGGGGCATTAACGGAAGTGTCACTGGCGTCATAGAAATTCATCGGCTTTGGTTACTGTTGATCTCGCTCAGTCAGGGGTAACCTCGGTCCGTGATAATAATATGTGCCTATTGCGGCAACTAAGGCTCTGTCCGCGTTCACAGCGACAGGGCACTTAGTCCGTCAATGGCTGTAGCCAATACCATTACACGCCCCTTTATTTATAATTGTTTATTCTATATCCATTTTTGCAGACCGCACGGACCGTGTTACGACCTACAGGCTTCAGTGGACAATAGTGCCCACCTCCTCCCATCCTATTCTCTTCTTCATTTGTCTCTCTCTCTCACCCTCTCTCACAGTCTCTCTCCCCATCTCTCTTGCCGAGCGGATACTGAAATATAATGGGAAAGCCATTAATTGTGGCGGGGACTAATTTTCTCTAATTGCTCCATAATTCGTGGCAAGTTGTGCTCATTTCTCGCCACTATAAAGAGTACATACATGGAGCACTGTGTCTATCACAAAACTAGATATAATAGCCGAAAATAACAGAAATAACTTTTGCACTCACTCACTCACTCACTCACTCACTCACTCACTCACTCACTCACTCACTCACTCACTCACTCACTCACTCACTCACTCACTCACTCACTCACTCACTCACTCACTCACTCACTCACTCACTCACTCACTCACTCACTCACTCATTAACCAATCAATCAATCAATAACCCAATCTAGAATACAACTACAACAAGTTGTCACTTGAAAACGTATCCAGCTATACCTTAAAAATCCTTCCTCGCCGATATACACCATACAGGGATCCATATTGTATGATGAATCATTTACATCCATGCATGATATAGGGGTCTACAAGTGCAAAGACAGATATCTAGATGAGAATGTTTTTTATAAAACTGCTTCATAGTGTATAAGACAGGTGATGAGATCAAACTCTTCGATACTTGCTTGGTACCGGCAGTAATAACAAACATGTTTAGATCACAATGTACGTTTTCAGGTTGACGGTGATAATGAGAGTGAGAGTGTGTACATACATCCTGTTTGGAAACCAGGGTGCTATGTCCTGATATGGCAGAAGACAGAAACCCATTGCGCTACTTTTATTTAAAACCCCATGACTGTGATCATTAAGGAGCAGTCTCACATATAGCTAGACAATTTACCATGCCAGTCCAGTGGTAATGCAAGCATGTTTGAGAATAATAATTAAAATTTACTTATAATATTATTACAAAATAAAACTGCCGTGAAGGCAAAATACGGCATAATTCATGATTACTGACACATTATTTTTCTGTCATCGTTTCTCGACGCCGACCCATCACATCGCCCACTTTTCAATGCAATTTCTGAAAAGAGCTATTTTACAACAAAGTTTATGAATTCCAACGTGTCATGCGACAATTTACATTTATTTTTATTCTGAAGACATTGAAGAAAACGAAAAAGAGTCAGTGATTGTATTACTTTATGGCAGGTCTGCCAGGCAAAATATTGATACATACTAATCTCATTCAATTTAGTATAGGATTACACTCATTAGCAACCAATTTATTATTTGCACTTTGCTAGTGAAATACAGTATCACGACATCGTTGTGGACAGAAATATTAAATACGCATATTTTACCTAAATGAATTTGCTTGTCCAATTATTATAAAACCTGAACAATTTTGAAAACGTTTGTGATTTTTCAAATTAATGCTGGAATATGTGGAGCGAACGCACAAGTATGGTCAATTGTGTAAAAATACTTTCACGAATTTTTGCTTTCACAAAATAATCATAAGTAGGCCTATACTTTGTTCTGCAAAAATATTTTTACGAAAAAGAAATTGATCCACAAAACATTAACTAATATTTGTTCTAAGCTGCCGGAGGTACAACTTATTATATTACTGAATTTCCCCACAGGTGACACTCTTGCAGCAAATATAAATACACTCGGAAAATCTCCACGACGAGGGCACTGCTGTGAAATCTCCTGCCACGTAATGATGTTAGGAGACGTCCCCTTTCAACCAACCACTTTTATGAGAGAGTCAAGTTAATGGGTTTTTTACTCCTGGAACGACAGACTGGTACAAAGTTGGCTCAATTCTGTGCAAGCATTAGCACAGTTGGCCTAGCTTTGCCGGATAGTTGGAGCCAGCGCATGCTCTTCAGCGTGATTCCCGGAAGAGGATACATCGACCATTCTCAATGGTTCGCAGAGTGCTGGGCTGAAATGACTTCTCACAAAATATCCTACATGAAGAAAAACATGTGTCTGTCAAGCCACATCAAAGGAAACTGAAAGGCAAGATTTCTGAAAATTATTAATATTTTATAAACTACTGCGCGCATTTAATCTGTGCACTGCGGTAGCCTGTGTTAGAAAAAGACTAAGCGCAGGGTCGGGGCAGACAGACACCGTAATGTCAACCCATCAGAACGTGTTGACAACGCAGATTTGGCGACAGTCACACCTGATCCTGTCTCCATAAGGACCCGGACAAGTAGGAGAAGTTATTCCAGCGCTGGCTGGATCACGGGACAACGTCACAGACGTTGTCCCGTGATCCAGCCAGCGCTGGGTCGGCGTCTGGTTATAGACCGGGGCGTCAAATCTGCTGAAAGCTTCGTGTTGACTCGAAAGAAGTAGACGGCATTGGAGGGCGGGAGAGATGCGTGGTGATGTTGTCCTTCGCTCTGGTGGGACTCGGTCGTCAGTGATTCCGGTGTCAGGCGCTCCTGCGTGGAAACAGCACGTATCCGCGACCACACATCATACCCCCCTCCTTCTCACCCAATCCCGTGTCGCCTTCCAGGTCTAAAATCTGGATCTCTCAGCAAATAAGGACGGGATGTCTATAGCCCCTCCCGTCGTCAGTGTCGCCTAGTCTTCCTTCCCTTGGGGCGAGATTTTGGCTTGCATTCAGTGGGTGTTCAGTGTGGACAATGTAAAAACATAGCAACTAGAATACCTTGAAACAATATCGGTTTAGTTTTTTTGGGTGAATAAATGGATTTTTAATAGTTTTGTCAAGTGTGTAAATATTAATATGCACAAATCATTTGTTTATTTATAAATAATAATGTCTTGGACATTTGATTATACGACATAAGTAGAGGATTTGTGTGTGGGTTTTGGGGATTCAATATTTATAGGCCTACAGGGTTCCCACATGACATGGAAACCTAAAATTTGAAAAAAAATCTAGAGAATAAAAGAACAGCCATGCAAGGAATTTAAAGATGTTCAATATTAGTTGTGAGAGTGTATACTCTCTAATAGTATTATAAGTTACAGTAATGATGTTGAAATTGTTAAATTCTACTAGCAGTATGTATTTTGGACGGCCTTCAGTGGCGGATCTAAGGGGGGGCTTATACTGAGTGAGAAACAGTGCCAGATATGCCTTAGATTGCATGAAAAAGCCTTTGGAAATAAAAAAAAATTCCCGGGGGCGGGCCCATGGACCCCTTTGCAGTAAAACATTTTTTTTTGTCAAATTTGTACCCCCCCCCCCTCACTGAAAAGCTAGATCCGCCCCTGGCCTTAGGATAGAAGAAATACGATTTTGTTCAATTTACTTGTAAAACTGTTGTTAAATGTATTATTTCTCGATCTAGAAATGTCTTAGATATCTTAAAAATATCAAGGTTATGTCCGTTGAATCACTAAAAAGTGGATCTTGATTGCTTCATTGCTAAGAAAGCTCTATCCGACCACTGCAATAGCATGTACACAACACATAAGTATGGGTGTACACTGTGTATACACTACAATAACCTTATTTTAAGGCCACCGATTTAATTTGCATAAAGTATTTATAAAAGAAAGTATTGAATGTAGTTAATTCATTTTGCAGATAACTTGTTGGCCTTTAGATATATAAGACATGTAGCCTATACGTACATATACAACACTTAGAAAAAGCGAAAATGTTAACACTTTACCTGCTGCTATGCTATTTAATTTAATTTTTCACCCACTTAAAGTGGTGCCTCGCTACCGCGATCCACAATTTCAAGTGGGCGATAATTACTCATATTTGTCTGATTTGAGTGCAAGCATTTACAATTCCTACTGAATAAACATCAAAATGTTTCACAAAAAAGTTATTTGATATGATTAAAAAATATTGAAAACAATTGTAGTCGTGATTAGCGTTTAATCTTTTAAGCCACCACGATGCATTAAAGCATCATTTTACATCCCTGAAAACAGACTTAATTTCCCAACAACTAAGGGTTTTAGAATGAAAATTTTCATGAAACTGCTTTATCAATGAGTGATAATATTCTTTAATTTTTAAACGACGTCAAGTCATCTTCATCCACTACAAGTCGAGACTTGCGGCAGCAATTCGCGGCTTGTAGTGGATGAAGATGATTATGGTAAATTCAGGATTGAAAGGGTTAAACACCGATATAATTCCGATAATAATACCTCAACACCGATATAATTCTCCTCGTGCAACTTAAACAAGAGCCAACTCGACAATAGCCCGCCGCCATTATTGAACTTAAAATTATTGCGCCCACAAGGTCAAATTATTGGCGAAAAATCGTAATAAATCGGCCATTTTGAATTTCGTCAGCCATTATTGAATTTGTACGTGAACTGGTCAATTGTAACATGCATAAACAAATTGAGAAAGATACATAACTTATTGCGCCCACAAGGTCAAATTATTGACGTAAAATACAAAAATCGTAATAAATCGGCCATTTTGAATTTCGTCTGCTTATTATAGTAACATGCAAAACAAATTTGAACAGGATACATGAAAAACTTTTCAAGTTATCGTGCCCACAAGTAAATGTTAACGCCGACGCCGCCGAACTTCAATTGCAATAGCCCACCTTTTTTAATTAAAATTGAAAGGCGGGCTGAAAAGTAAATTGTAAAAATCCACATCAAAGTGAATGAAAACGACTCGACTTTATAGACTCCCTGAGTGTAATAATTTTAGCGAATAAAATTTCAGAACTAAACGTATGTTTCGTTTAATCAATTTCAATCTTTATATAAAATATGCAATGCGGTCCATTATATGGAACAGCGGTGCTCACCTAGTTCTGAATCATCGGGCTTGATTGTAGTGGTGAAGCTACGGTGTACATATTAGGTGGTTCTGAATTAAATTACATATTATAGGCCTATATATAATAACTATTATATCACAATGAATTTTCACAAAAATACCAAATAAAATAATGTTACAAATTCAACGGACGATGTGCAGGCAGTCACCCGATTTGATTGTTTTCAACGGCTATTCATTCACCATGAATTCGCACAATATCGTATTAAACATGAGTTTAGAACCACTGCTGATTTAATTGTAACTAAACCAGCATTGCATCCCGGAATTGGATCGGGCACTGCATGTTTGCATGGACAGCTTATAAAAAACACGAACTCGTATATTTTCATTGATTCTTTATTATGCATTATAATAGGTATATATAATATGCCAATAGAAAGAAACACATTTTAGACGGTGCGTAATAAAAATGGCAACAGCACATAGTACATTATTCAAACGTATACTGAGTACAATCGATAATAATGGTACAGTAATGGTAATAATAATAGTGTGTATATAATATAATATAATGTATAGAAGTGTACGTGGTATAAACAATGACGTCACATGAAGGTACGAGGAGATTCCCATCTACGTGGTGCTGACAATGACGTCACGTGCGGGTGATAGGGAATTCCCATCTGCTATGTTTATAAGGCACACTGGGCCACGTGTTTCTCGTTTAACCTATACCCGGCTACTCTGACACTACCAGCTATATTCCCTTGCATTATAATAACAGTGGTGACAAGGTAGTAAAAATAATAGAGATTATGACAGAGTGTGTAAAAATAAAATAATGGTCGCTCAACCCGTCTGGTCAAATGTAGTGAAGATAGCTAAAGAATACGTAACACTGGGCCGGAGTAGGCCTTGTATTGTGCCAACTGGTCCAATACAGGGTCAACTACGATTATCGAGAAGTAATTTTAAAATAAGAATATGATTTCTGGATACGAAGTCGCAGCACACATCCAACCAAAGCATTGTGAGTTTCAAACTGACATACTAATTCCCTGCTCACGCATTAGAATCGCCTCGGACATCAATGACCTAATAAAGTGTAATAATGATTGCGGTACAATGCGAATGTCGCGTGCGACGTTATCATTCATACGACTGACTGTGGCATGACAACAAGATCACAGGGGTTTATAAGAAGGGATAATTAAATAATAATGCCTCGGCGGATTAAAGACCGCATGACTGGCCGGTCCTTAAGTAAGGCCTTCAGTTAATCCGCCAGGGATTGGGTCTTAACGACGAAGGCGAGGTCGATTTCAAATACGATTATCGCTCGGTGCCCAGCCCGAGTCTTCATGGAGGCGAAGTATCTTATATCCCTCCTGTGACTCACTACAACTGAAAGCGGATCACATTGCAAAGACAAACAGCAGTACTGCTGTTTGCTTTCAAAATGCAGACCAGTCGTACATTTTGTCCGAAAAGTGGTAAAATTAATTATTAGTTAAACAAATAGATTTAACATTTTGTGATAGGAGGTTAATCAGTAAGTTGGATTTGGTATATCAAGATTATCTAAGGGTGGGGGGTAATACGGAACCTGTAACCGTGTGATAACATATTTTTCAAAAGATAAGTTTCATGTGTTTCAAGGACATAAGTAGAAAAACACACAATTATGAGGTGATTTTCCTAAATTGCCTAAAATCATTGCTCCGCCAATTTCCTGATCTCTTGCACCCCACGGTTCGCCTGTTTCCTGCTAGTTTTGACACTAGCTAGATGAGATGACTCGCAGGACAGCCTGTGATTGTGTGACACTTCCTGCCCGGCTATTCTAAGTGCCACCTGCACCCCGGCTTGTCGCCGCGACACCTGGTGGCTCTGACGTGGTGCCGAGTGGTCAAATCCCGATTTGGGACTCGCGTCTCGCGGCGCACTTAGCCGCGGAGTCGAGCTGGCTGCCACACGGCCGTGACCGGCGTCGCGGATGCCACCCGTGCCATATGCCGGTGACAAGGCCTGGAGACAGGAGAGTGGTGGCAGTCGACGCCACAGAGGATCGACTAAAAAGGATTGCTGCAAATTTCTGCATTTTTTATTCGATTCAAGATGGGAATTGCTTCAGCAAATCCCATCTGGAATGGAATAAAAAACATCCCCGGATTATTTTCCATCACATTATGAATCATATCTGCAGTTGATGTGGAGTGTAAATTTGCAATGTAATGTCGCTTAATTATTGCGTTTATTAAAACCGTCCATGTTCTTTTCTTGAGCCATGAGAAAGGCAGCATCTCCTGCACGCCTGCCCAGTAACCGCCCATCGGTCACGCCCACGCGTCTTCAAGAGGCTCCGCAGCGTCTTTGCTTAATAATTCATTGCTTCTGGGAGGAGTGGGAAGTGGAGCATCCTTGTCAGTGGACCCGGCCTTCCTCGCTCGTTGGTCGCGGAATTGCAGGTTCCGACCCATGTGCGAGAATTAAGACAAGGCCCTCCCTACCTCCGCAGAGGCATGCAACGAGTGCTTCTGCGGTGGCGGCAGCGGCGGCGGCGGCCCCAAGGTGTCTGGACGCCCGCGTGGGTGTCCCCTTGGGAAAGCCCAAATGGACAATTGGTTTTCGCAGACAGACTGCCGCAATAAAATGGAGCCATTATTTCGGTCTTTCACTTAATTACCACCAAATCTCATTTGGTCCCCACCGAGTGCTGGGTAAATCTTGCTCCTGGGCAGGCCGGTGCCTCTGGCAGCATCTGGTGCCAGTGAAGGGGGGTGAGCAGTGCAGAGGAATCTGTCCGCTTCATCCAGCCGTGCTGGTTTAACGCTGGACCAGCGTCAGTGACGCTGGCCCAGCGTTAAATCAGCGCCTGGCCACCGCGGCGCGGTCCCGCTCGTCTGCCAGGTTACTCGATGGCAGAAGAGACGGCCAAGTGGCGGAGTGCAGTTTTTGTGCTGGCAGACAAACAGCGGCAATAAGCAGTTTGCCCGAAGGGTGACGTCTCTGCAGGGCCTGACTGGTGAGTGGGGGTAGGGGGGACCCATACACATAGAACATTTGTAGATGCCCTCCCCCCTGGACTGGCAACAGCTTGCCAAGTGGACATGGCAGAATCGGCACCACTTCAGTACACCATCAAATTGTTTTAGCGTTCTCTGCGGTGATGGGTTTTTTTCTGGACGAGACCATTGTTTCTCATTCCTCTCATCTGCCCGGACAAAGCAACCAATAACGGTTGGCTCTTTGCTGGGTTAATATCTCAGATGATAGCCAAAGATTCAGCCAATATTGGTTACAAAACATCAGCAAGATAGACAAGAACTATTAGGCTTATAGCCAACCTCGATAAAACCGAGATTTCCTACTGAAATCACCTCAACATCTATATCATTTATAAGCTGAAAACTCCATAGACAAGACATGATTGAAGTTATGATTGAACCAGATTGGAATACATAATCGTGCATATACTATGATTTTTATTAACGGAAACTGACTGGTGGGCAATGCTTGCTACTTTGACATTGTAACAAATAATAATTATAAGATGAAATGACTTCCAATGCGACATAATATGAAAATAATGAGTGACATCTAACCCAGAAAACACAAAACATTTGTATAACATTTGTACAACGTCGGCCCGTCGACGTTGGTCCAACATTGTACAAATGTTATACAAATGTTTTGTGTTTGCTGGGAAAGTCCATATGATTAGTAGAATATATCATGCTGGGACGACATCCTCCCTATACAAGTATTATCATAATATGAGATGATTGTTCAATAATCTTGCAAACTCAGCATACACCCACGCTGGCCTAATGCTGGATCACCGTCTGCGACGTTGGTCCAGCATTGAGCCAGCATGAGGTGAATGACTAGCGCGAGGATACATCCTTGGTATAAAACAGACGACTAGGGTGTTTTTGACTTATCTCTCTCCGCCTCTTAAAAGGCAGCCGATAGCAGCACCGATAAATGGTTCATAGAAAACTACACGATGACTGTGAAATAAATACTAGATTATTATTATAATGCAAAAATAATAAAGTAGACCAGATCATTCACTCGTATAACGTGACGGAATAAATAGAATGTTAGTTTCTGTACATTATTTAAAAGTTATTTGCTATGATCCCTGGCCAATACCTAAAGATAAACTGTGACACCCGCTTTTCGGCTAAGCATAACATTAATACAATATGTTAGCAGAATAAAACAATAAAAGGTTCTTCACCAGACACAACATCATGTTCCTTGAGAACTTTATATAATTCATCATTTGAAAGATAAAATATATGAATCCACTAAATTGGTAATCAAATCACTCTATCTTAGAATATGTCCAAAATAATTTCAATTTTTAATGTTTAGATCAATTAGAATTTATGATAATTTGATGAAAATTTGATAATTTGATGAAAAAAAAGTAGTGACATTTTCGTCGTTTTTATCGACATCTCATCCCCACGGAGATACAGTGTCCTATCTTCCACCCAAACGACATTTTATCTCAGAGGAAGCGGTTTCGTTTTTATTACATAGAGTATCATCTGCGGCTAAGTATCTCCGCTCTTCAATCAACAATTAAAGGTACAATAGACTGAATGTCGAAATAAAAAAATGGCTGATTTGATACCCATTAATATACAAACTAAAGTGACACTTTGTGAAGAATCAGACACGAACTTTTGATTTCCATGTGTGGAATGGTCCGCCTCTGTAGGTCTGGTCTAAATACGTGACAATTCATGGGCACGTATGTACTTCAGCTACATTATTAATGAGTCTATCACACCCATCAATAATTAACAACTACATGTTAATTGCATAACGAATCCTTGCAAGTATATAATATATCTGGCATTCAAAAGAAAGCAATGAAGTTAAAAGTGACAGCGAAAAAGCACTTCAAAGCATCATTTCATAATCATAAGCATGTACAGTAACCGTTAAATATGACATGAGATAAGATATAGGTGCAAACATATTCGTACATTGGAATATAAAAATGTACTCTTATACGTGCATGTGTGACACTATGTGTGTAGAACAAAAAACGCTGCTAATATGTAAAACCGGCGCATACGGTTTACTATGTACAGATATATCCTGGTTGAGTGTACACTTTTTACACTTGCTCTACAATATTCGAGTATATCCTCTCATTCATACACTAATCAACAACACGCGATAAATGAAAGCTATACTACTATTTGCACCCATTATAGAGAAGGATGCAAAAAGAGTGAGATAATTTCAAGGAAAATGGGGTTACCATGGTAACAAAACGATACATTAACAAAGAACAAATGTTACAGCTTAAATATCAGTGGGATTGGACCGGAGCATTTTGTCACCTTGGAATGAAAGGGTCGTGTCAGGAGATACGACCCTTTTATTCCGAGGCGACCCTTGTTCCTACAGTGAGCCGATATGCTTCGGTATAACAACAGTAATGGCGAGTTTCTACATTACGCATAGAACGGTTCATCAACAGTAGAACTACCATACTTCCCTGCTGCCTCACATATACCATGCTGTGTACGTGGCATGTACCACGAGTACGTGGCATAGTTTCTTTCTATGTACAATACTAATTCTATTTATTCTGCTGTACAAAGTGTGTATGTGTGTGTGTGTTTTCAGTGAAGATCATTTCATTTTCTAATCACCGTGGAATAATAACGTTCGAATATCTGGTAAAGCTGGTGTCAACCACACTTTGATAACCCTACACCATCAAAACTGTTCACATTACTCGCACTTTGGAAGTTGCTCTCACTTCAGAGAAGTCCCGATAGCTGTTTCTAAGCTGCTCATTCATGAGTGGCGAACAAGCTGATCGTGCCCATCAACAGTTCAAGTTATGCCTAACTGGGCAGCAAATGCATACTACACATCATGGAGACCTACAGGAAGGCTTGAAGTTCATCTCAACGTGTCAGTGGGAACCGTTTGTGTCATTGTATAATGCCATCTTGGAATAGAAAGAGTGCATCATTCACTTGACAAAGTGGGATAATCTATACCTTCAAATTCCAAGGTATCTATAAAGCCACGTGGGACAAACGCATAGTTTTATTGTGAGTCCGGTCTACTGTAGGGACATCGAGGAGGCAGTTGATCAGGTCCTGGTGATAAGTCCTTGGAGTTATATCTCCGTATTGGTATGGAGTCTATAATCTCCTTGATATTTGACATGCAGGAGTTGATGGTAATCCAGGACATTGATATCAGTCTGGTACCTCATTCAGCAGCCTGTGTCGTTTAACATCTCCATCCAGTTGGCGGCTTTGAAGTACTCGGGGATACCCTCGTCCATACGGGCTATCACCTTGTAGATGGATTTCTTCCAGGACTGTTCCGTGTCCTTGCCACCGACGATAGCACGGAAAAACTCCCTGAATGTATTCTGTACACTGGTGCGGAAGGACTCTGGGACCTGGTAGAGAAAACAGAGAGAAATATATATTTAATATCACACTTGTCTTACATTAATGAGCATATCTTTTTAACCCTTTAACCGCCGGTGCCGAATAGATTGGGTTTTTCACTCAATTATTACCACATTCAGTACCGCCTTTTAAGCATGTTAAAGCCATAATGTGACATCAATCAGCACGGTTTGAAAATAGTTGACCTCCATTTTGTCAAATATGAATAATTTTCACTCACTTGGAGTTGTGGATCGCGTCAGCTAGACACAACTTCAAGTGGTTGAAAATTACAATTGAATGATTTGGCGGTAAAGGGTTTATAAAGGCATTCATTGTAATGATAATCATTAATGATTCAGTCTATTAATTATACACTCTTAACCCTCATCCTCATGATCACGACTATTGTCGTTTTAATCTATTAAATCAGAATAAAATGTGTGTCTAGACATCAATATGTGCAAATATTTGTGCTCAATTTAAATAAATATGAGTAATTTTCAGGCACTTGAAGTTGTGGGTCGCGGTAGCAAGACACAACTTCAAGAAGATAAAAATTTAAAAGGGATAAGGGTTAAACATGGTAAAAATTGTCAATTATTATTTACATGTTTAGCTATACAATGATTTAATTCCCAGGTAAATAAAGCAAGAATATATTACACAGAAAAAGTGAGACCTTGCGCTAGTTCAATGCTGGGCCAACGCAGTAGACGATAGGCGTACGTCAAACCAACTGCGGCTCAACATGATCGTGATTACTGCGTTATTACTCAGTCGTCGCCATTTCAAGTTGAATAATTGAGCATGATCAAATTTCCAAAGAATATTTTTTTGCCATTTATGCGTCCCGGTTTATTTGAATTCTGATGATGTGACATACTAGTAGTCGATTTATTTTCAGTGTAAAGTTACAGAGAACGCGGGTAACATGAACCTAAATAACAATACCGATAGTTTAAATAAAGAAACCTTATTTTACATTGCGTTAACTCTGCTATTTCATTAATTAACAAGCAAGAGAAAAATGTTACTATTAATGAAATAGACTTTTGTTAATATTGGAAATAGTGCGTCATGTGTAAGACATTGCTCATCATGTAGTTACGAAATATTTGAGAGAAAAAAACAATGTATAAAAAATAATTTCGGCAATATATTTTATTGCCGGTAATATATTTAAAATAACAAATTTTAAATAGGCCTATTTTACCGGCGTTACAAAAAATATTGAAAAATGGTAAATATTGGAACTGGTTATTTGTGTGCAGCTTATAATAATATTATTATTATTATTGTGTGAAATATTACTGTAATCGTAAAACAGTTAAATCCGCTTTATAAATTCACATCCACCTGTGTAACTATAAAGAAAACATAAAAAAAACTCCTATCAGTAAAAAGAGCGACGTATTGAATTTAAATTACTTTAAAAAGCATTGCAAATTAAAAAAAACTTTGTGGTTTTTGTATTCGATATGTTATATTTTTAAATGAAGTTCGGTTACATTTTGTGATAAGATAAATTAGAACAATCTATCTGTTCGCGCCAAGTAAACCAATGTTGGGCCAACGTCTCATGTTTGCTGGGCGTTCACCCCCTGAAGGTGTAGATCAATAAGCGAGAGACAATTATTTCATATCGGTTGGAATGCATTTAAGGCTTATTCAATATCAAATGAGTCATTTAGTCAATATAATAGCATTGTTTAAATTGTCTGCAATAAGCATTTATAACAGATTTGTGACTTTAGTGCTCACAATTGGCGACATGTGAATCAGGACATTGGACATAAGGATATGGCGTGCTTGATGAGAAAGGAGCCGTGTGCAAAAGCAAACATTGTGGTGGGGGGGGGGAGTACTGAAAGGACGTGCTGCTGCTCTCGTCATGTCTCGCTCAATTCTCAATCTGTTCTCGGCCGCGATTTGACCACGCCAGTGCCTATGAATACCTCGTTATTGGTCGGTCAAAAGTTATGGGTGGGGGCCAAATGAGCGGGGCCGAAGAAGCATGACTTGGACGTGGTGTACTTTTATGATTTCGTACCGCCCTCCAGCCATAACGGGCTATTGAAATACAGGTACCAGTGGAGGGGTGTCCAGAGAAAGGTCACCAGCTAGAGGGGTGGAGATGCGGAGGTCATTGTCCGACTGGTGATGGCCAAATAAGATTTCTGCATCCTTTGTAACTCATCGGGGGGAGGGGCTGGCAGTGTTTTACGACGGAGGCTTGCCATGATGACGGTCTCCGTGGCCGTCGCAGCCTTAAGGCTATCATAGGCCCGAAGTTCACACGACTCCGCGACCGTGCCGGAGAGATACCGGGGGCAGGGCCACGTCTAGCAGGCCCCACCCTGTCCTGTATGTCACCGCGGCTAGCGTGGTCAGGTTGGCTAAGTCCACTTCTTCTACCACTTCACAGATAAGGTACCCCTCTATCAAGGACCAAAAGATACGCTGGCACAGCGGGGATACAATTCCGGGCAAACGTCGCAGATGTTGGCCCAGAATTGAATCCCCAAATGCGAATCCTCGTTGAATTGAATCATACACCCCCTGTCATTTCGGGTGGTCCAATACCAGACGGTGCCATCTCATGCATATACCGCTCCACCTTTACTGACCCCCCCCCCCCCCCGTGCGCTGGTCAGCCACTCGCAGACTGTCACGGACAGCGGTCAGACATTCCTGCACTTACACAACAACACAAAAGGACGGCGGCCCGGCTACTTTCATCAGCCAGGGGCAACAAGTGAAAGTTGCCCGCCCGGAGGTACGAAAAGCCCATCAAATAATGGCCGCCGACAGACAGGAGACGTGCTGTGCCAGTGTGCGAAATAAACGGCCGTGCGAGCTGCTTCGGTGCCGAGCAGGGCCAATATGGCGCCCCACCCCAAGCCTCACTCTGAACTGGATTGCAAAAGCAAACAGCAGTAACTAATTACTATGAAAAGTAAGTAGTTACTGCTGTTATTACTTCCGCTGCAATGCAGTACTACATCCATCATCTCGTTACATGGCAGCCTCTCACAGGCTCTGGTGTCCAGCTCCAAGTAATAGTAATGTGAGAGAAGAGGGCCCACCCTCACAGGCCTACACGCCAGAATAACCCTTTGAATCCGAAGTACGTGGGAAACATATATAATATTGCCTAATTAAATATCTCCCAAGGTCATAAAATATAAAGGTATCTACAAAGTGGGCGAAAATTGATTTGTTCATATTGTTTCAGCAGCACAAATTTCAGCAGTTCTATTCTACAAAGCCAAAAGTCAGTAACTGCTTCACTTGGGAGCATGAAATAATTATTTTAATATTTACATTGAGCTTTAAAATAATATTAGGCAAAGGTGTAGTTCATCTCGGCGGTTAAATCATCAATGATATCGAAATTTCATTTTACTATTATTTCAATAGTCATTATCTCGAAAATGAATCTTCAAAAATATTCTACTTAATGCTGAAAAATAAAGTGCTTAATTTAAACTTATAATAAATTAGTTATCACCAAACTTTGCAATACAATTTCACAAGGAAGTGTTGCGTAATATTTAGAGAGACATATTTAATATCAGAAGGATTTAATTGCCTTAAAAACAGGATACGGCGTGCTATGTTTTTTATGTCATAAGTCACGAGACGAGATAGCCAAAATAATACCAAGAATAAAAAATGAAAATCATTAAAGCAACCTCTAAAAATATATGACAAATAACAGTCCAGCAAACACGAGATGATGATCATGTGTTAACTCAATGTGGATCCATCGTCTATAATGCTGGCCCAGCATTACGCCAACATAAAGTCATAGCTCGTATTTGTTCAGTCACACCTCGGACAAACTGATCAATATTACCACAAAAAGTTGAAAAGCTAGAAAATATCTAACGTATTTAAAAATAAAAATGTGCTTGGCATTACTTTAAATAATTACATGAGTACGTTTTGTCCTGATTCTAGTGCCAGATAACGTCTGATCAAAACTATTAACCCTTTGACTTCCAGGCCGGGGTGCATGCCAGGATCCAGATATACTGGTGTAGGAGTTCTATTTTTCTTCATTTGAAGCTGGAATTGCTAACGCAATTTCCAGCTTCAAATGACGAAAAATACATAAATGTAGTATATATTTGACGAAAATTTGTGTCATTTTATGGTTACGTTCATTGACGAATGACGACGGAAATTTCCGTCATGTATGGTAGTGAAAAGGTTAAGCCAAGTTAAATGGAGAATCACTGTAAAATTATTATGAAAATGTATAATTACTGAGCAAACAAAATCATCCACCTATGTAGACAAGAAGATACTTGATTTAGTACCACTCAACATAATTAGCTCTGAGACATTAACATTACCGTACGATTCCCTAGTTAGGGGGGTATTATGTTGCCTTCATGTTGCATAGAATTGTGTTGCCTGCAATGCTACATTGTTGCAGAAGATGCTGCCAACTGTTGTATCGCAGCACAAAATGTTGCCTAAATGCTGCATCTTAACAAAAGATATTGCCTCAATGTTGCATCGTTGCACAACATTTCACCTCATAGTGGCATCGCATCTTGTACTAGGTGTTTTATGCAAATAACTTGCTGTAAGCTATCGTGATTTAGTTCAGTTTCTTCACAAAATTATCGTTACATACAAGTTATACAAATTTGGAGAATATACTACGAGCCTAAAACCATTTCTCAGGTAAAAGGCTAGGGACAAGGCGACTGTAACAATAACAGGGACGCGGCACACCTGATATTATCTGATTCTGGTCAGAAACCTCCATTAAGATTAATTATTAATCGGCTGGCATTAGTTGTTTCGCTCAGCTAGATGAGCTCGGCGACAAGTAGATTTTCTTTTGTCCCCCGTTTTATCAGCGGGTCATCAGCGTGTGACGACTTATCGAGCGGGTCCGAAGTGTCCTACCACTTCGGTCCCGGAGGACTTCGCCCACCTGGACGGATATGACGATTGAATGGATACATTTCCATGGATGCATTGTTTAACTGTCACTGCTCTGTGTGTTGACATTTCTCTAGTTCTATTTACAAATCGCACTGATTGTGACAACGTAAAACAACTCGCGCCGATGGCTTCGGCGCGAGTTGTTTTGCGTTGTCACAATCAGTGCGATTTGTAAATAGAACTAGATTAATTCAGGGAGAATGTCCACCATCGCACACGGTGGAAATACTTCAGCTGTTCGAACTGGCGAGACCAATTGAGTGCAGAAGAGGCTCAGCTGAAGCAGTGCCGAGATGGAGAGCGAGGGCAGGAAACAAACACAATTCGCACTCCGGGGATATTTCTTGGGTAAATGAGGCGATGGACTTGGCTGCAGAAGCACCCATTCAGATCCTGGCCCGACACTTCACTGCTCCTTGCAGAGAGCGCCCGAGTCCGCCGTCCAGCCGGAGCTGGAGGCCGACTTCTGATGAGGCGATGCATATTTGATGAATGAGACTAATGCGACCGCAATCTTTTGTTGACACTGTCTTAAGCTTTTGTTCATCTTTCCTGTCAACCTTGGCAGAGCAGACATGTGCGGAGTGGCCGCTGGTCGCCAACTCTGTTTACTTCTGATCTACTGCCACTGTGTCAACACCTACCGCATATTACCATCATTATCTTGTCAGAAAGAAGAGTCCTCATCAAACAAGAAGCGTAGATCCTATGTCGACCAAAAGTTGGGCCACCGTTTGCAACGTTGGCCCAGCATTTAATCCAAACAGGGACAACGTCTGGTGTTTTGACTACATATTGCACAATGTCATTTGGTTGAAAAGAAATCGGCAAAGAACGCTTAGTTATGAAGAATGGTCATTCTACTAGAGTGTGTATTTTCTTTAAATAATTTGTCCATTTTAAGTACAATTACCTGAAAAAATTCTGAACGTCGATAGTAGATCTATACCGCACAGCAGTATGTCTATATGACACATTATTTTATGGGGCATGAGAATCACCTGGGTTTCTCACAGAATGATTGAAAAAATAGTGTTAAAAACCCCTTAGTAATATATTTAAGAAATGTGTATCATAAATAATGAAAGCGGACAAAGCTGTTATTTATATTTATTTATATTACACTTTTGAGCTACTGATATCTATTTACAAAGTTTACACACTTCAGTCAGGTTTCTGTCGCTGTACTTTGAACACTAGAACCCAGTAAGCACAAAACATTTGTATAACATTTGTACAACGTCGGCCCAACGTCGTCGACGCTGGCCCAACATTGTACGAATGTTATACAAATGTTTTGTGTTTACTGGGAAACCCTTATATTTAAACACGGCCCCAGTATTTAAGTGGTTCGCGTGACAAGGGCCGGTCACCGTATCCCCCCGGTTGCTTAGCAAAGAGACCGGGGCACACTGTTGCTCTGAATCGTGTCTCAACCCCCTCCCTTCCATTGCTCCTGTCCGCTTAGTCCCACCATTCGGTACATCCGCTCGTTCTTGCAGACACTGTCACGACAACCACATAAAGCGCCCTGACAAGAATATAATAAGAAGAAGGCGCACTGAGTCCCAATCCACGAGACCTCTCCTCCACCCCACCTAACCCACCTAACCCCGGCCACAACCACTGAGCGGGCGCAGGGCAAGGGTGGGTTGTCTTGCAGGAGGGGTCGCAGAAAGGTCCGGGTGTCTTTGTGGAGGTGGCGACAGAGGTTATGGACACATTGTGTCAGCTTGACTCAGTATATAGACCATTTCACCATCGTCAATTCATAGTTGGGCCAACGTTGAGATGCTGGCCCAACTATGAATTGACGATGGAGGGAAATGTAATATTGCCTTGGTTCTGTTCCTGAGGTGCCAGCAATTGAACCAAAGTTTGTCAAAGAGTCGATTGTCCATGGTGCACAAAGAGCGCAAGACATTGTGTCACTGTGTGGAAGACAGTTGTCTTCTAGATGTGAAATTACACGTCGATTACCACACCCATCAATTACTGTGTCTTTCTCATTGACGTTGATTCAACATCGTGAGCCCCGTGTCAAATATGTTCTCCATTATTTATAAGAAACAGGTGTTTCACACAATGTAAGAACATAATAATGTGACAAAGGGATCCCTACATTGCCCACATGTCATGCAAGCGTTTGAGGTTCCATTCATGCTCTGTTGTGATAAGATGGACCTGTTGATGAGAAAGGTATCATGTTTTCCATCTCTTATAATATTATTAGCCCTTACAACGCTGAAATAGTTTTGTATAATCCATGGAGACCAAAGGTTTATTTTAACTTGAAATCATCATAAATATCTGAGGTAGCTCTTTCTGATTCAATTAAATACCTCAATGTTGTGGGTATACGACAAGTATAAATAATTTACTTTAATTCTTTCAGTGGGGGACCTCGTCTTTATAGTCAGAATCTGGCGTCTACAGACGTTAGATTCTGACGTATAAAGACGGTCCCCGCGCTGAAACGGTTAAATGCAAAGACCACGTTTGTATATCAGCAACTTCATTTGCTTTTGAGACATAACTCTTTGAACTATTACAACACAAACATGACTATCAGACATTATGTCTTCATCTCACAAAATTCATCTGTTCAACTGACATGATTAAAGTCTGCAAAATTAAGCTGATATGTGAAACTAATAACTTATGTTATCATGCTACCCGGCATTGGCTAAACGCTGGAACAAAAGAGATGGCTCATATCTCTTAACTTGTTTTCATTAGTATTAGAAAAGTTAAGACCAGTCCTAACTATTCTGATTAAAAATATGCGATCAATCTTAATATTCTTCGTGAGATGTATCCCAGACCTTGGCTGAACATTGAACCATTGAACCATCATGGATCGTGTGTGAGATAATTATGTATACTTCATCCACATTGAATAGCAGCCAGGATGGGCAACAGTTGTCACCTCCCGAGTTAGGAAAGGGGAGAGGGGAGAGACCACAAGGAAAAGGGAGTGTAGAAGACGAGAATGTCATCCTTTCCCCAGCAAGGATCGGGCGTCCGGGGATATGTGGGATTGGTGGGCGGTCTGCCGGGATAGGGGACTGCGCCTTTTATCTGGAGCCCCCCAGGGGGGCGCGACTGACTGGCCGATCAATCTGGGCAGAGCGCGCCTCGCCACCAAACAGACAATCTTAATGCAGTTAGCCTCCGATGTGATCATCGTTTCTTGGCCGAACTCCTGTCCGCCTCCGATTACAAAGACATAATAACATAGGGCTTTGTAGCGAGATCAAGCGACGACATCACCGCAAACCTGATTGCCTAGGCTTTTAATGGATGTTGCGTCTGGGGAGATGGAGATGGAGCTGGGCAGAACTCTGGTTTTCTGACGGGCCAGCGTCTACGACGCTGGCCCGTCAGAAAACCAGCGTCTGCCCAACGTGTTGCTTCTTGGAAAGGAGAGCGGGGCAGAAGGACACATGGGTTTTCCGTGGTTGGCACGCACACGCGTTTGATCCCCCCGCACAGAGGAGAGCGCATCTCCGCCAAATGGGAGATTCTTCTAGGAAATTTACACTACTTTTTGAAATGGGAGAAAACAAAGGGGAGCCGCCTTAAGCCACCAGTCACTGGGTGCGGAGGAGCTCTTTCAAGACATAAGCTGCCCAAAATCAAGGGATTGTCAAAGTAGTCCATCCTTCTCCCGATCATCCGTTCGACCGTGTTTGACCGTCTGTGTGCCAGAACACTCAAAACTGATATTCTGAGTGACTTTTTCAGATAGCATAGAAATTACACGCAGGATACTGCTGTACAAGACCAAAACGGGGTAGCTGCTTACTTGAAAAGCAAACAATTACTCTTTTTAGGTATGTATGGCATAATAGTAAATCTATTCAATCATTACATACTTTCTTAACTTTAAAAAATGTTTTGTTTAACTGTTCCCGATTATTTTTATATACTCAGGTCCAATAGAATGTTTACAGCGTCTGAGATTTATTGACGTACAATGCACGATTTCTGTCCCTAAAATGACCCCCTTTGAGATGAAATGTTCATCCAGAAACAATGAGAACGAACAGGAAACATGGGATCAGGGGGAAGCCATCACTTTGATGAACAATGTCGCCTCAGATTGCCTCTCTTGTCTGGCAGTCACAGAAGAGATTGCCTGCAGTGCAAGCAGGAGATCGCTGCTACTTCTGCCATACCAGACTTGAAAGACACGCAAAGTAAAATGATGTGGGCCGCACGGCTGAGCATGTGCAAACACAAGTGCTGCAGAACTGAAGGAAACGTGGATATAGCAGCCAATCCCCATCCTGGTCGATCCATAATGCATGCTCGGCTTGAGCTAATAATTCTGTCCCGTCCTTCAAGAAGGATCTATTGTTACCGGGTCTGGCTGTGATTCTCTGCGAAACCAAGAGGCAGAAATTGCTTACTTTTCAAGTAAGCAGTTACTGGCTTTTGGTTTGCAGAGCAGTCCTGCCCAGATATGTGGCAATAACAGAAATCACACCCTGCAGTCAAATACGTGGATGTTTGTCTAATTTCCTCTGGCGTGTGAGGAAATGTTTAAAGACTTATTGAGAATGCTTTTAGATTTGTCCTTCTTGCCTCTCTCCCACTTAAAAAGTACAAATGGCGGTTGTGATCGTGCCTTTGTGTTGGGCAGGTCGGTCGACTACCTTTCTCTCCGGTTATACAAACAAAAGAAGGCCCATCAGCCAGATCAATACAAGATCGGGCATCAAGTCAAGAGGGGAAATGGAAACTTTAGACTTCATGCAGAACACGAGAAAATCAACACGCCCCTGGAAGGCGTTCTGTTTGGCCTGATCTCAGCAGTCCTTTTGCCAGCTTCCTCTGCTGCAACTAAAGATCCCGATTGGGTGCGAGGTATCCAAAGAGGGGACTCTGGGCTAGAGCCAGGCGTCGATAGGTCTTTCATATTAAATTCCTTAGCTGGTCTATTGGTCTTGTGACAGAATCTTTGTTCGGTGTCGTCACAATAAAGGCCGCTAAACTGACAGCGATAGCTGTAGATATTGCTCTTTGTTTGAGACCCCCAAATTTCATCAAAATTCCTGTGCCCACCGGGATGAGTGCACCTCCCCGCCTTACTCGCGAGGGAGCTCTCGTCTTCAACCCACTAACGTGGAGAAGGTCATACACCGGCACGTGGGCGTCTCCGCTTTCCAGCTCTCCACCCGAACCAAGTCCAAATATTTATATGCTGGCTTTTGTGCTTGCTCTGGCCACCTGAGCGATACATTACAATGCATTGATTTGGCTTTCCCTTCGTCGCCATTAACCATGCAGGCGCCGGATGTCATTGGTGCAAAAATTTGTGAAAAAATTTTAATCGTACTAAGGTGGTGTTGTACGTATTTGGCGATTATGACAACTGCTGAAATAGACGCAGTAGTTTTTGTTCCGGCCAAGTCGAGAATCGCGCTCTCAACTTGTTTGGAACAAAAAGAATACTGTGATTTTTGCGGACAGTGGGTCACCAGGAAGCGGCGCCAATGTGGCGTCACTTTTGTCCTCCCTGTCTGGTTGAAAAGAATTCCACAACTCCACCAGCACCTTGGTGGAGTGTGATCTCATCTGACCTCAGCTGGTACAGGTCATCAAGGTCACCCATCTTCATCTCACGTACTGTTTTGCAAGGAGTAAAAGGAGAGAGGTGAAATTACATGTAATGCCACATAAAGCTACACCATCAACCGCAGTTTTTTTACGGTCGGTGAGATACAAAATGAATGCATCAAGTATGAAAGAACATTCCAGACTGGTTTGTATTGTAATTTTTTGTTACTTATACATATATCATAGCAAACAAATGGCCTATGATATTTAAATTTTATAATTATGTTTCCTTGCCATTTGGGATGTTACAATCGCATAAGAGCTTCCAATATCCAAGCACTAAATTGGCCCCCTGACTGATTAGAGAGCCACTCAAAAATGACACACATAGAATGAAGTGAAAGACTCATCTGTGTGTCTGTGTACGTTATCCTTAGCACTAACCATATAAAATAAGTCGTATTCAGCATGAAAAAAGTATTTGAATAAAAAACGAATATTTAACCAATAAAAACGAAGTCCTAATAAAACAAAAAACATTCAACCAACTGGTTCCCCCATGAAACAAATCATAAACACTCATGTGGTGATCTTGCTAGGATGTCACGTTGTGTAAAATAATACATATACATTATTTTTATGTAAAATTATTATTTTTTATATTTATAGTTCAGTATTGAAAAATTTAATAAAAAAAGTTTGGTCAAATAGAACGATGTCGGAGGCATAAACTAAAGAGTATAATATATAACGTGACCAACAGAAACAACCTGTGTTTAAATGTATAAAAGATCTTGTCAGGTGACCATAGATATCCGTTAAGATTACGTCATTAAGACGACAGCGATGACGTTATAGAATGTTGAAGAGGCTCTGAGGATTGAGTGTTGCATTGAGAGACAGAGGTCAAAGATGTCGAATCAACACGCCACGAGTGCTCCAGATTGACAGATCACGTTCACGCCTGCGCAACACCACTTGGCTTCCGAGGTCAGGGGTCACCACCTAGTGGCAACAACTCGCAAACGTGAGCCACTGTTGTTCCATAGCTTACACGACGTCTCACACGTTGGGTAAGATATGTAACGATGCTGGTCAAAGGCTATCTGGGAAGTTATTGTTCAAGCTTTTTCAAATAGTTATGAGTTTTCACGCTCTGATTTCATCGAAGAAGAACAGGGGCTAGGATGTCCTATTTCTATGACATGTCTATATAATGTGAGGTGGTAAATAATCTTGGTATTATTCTTTACTATATTTATAAAAAAGTGCACATAGATTTGAAATTATAGTCCACCCCCTTGAACAAACAGGACGCTTTCTCCTTGTCAGCCATAAGGGCTGTTTAAGAACTGAACGTAATAATCACTTTATTCTCATAGTGTGAGAACAGAATATTCACATCTGAAAATATGAGAAAAAAATACCCAAACACAGAAAGGAGCAACAAGTCCATCTGTCAAGGGGTACATCGATCGGCAAACATTGGAACAAGGCGGGGATCCCTTTGGATGAGGGGAAATCTAAAGAGAGAGATCACCGCGCCGTGCCCCGGTCTAAAGAATCTATAAAGAAAATGTGGGAAAACTGGCACATGTCGCGCAATCGGCTGGCGCGTCTCAGCTGTCCGGCTTTTTAATGTCGTGTGTGCTTTAAGGATGACGTTACTCAGGTCTCACAGCTTTTGTGCCGAGTCGTCGTCGTGGACACATGTTGATCTGTGGCGTCTCCTCCGCGCCCTGGCATTCTGGTGAGGGGGCAAGGGCGAACAGCAGTAACTGCTTACTTGAAAAGTAAGTAACTGCTTACTTGAAAAGTAAGCAGCTACTGCTGTTTGTCTTTGCAAAGTCAAACAGCAGTGACTATTTACTTGAAAAATAAGCCGTTACTGCTGTTTGTCTTTGCACGATAATTATAGATTATGTCATTCTCAGAGTTTTTGAGTTGGGTGAATATCACTAAATCCTACCAGGTGACAATTATTATCAACGCTAAAAATCACCTCACCGATATGTAACTTATCAGATTTATTTTACTGATTCAAAAACAAATGCGAATGTCTGCATCACTAAAGATAAAAGTATGTCATTTTTTTGTATATGCCAGTATTTATAGAGTGGAAAGAGAATCCATAATAATTAATATTCACTGATTTTCATTACACTCTTGTGTTTGATATACACGTATCTTAATGGTGCATTATTGGCTTTGAAATAATTATAAGCAAGCCACCGAAGATGACGAAATCACCACGTTGACATAAACGCTTGATGGTCTTAATTATTTTTTTCTGGAGGCATCACTATTGTTGAATCCGGACGAAAATTTTAAATAATTCAAATTTCACTTTTTCCCTTGGCTCGATGCATGAGAGAGGGGTTATTTTGTTGACACATCTACTTTGTTGTGCATGGCCCGCCTTTTGTCCCATGGTAATACGCTTTTGAGTCTTCTATTTCTACAAAAGGAGAGAAGAAAAGTGGCGGCGCGCACAATAGTCCAGAGAAAATGTTGTTGTCTGAGAGATAAAGACATAGAGTCACCCCCTGCGCATGTGAGCGCTGAAGCACAAGTGATTTTCTCAAGAGATTTCGTGCAGAGACAACAAGGGCTTCTCTAGCCGGGAGACGCTTTGGGCCAGTGATGGCTTAATGTTATGCCAACGTCTTAGACGTTGGCATAACATTAAGCCAGCACTGGGTGACTGCGCAGTAATTTTTTGGGCTAGGCGGTCTTGGTTTGGCTTCGGAGGTGGGTGCCTCCCTCGCGCTGCAAGGCACTATATATCGACCCGGGGACCAACCTCAGACCTTAGACATGCACACAAGTCACACTTGCGAATTCGCAGACACCCCAGGGGGTGAGGTCGAACACCGCGTTGCCCGGCCGTAGAAAAAAGCACCGGGGTGAGGTCGGCCACGGGGCCGAGTTGGAGCCGGGTCGAGCTGGCGCTGGGGACGAGATGTGAGATGTCAGGATCGATGAGAGGGCAGTTTCTCAGCAGACAGACATCGCCAGGGAAGAATGTCCGCCTAATCGCTCGCGTGGATAAAATCACACAGATCACTACATCCGTCTCACGCACCCATTAGGCGCTGAGGACGTTGTCATACAGTTAAAAAATGAGCGCATCATCTAGGCATCAGGGGTAAGAATCAATATATTTATACGGGCATATTATTTCATGATTACTTCAATGAGCGATTGGACCCGCAACCAGTGAGAACGACAGTCGCGTCAGATTTTTTTAACTCTCGAACCCCCAAGTCGCCGCTGGTAACGTATCACCAATAACCGTCGCATCATAACCGCTCGGAATTTCGATGCCATATCTCTCATTTTCTTAATGTCCAATGACGGGCATCGTAGATCGGCGCGTTATTGCCGCAGTGCCCCCCGGGAAGACAAATGGCGCCGGGTTTTTTAGCCGCGCTGTCCAGCAAACACAACATTTGTATAACATGTATACAACGTCGAAGACTTTGGGCCGACGTTGTATAAATGTTATGCAAATGTTTTGAAATCGCTGGCTTGTCACGGGGATCGTCGACTAAGTCATCTTGCGTGCTCCGTGAAAATATTGACGCAGAGGAGGCGGCGGCGCGGACAGGGGCTGGTCCGCGTGTAGTCTGAATACGCGCTCTGACCTTTTTTCAATCTACCAAATGAGATGACACTGTCTCCACCCCCGCCGCTTGTTTACCCTTCTTATGAGCAAACTTCTGCTCTCCGCAGAGGCTTCTGCTCAGACGGCAATGTCAGCCCAACGTTGGCACATCGTTATGCCGACATTCTATATAAAATGTATCTATGCTGGGGTGATCTGTGTACAATTCACTCAACAATTCACTCAACATGACGCAATTGTACGAAAGAAACTATTCTGAGAATGAATGAATGAATGAATGAATGAATGAATGAATGAATGAATAAAGACATTTTTGTGCACATGCAGGCTAAACTGGGCCAGGTCAAGGCTGGTGAGTAATTATGGCTATAAGTTTCTTCGCGTCCGCACACGTTGTTGTTTTTTACTGTCTGCAACCTTTTGCAATCGTTCATATCTTTGTAGTATCGTAGGTAATCAATTTAGAACAAAGTGGGAGATGTAATAGGCCCCTGCACCTTTCATGATGCCGATAATATGGACATTATGGTCAAAGACGGACGCTCTGTGTCACTGCTGTGCGATCAAGGGGTGGTTGTGACCATGGCGTTAAAGGTTTATTTTTTAACCTAATGCAAGGTCTGTATTCTCGTACAAGTTACGATGTATCGTTGTGCCTTGTCGAAACGGGCGGAGGCCCTAGGGTAGTGGTTAGCACCGCTGCCTTTCACGCCAGAGTTCGGGGTTCGGTTCCCGGTCTCGGCGGTTTGAAAGAAACAAAAAATGTTTCTTCCCCATCCACGTGTGAAAGTCAGTATTGTGGGGAGCCTCCGTGACCGAGAGGTAGCGTGCTCGGCCTCAGACCACCAGGGCGCGAATCTCGAATCCTGTGTCTGGAGGACAGTGTCATCCCAATCATCTCACCATCCTCAGGAGGTTCTCCTGGCCCAGTTTAGTCTAGATGTGCACAAAGGTGGCCTAAAGCCCGATTCAATTTCAAGTGGGTCTAATTGAAAATGTAGGCATAATAGCATCAATCTCTCCTCAATGTCGTTGAAATTTTTAGACTTATTTTCATGCTGTAAGCCCGGCCCGACAGACCGTACTCCCGAGGGGAGAGAGCTGGCACGTGAGCTTAATGTAACTGGGGGGAGTATCACCCCCTTAATCTGCCACAATCCTGTGTCAACTGGAGATATTACATTTTCTTTGTGTCGTCACGGACGATGAAGTGATGGGTGTTTACTTAACCGGCGGCTGCCGCTCACCGGTCTGAGACTGCTCTCAATCAGGACTGATTTTAAGCGCCACGGATACCTTTCAAACTGGGTAGGTCTACGTATCAAATTCGTATGTCGTCCGTAAATATCACGATCGCTCCGTGTAGCGATCGCGATATAAACGGATGACCTACGGACAAGAGCATATTTTTTTATTGCGAGAGCGACACGAATTCTTCACTTATTGATTACGAATTGGAACGGATATCGGCCTACAGACCATGTACGAACTCATGGAAACGACTTTGTAACGTTCTTTTTATGCTTCAAACGCAGTTCGCAGCCTAAAGTGCACAAAAAAATAATTATTGTATATTAATTTAGGTTCTCGAATTACTATTAAAATTTTCAGTTAAAAAAAAACGAAAAAATAGTTATGAGTCAATATTTTATATACTTCAGGCTTAAGATTATTTCGTCACTGCACAGTGCATCTGCGAGGTATTGCTTCAGGTTTAAGTTGGTTTCATCACAGCACACTATCTGTGGGGTGGTTATTTTGGACACGCGTCAGTCACGCTTGGCTGACATCCCACTCATTCTCCCCGTTGTTTAGACGCACGCCAACGGGCCCCTTACAAAGTCAAAATGTCGCCACTTCTCCAGCTAATTTTTGTCTCGGTTGATCCCTGAGTATTGCGTTTGATGGTAAAATAGTGATTTGAACTCATATGAAACGTGTATCAGCATAAAACAACATGGTAGTGTTCTCCAAAGAAATCAGCCGTTTTTTGTATGTAATTTAACACTCAAATAATTTGAGTGGTAAATTAAATAGTCAAATATTTATAATAATAATTACAATTATTGTTACATTCCTTTATCAAATAATGAGCTGCCATCTGTGTAAATTGCCGCTTTTATTTCACAGCGAATCCCATTATTTATCGGCCACCGAGCTAAAACAAACGAAAATCACACAGACAGCAATCTTAAAGCCATAAAGATCGCAGGTGGAAATCTGCATGGGAGGGGTCAGCCTGCTGCAACAATAGTCCAAGCGCTTCGACGCGCACCGCACACGACTATGGCCCAACACTCCCTCAATGTTGTACCAGCGTCTACAGACGCTGGTACAACATTGAGGGAGAGTTGGGCAGGGACAGCTTGTGGGTGGACAGGGCATAGATAACGGGCAGAGACCCAGAAGACATGGCAGTCGCTTGTTATATCAGGCTTTCAATCTATTTGTGCTCTAATGCTTGCCTGTTGGCCTGCCTGATGGCCTGACCCACTGACTGCTGGGGCTGCTCCTCCTCAAAGATTAATTCAAAATAGGTATTTCACCATAATATATATAATAGTGAAATAACTATTTCACCGGATGAAACAGACAGTGCAATGAACATTTAACTAGAAGGGAAATACACATTGCAGCTGGTGAAATAGACATTTTCACAGGTGGAATAGACATTTCACTAGGTGGAATGGACATTTCACTTGGTGAAATATCTATTTCACCTGGTGGACATGCCTTTTATAATGTCTGCTGAATCTAACAGTTTATTTCCAAAGTTAGACACAACATAGTCATCTACACAATTTATTATTTTGATCTGACACATGCAATTAACACAATGCTAACAATTTACATATACGGTATTTAAATATTTAAGTATGGAGGGGTGTAGCTCCGATGCGGCAGGGGTTATTTGCCCAAACATCTCGAGTGATTAGTCCTCATAATGGTGGACATGTATGGCAACGTGCGTGCTGACACGTGATAAGACACTAGGGCCATCAAGATGACATCTTTAACGGTGCGCAATCTCTGCAATCTGCCACTAAGTGCCGACAGATGACCAGCTATTGTAGCCCATACAGCCCCAAGAGACGTTGACCCAATGTTGGAATAATGTTGGGCCACCATCTGCGACGGTGACCCAACATTAAACCAACATAGGGTCAAAGACTCGAGTTAACAGGACCGAATGTGAATTCACCATCGGCTCAAATTTAAAGCCATTGGGCGACGGTCAATGAACATGAGACCCGGTCCTATATACGTCGGCCCACCGTCCCACATCCTGGCCCAATACGGACCCGACGTGCCCAGTTCTAACGGCTGCAGCGGGGCTTGAAACCAACACCCGCCGTCTGCACATTGGTTGACTCCTTGTATCGGCCGCAATTGCTCATATTTGCGCGGCTTTGTTGGAACAAGCAGGTGTTTTTTCACGTTGCCGGCGCGCGGGACCCCTCCCACGGGACTATGTAACATCCAATGTGTCCCTTTTGGCAGCCTGACGAGCCCCGGGGCCCCGAACGCGTGTCCCGCGACCACTAAAGGAGCATTGTCACTCCTAATTTATCCCCCCCCCCCCTGTTTTCTGTTCGCCCACCTTGGCGGATAACTCTGCCTCCGCTAATTTGGCGTCGAGTCCATTATACCATTAAGTGGTGGCCAGGACCAGACAATTTATTGGCAATGTCTCGGCTCAGCCTGGAGACCGTGTCACCCTGTTTGTGATGCCCGCGAGCCAAATAAAAGTAGGCATCTCTCCGGGAGTGAATCCACGTCATCTACTCAAGCGGGGATTTAAAAACCGGGCGCCAATGGGGCGGCTGGGGACCAGTCGCGGAGCAGCGGCCACGACGAGACAAGACACTGCCACGATTGAGTGAGCAACACCTGTATGTAAATGACGCCCCGGAGTATAATGTAACAGTGCAACTGTTGCCCGCTCCTTCCTCCTGGCATTGTCTGTGACGCCGGCAGGAGGGGGGGGGGGTGGATGGGTGTCATCCCAAACACGAGACAAGAACACGAAAGACAGACCGCCGAAAATTGGGAAAAATAGGAGCGGGAATAAGCCCGCCACCCAATGATTCCCACTCATCTTTTCCCCAATTTAGCCGGACTGACTGTCTCTGTCGGTGGGAGGGGGTGTTCGAGGGGTGATAACATGTTCAACAACCGCGGGATTAAAGGGGATCACTTGACGTGACAATGTCTGCTGACACATGAAAAGAAATCTTCAGACAAGGATATCTGGCCAATGACGGAATCCACTTTTGAATGTTGCACATTGAGGGATGTCTGTCTATCTGACTGCTGGTGTTATGGCGTTCACTGTGTGTGTCGCATGCAGTCTCTGGACAGAGAGACACAAAGAAAAGACACTAATGAGCAAGGCCAACAAACCGACAGAGAGGTCCATTCTCAGAAAATATGATATTCTTCCGTGATAATAAAATGACAGGGAGTCGTTTTTTGCTTGCGGGCATGCATGCCTGTGTCAATTTCAAACACGAGTCCTGTTTTTTTAATTTAAAAATCGTACAAAAATCTGTCCATGTTGTGTCTGCTACAATCGAGCTGATAAATTAATGGTGAAAATACATGATTGACTTCTGATGATGCTTGAAATTATTTCGCAATACATACATCAATGGAGGTGTTTCTTTGTTATGTATTTACTATCTGACAGTGATCAAGATAGTGGTCTGCCATCTGTATTAGGTAGATCGTTGTTATCAACCTAAATAAAACAATTTGAACAAAAATTACATTAATTAAGCAATAATCCATCCAAAATACTCCTGTTTTTCTTTGCACGGCAGGATACACTGGCACCCATATAATAAGGATGCTGGAATCTGGGTCATAAGGGAGGAATAGGGCGTGGCTTTTACACAGCATCTTCTCCGGTGAACTTCGCCTCATCAGCTCACATTCTCCTATTATAGGCCAGAGTTACAGGACCCGAGCATCAAGTTTTTTCCGATCGCTGCGGACGAATTGCATTTCCAACACGAAATCCAATTTGCAACATCCATAAAAACTGATAGAATAAACATATAAGTCCTCGCCTCCGCGCCCCTGATGGCTTGCTCTGCCTCAGCCATCGGGATCAAATTGTCATTCGTTTCATTCGGCATTCCGTCTCACCGGAGAATTCATCTTGGTGCTCCGTTCCGGAAGTGAATGCGCTCAGAGGAGCGATTTCCCGATGGTTCCGTGGCCATCGTAAGTTCACGCGGAAATAATTGGCTTCACTTTTTATGAAGATGTGCCCTGAGTTTTATTCGAAGTTTCTGATGAGTGTTTGCCTGCAGATTTTTCGGGTGATATCTCGGGCCAAAATGCGAACGCCAACAGTCGTGAATCGGTACATCTCAAGCACCTTCGCCTTGAATTATGTCTATGTGCCGCTGTCCATAATGTCCAGGGAGTCAAATGGGAAGTATGCATGACAAATTTTCGACAAGCCAAATTTATAGATCTTTATTATTTATTGAGATTTCTTAAATGCATTGTCTTTTACTAGAACATGGTAATAAAGATGACCTGCGATTGCTCTGTTGAGATATTCCGTATTATCTCTATTTAATTTAATGTCGGCTTAATGCTAGGCCGACGCCTCAGACATTGGTCCAATATTCAGCCATCGTTGAAAGATTTGCAAGGACTGAGAAAATGGTATACGTCTGGGCCCGTATTCCCGTACAAGTTACGACATATCGTAGGTTTCGGATTGGTCGAGATGGCCATCTCGACCAATCCGAAACCTACGATATGTCGTTTGCTGACCTCGCCTAGCTCAGCGGGAGGGTACTGCCGCTAGTAACCAGGTTGACATGATGATGGCTTCTTTAGTCAACCAGAAGGTCCGTGTCGCTGCTCCGTACACGAAGGGCTTCCCAAGAACCACGAAACATCACCTCGTTGTTGACCCAATGTAGGGTCAACGTCATAGACGTTGACCCTACATTGGGCCAGCAGCGGGTGAATGTACATCTTTATCTGGGAATTCACGGCAGGCTGCGCGTACAATAGCGCCAATCAAAAAACACCGGCACCCCAACATATCAGACCAAGTTATCGGGACTGAGAAAGCGGAAATTATTGCCAACTGTCTCTTCAAAGCTGCTAAAGACAGACTGGGGCACCGCCCTGGCGAGCAGACAAACAACTAGCTCCTGACCGCTGATCTGACAATCAGGCCAATAAAGGCCCTGCCCTGTTTTCCAAGCGATTGCCTCGGTCACAAGACAAGACAAGGCTTCAGTCTAGCACCAGAGAGGAGGCGGTGGATGGAGTTCAAAGATGGCGTGGCATCGGCAGGCTGCCCGGCCAATTACCATGTGCACGGGAGCACAAGAAAGCAGTGCAGAGAGAAGCAACGGTGACTTCTGCTCTGCAAAAGACAGTAACTGCTTACTTTTCAAATATGCAGTTACTGTCTTTTTGCTTTGCACGGCAGACTGTACCACGGTCATGCGATGACAATGAAGCGCACAGGAGTGCCGCACCCGCTGTCGCATCCGCTGCCGCACCCGCTGCCGCACTCGCTGTCGTGTCGCCCGGACGTCTCTTCATAATGACACAAGACACAGAGCCATTATATGTTTAAAATTAATAGGGTCTACTCTGGAACCATCATACTGTGTCAATTATGAAGATAACTGTTAAGAGTTTTTCAACTTAGTATACAAGGACGAGATGCATTGTTGGTTAAATACGGGTCCAACGTCGTAGATAGTGAAGCAGTAGCAAAACAACATGGGAAGCACTTTGTAAGTCAGGCAGAGCGGACAAGGAAAGTCAAACGAGAGGCAGCTGAGAGCAGATCCTGTCGTTTGTAGGACGCATGGAGTGGGCCGATCTCACAAATTCGTGAGATTTATCAGGCAGCTGGTGGAATCAGAGTCTTTTACAAATGCGTCAGTGATCGGGAGGCGTTGGAACTCGGGAGGTCTCAAGATGACCTTCGACTTCTGCTTTGTAAAACCGAGAGGTACTAACTGCTAATTTAAAAAATCAGCAGTTACTACTTTTTGGCAGCTAAAAGAAGCAAAGACTAAAGGGGCATTGCATTGCAGGATTGTGGCGCACGGCACAGGTGGGGCTGCACCACCTTCAGTCATCCAAGCAGATTACCAACGCCCTTGGTGAGCCTTTGACGGCGAATATCTGCGGCGCGCGTGTTTCCTTCTCTAAAGAAGCGCCGCATCTGTAGCCCTCCCGGTGATCCACCTACCCCCCCCCCCCCACCTCCAGTCTGCGCATGCTCGGATGACCCTAGGTCCCCGGATTAACGCGGATTGCGAGGCAGAGCAAAAACAATCGCCTGATTTGGAAGTCGGTCGCCAGGGCGTGGCTCAAGGTTCAAAGGTGTGCGCACCTGCAGGTCGTGGGGCGGCAAGACGCTGATCCAGTGCTGGTTCACGGCTGGGCTAGCGTCTGAGACGCTGGCCCAGCCGTGAACCGGCACTGGATGAGCATCTTGTGAATCACCCTGTATTCTGCAGGTGTCTGGTGTCGACAATGGATTCACCAGCAGCCAAACCCAAAGATCATCCCTTTACACACAGCATTGCTGTTTATTATCAAGTCACAAGTAAAATTAAACGGATTATGAATCTCGATTTGTGTTTTCTTTAAATAACCATTAGTTCCCTAGATACCTCCCGTATTTAATCGCAATTTTAAGAAATACATATTTTACAAAATGTAGTTTCTATATACATGTGTAGGCATATTAATTTTGAGAAAAAAAAATTGTGAAATATTTCGAAATGAAAATGAAATTAATGGGGTTTTGTGCCACCTTTGTGCACATATAGGCTAAATGGGCCAGGAGAACCTCCTGCGGATGGTGATATGAATGAGATGACACTGCCCTCCAGACACAGAATTCGAAATTCGAGCCCTGGCGGTCTGAGGCCGAGCACGCTACCTCTCGGTCACGGAGGCTCCCCACAAATAAAGTAAGAATACTCAGCACCCAGTCGTATTCTTTGTTTTTCAAAGCCAGTGGCATTGCTCAGTAGGTCACTAGAATCAGAATAATCATTTCGACATTAACATGCCCCCCCCCCCCCCCAGTGAGGAGAGGGTGCCACTGACCAGCAGGCCTGTTAACCCGGGGATTATCGCGCGATGATGACAGTGCCCAGTCAATCATCTGCTATCATCTCCAGCAGATGGACACGAGCTGTGGGGGTTGTGTGAGCGTTGTCTCAATGCTGGGCCACCGTCACAGACGGTGGTCCAGCATTGAGACAACGCCCACGGTATAAAATCAGTCAGCCGGGGGTTTTGAGAAAATCCCAGAAGTTCACGGTACGTTACATTCCTGCTCGGACAACAATTATGGAGATGAAGTCGTCTCCAGACGAGATAATCCCAGTAATTTTCACTCAGACGCCCTGTCCGACTTCTGGTATTCCAGTTGTAATCTATCTGATTTTGATCACAATAATAAAGTTCAGTGTAACATTTACTTTCCTATTTAGCTCATATTGACATGTAATGATTATGCAACACAGAGCATATGAAACAACAAATTCAACAACTATTGCACAACACAGGACCAAAAGCATTTCGTAAATTATTTTAGCTCATAACTAATGTGTTTTTAAAGAATTAATGGTGCTGCACCCTCAGTTATGTGCGTTAAAATATACATGTAAATATATTTTGTTGTTATTGGTTGGATTTAAAATGTGTGTTTAAACAACATAAAAAATATTCTGATAGGTGGGTAGGCCTATAATTTTGCAGTAGTCAAATATATATTTCTGAGTCTATAAAGATAAACTGTAAACATGGTAAATTCGCTGAGAGAAATTTCGTTAGGGATGTGAATTAATATAGAGATTGAGTAGACTACCTGTGTGACCTATGTCAATCCATCAAAGCGTCTTTCGTGATGGAAAATCAAATGGAATTGTTATATCTGTGAGGTTATTTGTTCTTCGGACAGAGCAGGAGACAGCGGGGTGGGGCGAGGCAGCGGCTCAAATGTCCACCTGCAAATCTATTACATTAAGAACAGCAGAGGGCGCCGGCGTGATTGTATGGGGTGAGGCACCTTGGACTGGCGATATTTCCGCTCCCAGTCGGATTGAATGTCTTAATCACTTATAAAAGATGATGTGGCTGGCAGGCACGACAGAGCGAGCCTTGAGCGGTGAACGACTAGAATCAGAGGTGACCTCGGCCGGATTCAATGTCCGGCGGTGACAGAGTCCTTTTACACTTGATTAAAACAAGAAATCTAAAATGAAGTCGGTGTGCGCGGAGGAGTATTTTTCGAATGCAGTATCTGCGATTGCATGAATGCTGATGATTCAATGGCCTTCTTCAACCAAACAGTCTGACGTTAAACGAGACGATTATAAAATAGCTGTGTTGAATATCACATGCTGCGTACATGTTAAATACAGTGTAAATGAAAAAAATGTCACTGGCCGAAAAATAATTTTCTCTGACATCCTAACTACAGTAATGATATTTCGTAATATACAGATTTAGCGCCGTGAGCATTCACTTCGTTTATATATTATTTTACAAATTACCACTAATCTTGTTTCGAAAATGTTGACGAATAAGAATAAACAGTATCAAAATGTTTAAAGCTATATTATCTCAATGAACGAGGTGGGAGTTCTGGTTTGTGTGAACAGATTTACAGTGCACACCACTGACGTTTTAGGCGTTATCTTAGTTTCGATTGCGGTAAATTTAATTTGAATGACAGTATAGGACTGAGCTCGGAGGCGCAGATGATATGTCTGGGTAACCGTGGCTTGCTCACTCACCTCTATCTGGTTGTTTCTGTTGTAGTGTAGGTTCAGCACACGGTAAAGTTCAGAATCCTGGTTCACCATCAGCTCTTCTGCGTTTTTCACGCCCTCCGCCAGCGCCTGTCGGGCGTACTTCTCCATTTGAATGTAGTAGAATTCTCTGTGGAAATAAAACAAATCTCATTTATCTACATGCAATTAGTATCGGTCTTATTAACATATTATATAATTATATATGATGCTATATTTGACATGGTGGTCAGTTTTTTTTAAGACAAATCTTCCAAGTAACCAAAAGGTCCCCGGTATGACTAGGTTGCCTAACTGACTTAGCGGCAGACCCGGCATCTGTGACGTCACTACAATCTACACGAAAAGTTGTGTTGATGCAACATTAGAACCGTCTACTGAAAAGATCAGTAGCCTATATAGGCATTTTATCATGTTTGCAGCCGTTTGTACGTGAATTATTGATTCAATTCAATTTATTAAGATAAAGATAATGTTATATTTTGATGATGATCGTACTGCTGATGTACAAAGCCAAAATGCTGCAACTGCTTACTTTACATATAAGCAGCTACTGCCTTTAACTTTACACCACAGAATTAGCACAAACGTGATCTTAACATAATGCATGACGTCACATGCGATTTGACGCACGCGCAATCACGAGCACGTGATAACCATCAGGTAAACTGATATAGGGCCTATGATCGATTGACTGGGGACACTTGCCGTCTGCGCTGGTTTCTTTTGAATTCAGGTATATTGGCCGGATCATAATAACACTCTTTATTTTACGTCTTCTCAAATTGCGTGTCTTCTGATGTAGCCTGCCGCTCGTCCGCATTACCACTATCGCCAGTGACAGAAGGATCCAATCCCAGTAAACACAAAACATTTGTATAACATTTCTACAATGTTGGACCAACGTCGATCAAAATAATTTAATTGGCAATATTGGCCGGTATAATAAAATTGGCTATTAAACGAGCGATCCCAGGTCTGCCCTGCTAAGACAAATAGCAGTAGCTGCTTACTTGAAACGTTTGTAGTTACCGCTGTTTTCATTTGCAGGGTGACGCTGTGAATAACGTGTTATCTCCTCTGATTGAAAAAATCAACAAATGAAGATTAAAGGGGCATATCCAGGTTATATAATGTTTTATGTTTATCTCACCAACCCTGTTGTCATCAATGACATAGTCCTACGTATTTCGAAGATACGAAAATATCTTATACAATAAATAAAAATAGGCCTATTTCATACTTATCATCCCCAGCATTCAGGGAACCCGGGGTATATATGCCACTCATCACAGTAGTCAATACATGCTCCTCATATGGCTCCTATATAGGGGTCGATAATTTGGTGGTCGTTATGAGCTATTATATATCTATGTATTTTGCCCGCACATATATAGGCATATTATGCACTTTATGTTGCGCCTAGCACATGTTTCTAATCCCAGGAAATCTTAGCCTCTCACTTAGAGACTTAGCGTCACCGTATCCATGGATACTGGGGTGTTACGAGGCCGTATATCCTTTTGACCTGGGCTGGATTTATTTCGGGTAAAATGGGAATCTGTCAGTTTAAGGATTAGTCTGAGATTGTCTGTTTCTCCTTTGTTGGGATTGCAGACGCGAGTTTTGCACCTGGGGGATCCCCGCCCCTCTTAATACCATGATAAGTTCACTTGACCATAGCGACAGCTGGCCTATAGGCCTATATCCACAGGGCTACCTCCTTACTGGGCCCACCCATAGTGTTCCACGACTATGATGGGGAAAACTATACTTTAATAGAGTTAATGTCCAGACGTATAATTTATATGCTAGAATAAACAAGTGGTATTTTTTGACATTTGCCTTTTAACTATTTTTTTTTTTACAGAAATAAGCTATAGAAGATGAGCTATGGGGGGATATTTAGTGCTTTGCCAACGTATCCCCAAATTACAGCCTTCCATCAAAAAGTGCATGCACTACTTGTTTAAACGTTACAGCGGTATATTCACAAGAACATCTATTATTCTTTTTTACAAAATAAATTTCAGTCGTAAGAAGGTCTGAAAGATTGGACAATGGAGTGGTCAACTGTGGAGGGTTGGTTTGTGGGTGGTGTCCGGCTCTCACGGCCACTGGTCAGCCAGGTGCATCTTAAGCTGACCAGCTGGCCGTGCAACAAAGGAGGCTGGACCCTGTCCGGCAAGAGGGCAGCAAAGACACAGGAAAAGTGGCACACACTTGAGTGACCTCTACCTCGGCGCGCAAAGCAAGCGAGCAGACGACAATGACGACGTGAGGTCTCACGGAACAAAGCAATTAAGCGTGATATCAAATTATAGATATAAAAATGTCACAAAGTCACTGTAATTCTTCAACGAGATAAAAAAAAAATACTTAGAAAAAACCTAACTGAGAACAGTCAGTGCTGAATTTTTGTTAGCAATAACATATTGTTGAAATTTTTATAGATAAATTGTATAATAAATCTTCAGATAGATGAACCTGTTATAATCAGAGCGTGACTTGTCAATGGCGGCGACACAAAAACAATCAATTATATATCACGAACCTACAGGATGTAGCCCTGACCGCAGCCCTGACATGCAAAAGCAAACAGCAGTAACTGCTCACTTGAAAAGTAAACAGTTACTGCTGTTTGCTTTTGCATTTCAGATGTCATCCATGGGAACCCACCAGCCGTGGGCTCACTCGCACACCCCTTCCACACACCACGTATCCCGTGGCATCCCGGACTGGACCTGTTCGCACGGTGTTTCTCCCCGAGACGGGGTCGGGGATCCGGCCGGGCTTCTGTGGCACAGTGGCACGGGACTTGGGTTCCCCGCTGCCAGCGACCCCGTGCCCCGGCCCGTACCCCCTACACTCTCACGCCGCCTAGCGGGGGCGGTCAGCCTCGTCACAATGGCGACGTACTCACAAGACTGTGTAATATCCCTGAGAACTGATTATGCGGTATTGTGCAGGCTCCTGTCTTATGATTGTGACACGTCCACGCGGGGGGTCGGTCATCTCCCGCGGGGAGACACAACGGATCACAGCTCACCAGTCCACACTTTACCCACTCAATTCTTTACATGAGATTCACGAGTGGGCCATTTTACTCTCCAGCAAAATTATATACTTCCGGCGATTCTAACTTGCAATATTGTCAAACGTATAGCATTAAAACATAAGCCAATCGTGGATCGCGATTCGGCAATGAAAATTAAAACAACAGCTCAGCAAACACAAAACATTTGTATAACATTTATACAATGTTGGACCAACGTCGAAGACGTTGGGCCGACGTTGTAAAAATGTTATACAAATGTTTTGTGTTTGATGGGAGTAAGCCTAACTACTGAATTTTAAGTTATTACTCTTCGCCTTTACACGACATGATTTACGACACATAGCCCAAACTAAGTACATGTACGTGTTTTTACATATTTATTGTTTTATATTATGCAATCGCAAAACCAGAGCAATATTTAAAAAACTTTTCAAAAATGTGTGTCAGATTATTGTTTAAACATTTAACGTCCAGTTAGATAAATATAAGCTTTTAAACCACACAATTTAGTAAGTCTAATAATGTAATTATATTATATCAGTAAATCTATTGTTGCTTCCCATATTAAAATATTTGCCATAGGCCTATTTGACCACTGGACCAATGAATAAATGATATATTATCTTGTGGGAAATGATCCGGTGCATCGTATAATATTGATGCCAACTTAACATTTAAATGTCACCATTGTTTCGCATTAAAGATAAAAAATGATTGATAACGATAAGTCTCAGCTGACAATTCTCGCGTGATGATCCCTGTCCAGAGATCGGCTGGTCTCGGTGACTTAACGCGGTCACGTGAGCTGACACCAGCCCAGGTCACATGACGAGCAAGTGACACAAGTAGAACAATTAATCCGGCACGACGGTGTACACTGTTTTTTAATAACTTCCTCTCGCAAATTGCTGTCACAATATTCCCCTGCTGTCAACACCCTTAACTGACCAAGTCCCGTTTAAGAAAATACAGCTAGAACAATCAAAATATGTCTCTTTTAAGGGAGCTATATCAACGTTATTTTGTTAATTGCAATACTAAAATCACTAGAGGATTGCCACACTCATAAATAAAAAATTTCAAGCCTGAATTTACCATTGTCATCCTCATCCACTACAAGCCGCGAATTGCTGTCGCAATTCTCGACTTGTAGTGAATGAAGATGATTTGAAGTGGGTGAAAAATTAAAGAAAATTACCATGTATTAGTAAACCAGTTTCATGGAAATTTTCATTCTAAAAACCTAGTTGTAGGAAAATTAAATCAGCTTTCAAGGATTTAAAATGATGCTTTAATGCATAGTGAGGGCTTGAAGGGTTAATAAACAAATATAATATAATATATAGTATGAGCATAATAGTGTAAATACAAACAGTAGTAACTGTTCATTTAAAACGTAAGCAGATACCACTGTTTGCCTTGGCATGGCGGAAATCTGGATTGTGAGATGAATAGAGGCGAATTAATTATTTCATCTTTAACCAGACGCAGCGGTGTGAGAACCGCTACAGCCCAATGCAATTTTTTATTCTCAATTGCACATTTTCAGGAAGTATCAGTAAGAATTAATTCAACTTCAGAGACAAACTGTTAATAATTATAACCGTGCAAATCGCAGTGGCGGGAGGAATGCGCACGACATCTTTAATAACTGTCAACAGAGGTGGTGAAAATAAATAACAGTCACGATTAATGAAGCGACAGCCACATAATGAACCACCGTCTCGTCGGCGTCATTATGTGCCTGTCCAAGTGGGAGAGAACACCCTGCAGATAACCCCCCCCCCCCAACATAAACCACATTTTCAAATTTTTGTTACATATTTTTTTCAGTGGCTTTGAGAAGTGTCACCGGTCGCGCATTGTCTGCCGGCTGAGCAGCCGGCAGCCCCTTATTCACGAGGCATCTCTTTTATACCGCCCACAAACCAAGAGGAGGCCAGAGACACTAACAATTTGTCCCCTTCCACAAAGTCTTTGACAATGTGGCTTTTGAAAGAGAATCTCTGGCTATCTGGATGGCCTGTAGAAAAAAATACACACACCACGAACTCCCCCGTCACTTTATTGGCTCTCTCGATTTCCAGGGTGAAATTGCGTGTGAATTGCAACAAAGACTACTAAAGTTAACTCTGACCCTGAGGGTGTTAACCTTCTGGTCTCTGAGGTGATGGTGTGTGTGTTATACCTTCTGTAAACTCTCATGTAATGTATTATCATTATGTTGTTCTATTAGAAGAGCTTGATAGAATGTCATCGCGAATATGAACATGCATATATAAACTTAAATAGCACTCTGATGTCCCGTGCTCATAGGCGCGACAATCAGAAGGAGCTTTCAGTACCACACAGCGGTCTTTAGGTAACGGACGTATATATATCTTTATAATAAGGATAGTCTACGTCCGTTACCTACCTAAGATAGATGGGGGAATCAAAGGGTGTGGAGGCTTTGAGTGAGGCTGGCTTTGTGTCTGTGAGCAGTGGGCTGTGTTAAAAGATGAAGACAGGGGCTAGCTGAGTCAGACCCCCGGGGGGCGGGGCCGCAGAATGAACCCCTCCCAGGGGGTTGCTCTGGCAGGTGGCACGTGACCGCGCACCCCATTCTGGCCCGTTACCCCTTCATTTACCCCACACCTGAATGGTAATTAACGACTACAGGCCGTTATAGTAGGTGTACCTTTATAACGGCATATTGCCAGAGTACATGCCCTGCCTCTGTATTCTTAAACCCTTCTATACTTCAGAATATATCACCCTGTCTCAAACAGAATATGTGATGTAGGTGTTTGGCTAGATGACTATTTTTCATAACTAGAAATCAAGTGATTTTAAAATATAGGCAAATGCAATTCGGCGTGGTCAACTGCCACCCCCCCCCCCCCCCCAGTAGTTGAAACAGTTTGCGATAAAATGTATCTCCCGCTTGATTGGCAAATTTCTGGCACACACGGCAGACAACGGCGATATATCTTTGGCTAAATACCCCGAGGACCTGTTAGAAAGATCGAGTTCCACCAAACCACCCCCCTTCCCCCACCGCCTGGCAACGCCAAACGTGTGCCGAGGGTGGCGGGGCGATTAAATTTACATTTTTATGAACGTCTACTCGCTGGCCACCTGTTGCGCCGCGCTGCGAAAAGCGGCGACAAACTTGTCGGGGCCGATTTGCGGAAGTTGCCCCCGCGTCGCGCTCAATAATTCAGGGATTGGATCCCTGAGAGAAGAGGATGACGTCCCACCTCCCACCTCCCGCCCCCCATGTATAGCTTCATACTTTTTTTACGGCAGGTCCATCTTCTGACGGCAGTTTTCTCTCGTCCATACCTCTGCGCGAGCGAAGGCCAATTCCCGCCCGACGGGGTCAGACTAAGCCCCACCCCCCCCCCCCCCCCCGCGGACGGTCCCCACGAATCCACAGAGAGCACTGCCCCATCAACTCGCGCAGATCCAGATTTTCCACCCTGGGTGTCTCTAATCAAGGAAAATTGCTTACTTAAAGGTGATCTATCACCCCTTATATAGTGTGAATAAATTTGTGACAAATAAATCAAAGTTGCCACAAGATGGGGCACAAGTGTTTCCTTATATGGGGTGATTGGCTATCATGTGACCCTCTGAGAGGGTCACATGATAGCCAATCACCCCATATAAGGACATAATTATTCATACCATATAAGGGGTGATAGATCACCTTTAAACAGTATAAAACAGTTACCGCTGTTTGTCTGTTTATTTCTGAAAGTGGTATTTCTGCCTCTACAATGACTCCACTATATAGCCGCATTGTGGATGAAACAGAAATCGAAACTGATTGTTTCAGCCACAGATTGTGCCCAATCATAGTTCAACAAAAAGTTTCAACAAGTTTAAAAACGTGGGAATTTCTTTGAACGGTCATAGATGTATCTAAGACTTGGCATCGATTAATCAGGTCAATAGATACATTTAAACTACATCGCATGCATGCTCAGTTCATTTGTCGCAGAGTCGTTAATAAGTTATGGACATTTTTTGACTCTGGGGTCGAGATTGCTCTCATTTGGCGCCATGTTGAAAAACGTTGATTTTTGCCGAGTAAAACACATGCAGCAATCCACGGCCTAACTGCACGATGTCAGATGCGGCACTCACTCTAAGATTTTGCAGTGTCATATATTCACACATATTCATCGCGCACATATCTCAGGACGCACTCAGTAAATTTAAAATGGCGACCCGATGGCGAGTCAAAAGCACATCGGATCTTGTGATGATACGAGGAGGGGGCATAATTTGGTGCCATATAAATTCCTTCCTCTCCGGTGAGCCCTGTCATCAGGATATCACCCCCCCCCCTCTTGTATCCCGACGTCTATTTAATGTTGGGTCGACGGCCTAACTGCACGATGTCAGATGCGGCACTCACTCTACGATTTTGCAGTGTCATATATTCACACATATTCATCGCGCACATATCTCAGGACGCACTCAGTAAATTTAAAATGGCGACCCGATGGCGAGTCAAAAGCACATCGGATCTTGTGATGATACGAGGAGGGGGCATAATTTGGTGCCATATAAATTCCTTCCTCTCCGGTGAGCCCTGTCATCAGGATATCACCCCCCCCCCCTCTTGTATACCGACGTCTATTTAATGTTGGGTCGACGTCGCAGACGGCGGCCCAACATTAAATAGACGTCGGATCAGCGTATCTTGTTTTGCGGGTGCCTTAATTCATCCGGCCAGGAATATCTTCAATATTCGGGGGCTGCAGCGCTCAGTCCACGGCGTCAGATGCGTTATTAGTTGCGAAGACACGTGATCCTCAATTTCCAAATATCTGAAGGGGCAATCCCGGTCTTGATCAGCAAAGGGGGGAGGAGGGGACGTCCCCGAACCGGCGGCGGCGGGACCCCGCGGGATGCACAGAGACACAATTACTGCCTTAATTGTTGCTTGTCTATCTCGGCGATCGGGTGAATCATAACAGCCCCATGGCCTGCCTGTCTGTGTGTGTAGATGCGAGGATACGCCCATGCTATCCCTAACCTACCCCCCCCCCCCCACGGATCCCTTCATCGGACTCCGACCCGGATCTAAATAAATGAGCAGTGCTCGACGCTGGAGAGTCCTAGCCGCTCCGCGCGGAATGACTTGGCTGCGTCCCCGTGTCTCTGTTAGCTTAATACTCCGTCCAGAAATGAAGAAATAATTAACTGAAAATTTACGGTCCTTGTCAGCAAGAAACTCCCCACAGACGTTGGCCCGATGTTGGTCCAGCACTGGCGATTCGTCTCCGGCATCGGGATGCCGCGACGCATTAAGAAGATGTATCCCCGGCCGTCGGGCGGGGCGGGGCCGCCAGTTACGAGGCGCCGAGTAGCACATCTTTCCGCGGCGAATGGCATTCAAAATATTGACTCTGTGTGGGGAGACTTATTCAGCGGAGGGCAACGATTTCCAATATCTGTCGGCAATTTATCTCGAGGCCGCCGGGCGCCCCCCTCTCCCAGGCTCCAGACGCGCGGTGAAGAACGAGACCGAGACGGCTCCCTAGCCGGGGAGGGACCGCGCCGGCATTCCAGCCAAATCGGCAAATAAATGGAAACAATATCGTAGACTAGGAGAAAAATTACAGTATATAAACCATCTTAGGTATGGAATTCTCATTCACGCGGCGGCTTCGGGAATTTTCCAGAATTCGCTCTACTTTGCAAATCGGAAAGACAGTAACTGCTTACTTGAAAAGTAAGCAGTTACTGCCTTTTGGATTTGCACGTCAAAGCTGCAATCAGGAGCGGAGCTATTTTTTTCCGCGCGTGAATATATTCTTTATTTTATGACAGAAATGTACGTGGGGTGGGCGCAATTTGCCTGCAGCACTCGGCGGCGATCCTGAGAGATATTAGATAGAAGCCCCAATACATCAACCCGGGAAGAGGGCTGTCAGTCACCTCGGCCTGGGGGGAAGAAGGGATGGAGATGGGAGGTGAGGGCTGACAGGGATGGGATGGGGAGGGAGGATGGGGAAGATCCGGAGTGGTCCAGAAGTATCACTTGAGAGCTCTGGGATGCTGAGGCAGCCAATGGCAGTTTCAGTCTCTGGGCGGACGACACCCTAAAGGAGGTGGTACTCCCCCCTCCCCCACCCCCGACCTCGACCTGGATCTCCCACGTGCATACACCACTGACATCCCCAGCAAACACAAGACGACCAGCCTACATTGGTATAATGTTTGCCCACCGTCTACAGACAGTGGGCAAACATTATACCAATGTAGGCCCAGTTTTTTTTAGCACATCCTCTTTTTAAGTTTCATGTCGAGTGAGTGAGTGAGTGAGTGAGTGAGTGAGTGAGTGAGTGAGTGAGTGAGTGAGTGAGTGAGTGAGTGAGTGAGTGAGTGAGTGAGTGAGTGAGTGAGTGAGTGAGTGAGTGAGTGAGTGAGTGAGACTCACTGAAGCTAATTATTTTCTTGGAGAGATTGTAAACCATGATAATATTATTCCATCTGATTAAAGCTAACATCTAACGTGGCGTATACATAACACAGTTGATCTAATATATGTAGGCATATCCGCAATTATTGTGTTTCGATATAAACATGATATATTTCCGAGTAAAAGAAAAAATCTAATGTGAGCCCCAAAACTGCTCTATTATTTCTGCTTGGACACATGTACGGCACTGGTATTCTCTGTGGAATTTAATCTTACTACCCGGAGTGAATGAAGTAGCAAAATGTAAAACAAACTACATGTATGCATCTCAATACAAAGTCTACATGTGTGATCATTATATGAATGACGGTTTGCTCATTGAAGTAGGTCTATATCTACTATTATGTTCTGGGTTGTATACAAATACCCTCAAAATCGATAAACAAAACACCACTTTCTGTGAAACAATAAGGGTGTGAAAGAGGCTTTCTCTCCACTTATAGCTGTGATTTATTGGCGCTGTACAAAATCACTGTCAGCTGTTTGTTCATTCATTTCAAGTTGGAACTACTAACGCAGCTTCCATCTTTAAATGACGAGACATTTTTATATTAATGAAAAATAGACATCTCGCAAATTGACTACCAGAAACTATTCTATTAATTACAATTACATTTAATTTGTTGACTACGTATATATTATACACACCTATACAGGAGGGCAAAGATTAAGTGTAAGGTGGTTTGTTCTGTAGTACGTATTTAAGTTACACTGTGTCTAATGCGTGGGCACGGACTCGGCATGCTAAGTGATGCAAGGCTCACGTGTCTTGAGCAGAAATGGATCGCTGGTCTCTGAATAATTTTCTGCCAATTTGAATTTAATATATGATCCGGTCTCGCTCCCATTCTGATCGCACGACACCTTGCACCGCAACCTCCACCCCCACCCCAACCAGCATTACTTGCATCTCATTCCAGACAATGCTGGGCCAACGGTGGCTCAACTACGTGTCATGGTCACGGATGTTTGCCAAACACTGAGGCAAATTTAGCCGGAGGTGTCGTATTGGTATTACTTTAGCATACTGTTTCTTTAATCTGTATAAAGTTTTTGATAAAGCGTTGAACCGACTTCACTAATGACAGAATTTTTAAATTAAATACCGATTTTTTTGTTTTTTTTCAATTTTAACCCCGATCTCATATCAGTATCTTCTCCAGTCGCAGCTCAATGGATTCACAAATACTATTAAACATGTATAGTCATTACCATCACCAGTTATGTAAAGAATATTTTTTTTTTGGTCAGCAGCTTTTGGACGTGCAATCATTATCGTCACCTGGGTGTTAAAAGGTCGTATTTGTCACTTTACAGAGTGGCAGATACGACCCTTGAATACCCAAGGTGGCGAGTGCTGAGACAAGTTACAGCGTGTTTAGTGGACACGGGAGTCTGGCGACGTTTCTTCTCGTGTTGCCAGATCGAACCTTTGTGTTGTGTTGTTTTGGCCTGAGCGCCTTGCTGTATGACTAATTAGAACGTGACACTTCAGTCACCGCAACCCCCCATCCACCCCCTCTCAAATACAGAAAACTACGCCTTGCAAAACCAAAAGGCAGTAACTGATTACTTTTCAATAAGCAGATACTGCCTTTTGGCTTTGCAGAGCGGAGTTACTGCTGAAGATGGGGACTATACCAGTCGATCTCCTTAAATAGATGCAGAAATACTTTTGCACTGTTGTTTATTTCCAAGGTTAAATTCTAGGCTTCTTGACTTGTGCAAGTCGTAGAGAACGAGCTGCATTGAAAACTGCAACCTTTGTGATGGATTCCAAAGATAAACTTCGTGTGAAACAAAGGAAATGTTGCAACTTCTAATGTATTCCGGACTACGGATATACTGGCCCGGTGATGGGCCACCATCGGGCCAATGGTGGCCCGTCGCCGGCATGACTGCTTTTGATACGGCAACCGCTCCGTCCTGAGTCGGCCGGAAAGCTGATGCCACGCATGCGTATGAATACTAATGATCACATGATCTGGTTGCTGAGCACATACATTGAGACTTTATTTAAAGAACGGAGGGGTGTCGGTACTTCTGCACCGTTTACTCTCAGACTCCCGTTTTTACTTCGTGAGTTAACGATGATTCCGAGGTTGTAAAACAAATATCGATCTCGTTGCTATTATTTGTATTGCCAATAATTTGAGTGTTATATACTAATTTATTTTGCTTCTACGCTTTTGTCTCCACCCACTTTAATTTTTCAGGATACATCGTAATAATTTAAGATAGCAGCTTGATAAACTCAAGACTCGACTGAGGATCTCATGCAAGTTCCACTTCGATAAGTTCCACTCTCCCAAGGGCCACTAACGACCCACCGTATTATGACCGTAAAATGTTGTCGGATTAATCATAGTAAATCCATGGTTGAAGCCATGTGTAAAACCTGTTATCATGTTCACATTGCGATGATTAGTTTATAACGCCAAGCCTTTTTTCGCGGTTTTCAAAAAATGAATGACCCAGGTTTCAAAGGGTTATAGCGTCGACAAAGTGTCCCGTGAAGTCAGAAATCCAGACAAGGATGCATCCTGATACATTTATAGAGGTCTGTTTGCCAGACACCAACATAAGCACGCAGTCTGTAAATAAGCTGAACTTATAATTAGCAGAATCGAGTTCTCCGCCGCACCGAAAAGATCGAACTTTCTTGCAGGGCGGCCACCTCTGCTCTATTGATAATCGCGAGAGATCGACCGGATGGGTCACTTTTCAGGGGCTAAGATAGTCGTTTTCTAATTATATGCACTTATCGAATCGGATTCATCAGTAGAGGTCAAATCGATACGTAAAGGAAGAGTCACTTTTCACAAAGACAATATCCGTCTCCTAATGCAGTTATCCAATCTAGCGGTGTACTTTGTGTCGTCCAAGTCGATATGGGAAGATCACAGTGACAAGTTTCTTTGCAGCTAGGGAAACCTCATATCAATAATGCGTAAAAAAATGTTAGGTTTACATTTCATACCACTCACTCTAGGCTTTTCTTCCTATAGTCCAGTTATGTTCAATCAAAAATACTTACGATATAAAGTAATTACGCACAAGTTGATTTGACCAAAGTTGGCTGAAACTGCGGCCAACGTTTACCCGTTGGCCCGACTTTGAACCAGCACTGGACAGACACCGCGTTTGGTTGAGATGATAGACATCGCTGTGTGGGCACATATCATGTACAGTAATACAGAATGACAAACTTTAATTAATTCGCTGTGCCACAAGGAAATGCGTATGAATTCACACCAGCCACATCATACGTGAAGTTGATATACAGCCGTGCAAAGCCAACAGGCAGTAACTGCTTACTTTTAAGTAGTTACTTTCTTTTGGCTTTGCAGAGCAGTGTATGACTTGTGGTGAGTGATTGAGAAATATTAGTGCAAGCAATATGCACTGTACTGGGCGGGACGACATCATCAGGTCATCTGCTTATACTTTTGCGGAGAAAGAAAGGACAATTTATTTGTATGCCCCCGAGCTATAGATGGGCGATTGGTTAAGATTATCTACTTCTTCAGATTCGAAGTGGGCCTCAACTAAGATTCTTAAAATTAAGATTATCTTAACATTATCTTATTTCCATTCGAAAAGTTAAGATAAATCTTAACTTTTCTAATGGAAATAAGAGAAAGTTAATAGCCTGATTTTAGGATTCTTAGCGGGATGGGCCCAGGATTATAACACAAATTATTCTATTCTGTTATTTCAATTAGAAAGTTAGGATGTGGAAAGTTAAGTCTAAAATATTAAGATTCTATGATCCACCTAGGACTATAATAAAAATTTCTTGTATACTTTAGAGGTAAAATTCAACGGATACGGGCAAATTTTAGGCGCGTATTTTTTCAACTTGTTAGATTAATAAGTCTGCATATTTGCAACTCGATTCCCCTTTCAAATCATACAAAGAGACAATGATGTTGACTTTTCATTTCACAAGCGTTTCGTCTATTCACTACATCATATTGATGACGGTATTATGCTCAGTAATGAGATGGCTGACACTATGCTGTGCGTATTGTGTTATTATATGTACCGGTATGTTCTGCAGTATTGTTGGAGATACCGGACCATAAATCCCCACCATGTTTTATGTTGTGGCAACGTCTGCCAAACATTAGATCATCTCTCGTCTGCAGGGTGGGCTGCGGGTATATCCAGGATAGGATAGATCTACGCTGCCGTGCAAAGGCAAACAGCAGTAATTACATACCTAAAAAACAAGCCGTTACCGCTGTTCACATAAACAGTAACTGCTTGGATAAACAGTAAGAAGTTACTGCTGTTCGCCTGTGGATTTCAGTAGATATGACAGATAATCGGGCGTTGGGACCGGGGTCATGTGAGGGACTTTATGTTATAGAAAATCCTGTCACACAGAAAAGCCGTGCGCCTCACATGACCTTATCTCTATACTAACAATATACCTTCTCTGATGTCAGAAAAGTATTTGATTTCCAGGGACTGCCCATTTTCATATAATATTTTATCCCTTGAAATTATCAATTAGTATATTTTATCCAAAGGGCGAAAAATGTTTCTATTCGTTAACAGATAAACATCTCCCAAATTGAATTATTTGATTTATTGAAGACCACAACAACTTTTATCAATTTGAGGGAAAATTTAATAGGTTTGCAATTTGCTTGAAAACCTATGTCATAGATTTGGCATTGTGTTCTACAAAAGAAATGACGTGGTTCAACAATAGACTGTAAAGTAATATACTTATTCTATTGTGTCTGGTAGTGCATATGTATACTAGTAATCATCATCTTCTCACGTTTTGTCCATAACAAGAGATTCCTCGAAAAATATTGTCATAGAAACGACCTCAAGCCCAATGCAAATCACACACGTCGCCATCGATCTCAAGCACCCTGTACTGCACCGAAAAGAATGGGCGTATTGAGGAAACCGAACAAAGGCCTGAATAGCGTAGACTATACCAGATACATATGTCTGGAGATTCAGCACTCCTCGTGCTGTAAGTGCGCCAATAATACCAAGAAAAATCTTTAAAAGAAGTTACTGAGATGTCGTGCACAGGCAGTGCACAGATGTTCTATTTTCACGAAATCAAAACGAAGAAATCCTCATTTTTACGTTTTTATTAGAAACCTTTTGTATGTGCTGGGTCACTATAAGAGTGACATCTTGGCAATTGTGCAACCGGTGGGAGTCTTTGAAGTACTGCCCTACAAAGGCAAAAAACAGTAGCTGCTTCTTTTTCAAGTGAGCAGTTACTGCTGTTTGCATTTGCAGGTGCATGCATGGCCCAAGACGCGGCTCGTCGCTGGCGCAACGTCCGCGGACGTTGCGCCAGCACTGAGCCACGTTTTGTCAGCCCTCGGATGGTGGAGAACCCGGAGACTTTTTGCGCGGGGTGCGTTGCGTGACGCTGAGATGCCGGGATGGCGTGGCTCCGGTCGTAACACACGGCCACATTTACATAGAGGCAGCGCGGCCGCGAATTACAGCATTGTGTACCTTCTTTTAATTAATAACTATTGCTCAAGCACGGGCATTGTTGCCCGGCCCGAGTCCCGGGACGACTAAATGCGAACGCACCGGCGAGAGTGACGATCCCTATACATTATGTATCCGCTGCATTATCTGTCTGAGTGGCGACATTCTCTTCGCGCATTGTGACGGTAGATCCCTCAAAGGCCTGATAAGCAACAAGGTACTTAGCAGTATGGGGCCTACACGCCTCCTGTACAACTAAATGCTGACAAGTAGTATGACAAAGTCGCAAAAAGTAGGCCAATATCATTGATTTGCATAATCTCCCCTTTATGTAGGAGGACTAAGAAACCAAAAGATATATTCCAGTGATACAGTGGTTATCGTCGCCTTGGACTAGTTATTTCATTATAATTGCCTGAGAAGCCTTTTGTGAGGGGATCAATCCTTTACGCTGTGATTACAGCATGTGGGAGCACCCCCCCCCCCCCCCGCCCGTGTCCCGTGCGTCCCGTCTGTGCAGATTTGTTCGGGATCCGCGAAATAACAAGCCAATTACTTTGATTGCGGGCTCTGTCTAAAGATCCGCGCACAAAAACCGAGATCGATTGACGGCCGTGAAAAGACGCCGCATTGTGTCGCGCGACCGGACCCGCCGTATGAACAGCACAGACTGCCGCGGATACTGCTGCGGAAAGCCAAAAAGCAGTAGCTGCTTATTTTCCAAGTAAGCAGTTGCCGCCTTTTGTCTATATACGGCAGGATAGGGATCGGGCCGACGACACGGCGTCCTGATTGCGGGCTTGCATGATGAGCTTTTCTTAGAGACGGGAAGTAGGTGGCGCCCGACACCGAGGCGTTTTAAGTGCTCAGTCGAGGTGACTGACGGACTACCTGGACTGAACTGGGAGACGAAAAGGAAGCAGCATTGATCCCCTGCAAGACCAGGCCAGCCACAGAAGACGAACTCTCACGGAAGGAGCTGGCAAAGTCTTAGATAAGCGTCGGGCCAACATCTCAGATACCTGGATTTGAATGTATTTTTAACCCTATATTCTAAAGACCAGGATATAGATTCACTAATGATATTAACCCCTGTAACCGCCAAGTTATTTAATTGGAATTTTCACCCAGTTGAAGTTGCGGATCGCTGACGCGATCCACAACTTCAAGTGAGTGGAAAATTATTCAGATTTGACAAAATGGAGGTCAACTATTTTTTAATCCTCCTGGGTGATGTCCGTTTTATCTTTAACATGTTCGAAATATGGTACTTGAACTGCCAATAAAAAAATGAAAAACCGAATATAATCTGGACCAGCGGTTAAAAGGTTAAAAAGCATGCCGTCAATCTGGTTCAGTCGCTTTGAGAATATCGGCACAAGGGCCCATCCCACTAACAAACAATCGTAAGTGTGATCATATCCTTACTTTCATTTTGAAAAGAAAAATTGAAACCAATCTTAACTCCTCTAATCGAAATGACAGAAAGTTGAGATAAGATAAAATTAAGGAGTTTTAGTGGGAAGTTCTCCAAGTATCCCCAGCTATGGATGCCGTCAGCAATTGACACATTTGTACCAGAGTCCAGAAGACGCTGGATTTCATCCTCCAGTGTCTGCGGGCATTGTCATGCAGGCGACAACGCCGGACAAAAGAGGCAGAGTCTGATTTTATAGATCACAAAAACTTTTCTATGGACACTTGGCAGCCTTTGCAGCCGCAATGACCGCTGATCCATATTTAATCTCGGATAATTTTTCCTGCCATCTTTTCACGCCAAAGTCGCCCGGTCGAGCTCTAATGCAGGGCGGAACTTCTTTCATCGGATCCTTTTCTGTCCAGCTACATAAAGAGCGCGCCGGGATCCAGGCGTGGGTGTCTGGATAGGGACACAATCTCAGACCGGATGCACACTTTTTCTTCCTCTTATTAGGCGGACTTTCTGGCACTCTACCCTGATTTATACCTGCACGTTTGAATAACAAGAAGTGGGCCGGAACAGACCTTAAGGCTATTGTATTATAATTTACAATCCATTTATATCACAGCGTTCAAGTACTGTAGACCAACTTACATGTAACAGTCTTATTGCCTTTTGCCTTTGCACGGCAGATCTATGCATTTCAGTATTTCTCATGAAAAAATTGCAAAATCTGAAAACTTTCAAAGATATCGAAGGTGATTAGCTGTTTTGAAAACGAAAGTGGTTGACTATTTGTTAGTTATAGCACATTTGTCTTGAAAACACGAACGGCACTATATTAGTCCACAAATCTAAAATCGTTGATCAACAGCTAATTCCCTGTAGAGACACCCAATTAAAGACAGGACAAATCGACCGGTGCCACTGAGAGCATTAGCTGCACATCTGAAGGAAGTCCGTGTTGCAGTTTCCAGGGTGACCCAACAATGCCTCGAAGTGTCGGATCAGCGTTGGGCCAGCGCCTGAGACATCGGCACACCACTGAGACAGAGAAAATATCACAGCCTGCTCTTGTAAAAAAGCCCCACAACTTCCAGCAGATTGTCTCCGGCATTGTCTGGGGACAATGCCGGCCAATTAGGGCAGTCAGTCTAGAGGAGACCAGGCGAGAATTCTGGATGGCACTCTCCTCAAAGCCGGGACTTCCTTTGAAGCGGCGACTGGAGAATTATCGAGCGTGGACTTCAGGAACAAACGAAGACAAGCAGGCGGCATTCATCCGACCGGAAAAGATGACCAATGAGCATGGCTGACGACGGCCAAGAGCGGATCTTCTCCAGTCAGCAGACGTGCGGATCTGCAGCACCGTCGTTCCGATATTGGACCACCGTCATCGAAACTATGTTTTGCTCCTGGCATCTTCAGGAGAGTCATACCTGAGTCCAGACTTGACAGGTAACGCTCCCGAAAAAAGGTTATTGGGCATGCTTTGTTGCATACTACTATATAGAAAAAAGGGTTCCAAATACATGCCAGTATATGTACGTGAAACATTTCTCTATTATTGGCCTATACTGTAGGGCCTACACTAAAGAGCCTTCAATATTTGATATTTAATAGTTTCCATGCGTGTGTCGGGGTAGAAGAAAATACCAGCGAAACAAAACAGAATGCACTTTATTTTGTAAATATCCAGGCTAAACTGGGCCTTATTATACTTGTGGAAGAAGATTCGGACGCAGAGAGTGACAGCTTTCGAAGAAGCACGTTGTTTCTTTGCAATTTAATGTGATAGGTAGAGTAAAATGTAGAGGTGAAGGTTTATAGTCTGATATCAAATCTGAAGATATATAATCGGACTTTACATTTTTCCTCCTGGACACTGGACCTGTTCATTAATGTGCCATTTCAACTTCACATGGAGCATACAGTCCTGCAGCCATTTCGGCGCATTGAACTTATCGTACACATCGCCATCTCAGTCCTACCAGGTACTCATTTTCACCTGAGTCAAGTGAAGCATTTGAGAGTAAAGTGCCTTGCTCAAGAACACAATATCGAAACAATGTCCCAAGATTGAGAGAGTAGAAACATGATATAAATGCAGCACCAAGCGGGGTTCGAAACCGCACGGCAGGCAGCGACATTGGCAAAGCGCCTCGCTCTGTCCATTGCGCCATGTCCCTCTCTTAGATCAATCTTGGGGAAGCGTCTCATAATTTGGCCCATCATTAGGCCAATATTGGATTAACATTTCGCACTTCCTGGCAAGCACTGGGATACATTGTCAGCCACACCCCGGAGTTTCTTTAACCAGGAGGAGCGAGCGCGTGTGTAATGACATGAATCAATGCACAATTAACTATCGGTAGCCGGCAATCAACTTCGCGAGGGAGCGACTTCCCTCGGGACGCAGTAGTCGCGGGCGTGCGCAAACACGCAAATCCGGGATGCGCGCGCACCTTCACATCCCGACGTCTGGTGGGCGTCGCCAGCGCCGCCTGTCTGTGTGTGAGGGGGCCAGAGACTGGGTGGCTGGTGGAAATGTTAGCACAGGGAGTCCCCTCAGACGAGGTCCCCATCTCTACCCAATCAAATTGCTTAACCCTTTTCCGTGCGCGGCGGCAACTCTTTCAAGGTCCTGCCCCCAACTTCCACGAAAGAGTAACAATTGCCACTGTTACAATCGTTTGTTTCTCTTAATTTAACCCACGATATCACCATATCACACTTATTATCACCCAGGAAACCCCTTAGTAAGAATCCCCCAAACTGGAGGCAACTGGACTTGGTTCGCGAGGCTGCAAACGTCATCTCCGTCAGATGCACTTGGCGACAATGCCAACACCGGCGAGGTCTCCAGCGGCGAAGACAAGTGAGGATACCACATTAGGGAAATGACTGAAAAATCGCAGGCTGATTGCTTTTTCAACCCAGTGGAAATGGGCATTATCATGATTGTTGTCTTATTACCGGTGCTTTCCTCTCTGGCAGCTAGGCGTCCTGGCAGAAGAGACCGAGCCAGAGCTGAGGCGGGCCAACCCTACTTAGTTTATTAGGGAACCGCTCTTGTGCCGCTGCTATTTTAGTTACACCAATACCGCTCCGCAAAGCCAAAATGCAGTAGCTGCTTACTTGAAAAGTAAGCAGTTACTGCCTTTTGGCTTTGCACGGCTCTGTAAAATTAAACGGCAGTAACTGCTCACTTAAAAAGTAAGATGCTACTGCTGTTTGTCTTCGCAGGGCAGTACACAAGCTGGCAGTCAGGGCGCATCCATGGGTGCTTTCATTTCCTTGTGGAAAATTAAATTATCAGAATCCTCGACATGTGAAATTTGCTTCCCCCTCAATGCGGCTTTAATTCAGCAATTACTGTCACACTACTTTACCCTTGATTTGGCATTGATGTTTTCCGTGTAATGACTGGGGTGCGTGGAGCTTCGAGCCATTAAATCGAGACAAAATTGCAACAAAGAACACTCCTTGTTGCTTAGATAAAAAAGTATGTCTGTATATGAGGCTGGTTTTGAATCATGTGATAGTGTAGACCAAACGTATATCTTGAGCTTTAATGCCAAAACTAGCTGAATGCTGGGCCAACGTCTTAGACGTTGGCCCAGGAATCAGCTAGCGTTGGGCCAACGTCTCTGGTCTGCTGTTGGGACGGGCACCTGTGTCGGTGCAGATTGTCAGCCACGAGCCCGTCCGAAATACCACTTTGATTGAAGTGCGCCACCGAGGGAGACGAAAGAAAAGCTCTGTTCATTACGGGCCGGGACTGGCTGAAAGGCGAGCCTAATGTTCTCCAAATAATCAGCACAAGTCGGATCGATAAAACAAACAGAAGCACTCTACTCCCAGATTCGTACGCACATTCAATTTAATTTCTCTGTAGCAATTTGCACATTATCTGTTGGAGCTTATGCTCGTCTTCGCGTGCGGAGACGTGAATTACATGGTATGAAGACCACGAGTAATGATCCCTCCGCAACATCCCCCCCCCCTCTACCCCTGTCTATCCCTCTCTCCCTATTTCTGATCCAGAGATGAGAGCCACCTAACGAACACTGGCAATATCGTTCATTTTATGTAGATATGAAGTATCATACATTTACCCCTTTAAGTAAGCATATAGGTCGCTATGAGCCTACACATCACGGCAGCAGCCGTTTATAGGCTTTTTTGTTTCTCATTCAAATAAGATAATATATTTTTTTTTTTATTATGAAGGCCAACTAAACATTAATTTTGCTATTTTAGTATATGTTTTGATTCAAATTATACACCTGAGGTTGTGGTCGCGGTAGCGAGACAAAACTTCAAGTAAGTATGTGTTATAGTGTAGCACGTTAGCCATTATCCTGCTATGTAAATTTATTTTTAAATTTTCAACCACTTGAAGTTGTGTATCGCTACCGCGATCCACAACCTCAGGTGGTTGAAAATTGCTCATATTTATTTAATTTGTGACCAGACATTAACAAATCTTGATGTTTAAACAGTCATTTCATAACCAGTAACAGTGGTTTAATCGGCTAAAAAAACGGATTAAAAATGACTATTGTCGTGATTAGCAGCCAAAGGGTTATGAGTTAAAGTACATTGAGCTATAGATCAATATTTTAAAAAGTTTCAGATAAATGTTGAGCAATGTTCTGTACATCAAAACTATATATGCTGCCCATTCACTATTGGGTTTTCAACTATGTAAATTTCAGTTGGTTTTCTGTTATTTTTTTTGTTATTATTAGTTTTCTCTTTACCCATCTAAATAACAAACTGAAACTGTACTTAAAAACAGTCAGCCTGTAAAAATGAATAGAAGATGTCCTGGCGACATTATTATCCTGGAGAGGGGCAACGCATGCAATAAATATAAAAGCAGGCGAACAAAAACACAAATTAGGACATTCCTGGACAGAGCAGTGTCCACCAATGAACGCCTAACAAATTGTCGTTTTATGTAAATTTGGCGGTGAGGCTTGACCACGGATGACCACTCAACACCTGACAAATTCTCCCTTCCAGCTCTACGGCACCCTGAAGTGTCATAAAAGCGGGCAAGGGCAAAAATTACTTGGGAGACTAATAAAGAAAATGGACTAGCAATAACAGGGGCTAGTGTCCGTCTGATCCTATGGCGCCTCTAACAAGTGAGGAATATCACAGGGATCTGTCAGGCCGGCTGCGGCCAGACCGCGGGCCAATGTTCCGGAGTTAAGCGGAGTGCAGTCTGCTGTGCAAAGCCAAAAGGCAGTAACTGCTTACTTGAAAAGTAAGCAGTTACTGCCTTTTGCCTTTCATTTGTTTGCCCTGTAGAGCTGCGCGGGGGTGTTTGTGGATTGTGTGTGTGACAAGTATTGAAGAGATAGAAGTGGATCACATGAGGCATTGTCATAATGGCGGGCCAGCGTCAAATAGAAATTGAGTCAATGCTTCGGGTTTGATAGAATATAAATGGCGATCACACCTAATGCACGTTCCATGGTGATGTGCCAGCACTGAAAAGCTGGAGAGACATTTTATGTTATAGCAAAGGTGTTCATTCTAGGCCCAACGCATTAATTTCTGCAGAAACATTTTTATAAGAAAGATGTCCATTGCAAACGAAAGGCATTTTTGCAGGATCAGAAGAGACGTTGCCGAATCGTCACAAAAGCAGAATTGGTTCCATTGGGTGCTACAACGGTTTCAGCTCTCGAACAGACAAAAATCGTTAACCCAAAGTGGGCTGAATGATGGCCCAACGCCTACGACATTGGCCCATAATTGAACCCACTCTGAATCGATGACTCTTCACTGAGGGGTGTCTACCAGTCGATGGCATTCCTGTTCCTGCTTACAGCCGCATAGGCATGCCAAGTGAAAGGCCCATATTTCACTTTACGGCTGGCAACCACAATAAGAAAATTGCAACATGTGCCATGATGGGTTATGGCGATAGCCGGCATAATGGAGCGAGAGGAAGTCCAATCGGCTCCGATGGGCAAACTGGCAGCGCAGACAATTTCCATGCCCCCCATAATGTGGATTACCCGGAGGAGCGATTCCACAAGTAGCATCAAGTCTTTTCCATTCATATCCGCGGGGCGGGCTTCCTTCGCCAAAACAGATCGCAACAGAAATTTCGTATTAACCTCTGCGCCCGTGAAGTCGCCACAGTTGACATATCGAAATTGCCCTGGCTGTCTGTGCCTCTCAGGTCCCTCTGGAGCCTGCCTGCCCACCTCCCCTCCCCAATCCCGGTTCCATCCCTCCCTGTAGTCGGCCTGCAGGGACACCCGCTTTAAAGACCTCCCGTGTTGAATGCCCGGCGGTACCGCGGCCTTTAACCAAGAGATTGAAGAAAATGATTAAAAATTAACCAGCTAATTCACTTAAGGCGCGGAGGCGTCGTGTAAACAGGGAAGCTGTGTTGCACGGTCTTCTGATGGCTCAGAAGGGAGTCTCCGCCATTTACTAAGTGACAAGACAAGCGTGAACGCTCGGCACAATGACGCGCCGCCCTTAATGAGAAAGGAAGACCCAAGACGGCTGGCGGGGACTCTCTTGAGGCGCGCGCTGCAAGGCGGACCGCATCCATAATGGATCACATGAAGTATGATAGATGAAAAGTGACGCCCCACCCGCAGCCCGTGTCGCGCGACGACGAGGCGCGGCGCGACGCCACACCGCGCCGCGAAGCCGAGAAGGCGCGGCCATCAAACCGTGCTGACTGATTGCGTTGGGGGAGAAAGTTATTGGATGATTGAGGGATGACTGCTTGCTCCCGGCCGCCGACGACGGCGATTGTCCGGCAGCAGACGCGCGGGGACATCTGGTGGCGATCCGGCGCACTGCATGGCGGGCGTGATGGCGGGCGGCAGTTTGGGAGGAGTGCGATCCTATCCCGCGCGACCCACCGCCCAGTCCGCGAGGCTGATAAATAATTCAAGCTTTAATGGACGCTGCCACTTCTTAATACGGCGTTTAGTGGTATCTGTTTTCTTCTGCCTGCTAAGTGAACAATAAGGCACCATCACCTGAGCTGCCCAACCACTTAACACTACGAGCCCTGGGGCAACCGCTTCTCTAGAAAAATTCGTCGCGGATTTGCTGCTCGCTCGCTGGCGAGCGGGCAGCAAATCTGCGACGGATTTACGCTACATGTGAATTAACAAATATTATCCGTTCTGTGCTGATAAGGATTTACCATGATATAAACAAATAAATGTGGGTAATTGAAACTTAAGCAATTTGGACCCCCGTCCCTCCAGCACGGGTGATATCCTGCACACGCTGCCTAAGACTAGAGTGGGTGTCCACCGGCGTGATCCAGAAGGGAAAGACACGTCCCCCATCTATATGACAGAGCATGACATGCTGCAAGCAGTCAAACGCTCAGCCGAGACGAGCGGCCCATTATTCAATTAGCTGTCGAGGTTAGCGCACACAAGCCTTGACTCAATTTGGCTATTGAAGAGCAGTGCCACATAGGAAATGTCTCATCATCAGAGGGAACGAGAGACAGTCAGATAGAGAGAGAGATAGCGAGGCACAGACGGAGACAGCGGGTCTCCCGGCATGCAACAGTCTGCAAAAGCTTGCAGCGCCAGACGTCCGCCAGGGGATTTCGCGTCAAGTTCCGCTTTTGCCGCGCATGCAGTCGAGAAGCACTTCCATTTTTTGCTCATCATGACACCCTAATTCTCAGTCCTGCTATTACAGATTTTTGTCTGTCAATGCCAGAATAAAATATGCTGTGTTATTTCTGAGAAAACATGGACGCTATGAAAAGCCAAACTTCCAAAAGGCAGTAACTGCAGCTACTGCCTTTTGGCTTTGCAGGGTATCTCAGTGCATAAGTAATAATGACCGGATACTGGATTCATGTTCGATCAGCATCGTAGACGGTGTCCAGATCAACATAAAATTTAAACCAACATAAAGGTCATAATCTGCAGTTTACTGAGATACGTTTTTATATTTCCATTTATTTTTGTACAATACCGAAGATAAATTAATTAACTGGCAAATCTGACTTTGACATGGCATTAGGTATTTTTTGTTCCGTGTGTGTGATGTTTATCACAAGAATGTTTTCAGTATTTAAATAAAAATCACAGAAAATTAGCCAGCATATTCATTTACATTCCTTGTCTTACATTCGGATGCAATAAGTTAATAGTGAATTTCAACATTGATAATAGAAGTGAATTCATATACATAATTATTATAGTGTCATCTATGCACATAAACTGCTGAGGGCTGATAAGTAAAAAAACACCTTATTTTGAATATGATTATAATTTAAATCTAGAATTATCAGCACGTTTTTATGGAGCTATAGTTTTCTTCGATATATATAAAATATATAAATCATGTTGACTTTAAGTTGAAATATTAGCTTTCAATGCCTCGCGTGTAGAAATGTGCATGTACAGCCACCATTCATCAAAATGGTCTAAGTAATGGGCATAGAGCCTTATCCCATATGACCCCGGTGAAAAGAAGTGACTTGTTGGTGAACATTCAAGACGGAAGGACAAGCAGGGCTGGAAGATGCTGAAAAGGAGCGATAGCGGTTTGATAGGTCTTGGCATGCGGCTTCTGCTGTCGTCACGATTGCGACAGCTTCCTTGATAGCCCCGAGATGCTGAGACTGTGGGGGACTGCGTGACGCGGTAGCCGCGCGGGATCGCTGAGATGCGTGGGACCGCGCCATCTCCGCACCGCGCGGCAATCTTCCATCTTCATCAGCCCGCCCAGAAGCCACTTTAGCCGCGGACAGATCACTCATAAGTAGAACGGAAGCGGTGAAAAAATATGGAAGAAAGCCAGCCGCCTCCGCGCGGTAAAGACGAAGCGTCGGCCTGACTCTAGCCGCGTGGCGGGCAACGTCACAGACACCCCAGCAAACACCAGGCAGGTACTCAATGTTGTTTTGAAGTTGGGACAGCGTTGTAGACGGTGGACCAACATTAAAACAACATTGGGCCAGCGCCTCGTATTTGCTGGAGTGTGCCTATTAACCCTTCCAAGCCTGCATTCACCATTGAAATCTACTATCACTGCAAGCCACGAATTGCTGTCGCAATTCTCGATTTCCAGTGGGTTGGTGAAGATGATTTCAAGTGACAAATTAAAGAAAAAAATGGATAAATTGTTATTATTAAAAGCAGTTTCATAAAAAAAATATGGTGTGGGAGATCTAGTCAGTTTTCGGGGATGCACAATTATGCTTTCGGGCATCCCTAGGGTTCAACGGGTTAAATAACCGCGGCCGCGATCTACTTAGGCGCGGAAAATTGTCTTGGCGACGGGGATGAGGAATTAAGCAGCGAGAATTAGAATTTCATAAGACGGCTGTATGGCTGGGCGTGTGGCGCGCGGGGCACAACACATCCGCGCCATATGCTGCGGATAATTGCATGAATATAAATGTGGGAATGTAAGCTCGGTGACATAATCAACTCGGATCTGGCACCAGCGCCGCCTGGACGCATCCCGAGGTATCTAACTAAACTCGGCCAGTGCGATTTTACCACCTTTTGTGGCATAATAGCATGCAGTGAGTTTAAAAATTCTAATTTTAATGCACCCTCGCGAAATTCAACATAGCTTCAAAAAGATAAATTTTGAGGAAATCGTATAAGATAAATCTAATCATTAACGGGGTTGATGGAACTTTTCATTTGTATATTACGACTCATATTTGAAGAATCTCCCTCACTCTGTGATCATGGTGAGAGATCTATGTTGTCCAAGTTGCTGTTGAGGTCCTGCTCTAATCCGTGATGGCACAAATCAGGTTGCTAATCCACACCCCCTCCCTCCACGTCATCTCCGGGACGCGCAGATAGATCTGGATCTGTGATCTGGATCTAGATTAAGGTTCTGCTGGTTAACTGCCCAACCAGAAGAGATCTGTGAATGGAATACCCATGTATCATTTTCGCGAATTTGTTATTTTTCGCGAATGTCCCCCGCGGTATTGACAAAGAATATATCTCAGCACATCGCAACTAAACATCGTCAATAGTCGGTGATGTAAATGGTCAGGCACGAAAATGACAGAATTATCTTTCTCCCAAGCGAATTTTTTCTACTTCTCTAAATGTTTCTATCTTTATTTAACTGATTTACAGTAGCCTACTTTGTGGACGCCGCGAGAAATCGATCAAGAAATAATCCGCGAATTATAATTCCGTGATGACTTGAGACGCTTTGCGTCCCACTGCCTGGTTGTGCTCATATTTGTGCTCTTATTTATTACACTAAACTTTGCTTTGCATTTCTGTGTATCTGTGTTTTTGGAAAATGCACCTTAACATTGTCCATCATGACAAAAGTGTCCACGTTGATATATCATCTCCTTGGATAAAGTGGCAGATACACCCTTTAAATGTCAAGGGAGGCATATAATACACTGATTCACTTCAAGTTAACTGTTTTTACTTTGATTTGGAGCAAACATCCCAAATCTTCTGCCTCAATCCGCAAGTTGTCAACCGGAAAGATGCGACTGGCATCTGGTGGGATTACTATGCGGCAAAACAATAAGGAATATTGTGGATTAAAAACTACAAAGACCATACGATCACATACAACGTTAAACGATGTTGAGCTATATCAGGCATGCAGGGCCCAGTCACACGATGAAAGATTAGCATTAGTTCTCCCACCAAAAGATTCGAACCAAAAAATAATACGATTTCTATTGCTTTATAGTAGATTCTCTAGTTCATAGCCCATTCAATTTTCATTTACTCGAAGCAGATAAAAATAACGACGTCCCTCATTGTCACACTTTAGAACCATATGCGATATCGTCTCCTAGCAGTTAAAGTGTTACATGTGCCACTCATTTGAATGGCACATGAAACATTTTGCCTGCTAGATCTCGATATATAACACACTAAATGTTTAAACGTTTTCGTGCACATCACAAGGCACCGCGGATGACAGGGATTGTCTTGAAGACAGTGAACAGCTTATTGACAATAGACCAGCTTGGACCAATGCTGGGACAGCATCTGAGACGCTGGCCCAGCATTGGGCTAGCATCAAGTACGTCCAGAGCGTTTAAAGAGAGATGTATCACCTACATTTGTGTCACAATTTGTGTAAACAGTGTCAAGCGGGAAAATTTGGCGGCTCGATCAACTCCGGATTCTTTTTTTCACCACAGTGGTATTACATGACGGATTGTCAGCTATATACCACTATAGGGTCAGATAAGAAACACCGTAAGCCCCAGTCACTTATCCACGCAGAAATTTTTTTGGAACACTTTGGGAATTTTACGGATACAAAAAAACCTACTTATCTTTAGTGAAATTAAAGCGACGTAGGCCAATATTATACCAATCTGTTGTTACTTACACTATTTGCAAGCATTGATTTAGTGTGATTTTTCACGAAAACAAACACCAGGTAAAAATGCCACCACATTCTCCAGGCATCGAGATAAGAAACATGTGCTTCGTATATCCTCAGTTTCTTTGTAGAATCGAAGTGGACCGAGTACGACCACTTCTTAGTTTTTTACAGCCTTGTCACACTTTAAGCTCTGAAGCATAAAGTGTGACAATAATATTGATTTTAGAGAGGCTTTAAGGTGTGCATCTTTGTAATTATTTTAACAAAATTATTGGCTGTATAAAAGAAGAAATTGTTACTTTCGAAAAAGGACATGGGGGAATTCACACGGAAAATTGATTGGCTAAATAATTCTTCACTATTTTTTCTGGCATATGTGTTTTATCGGCAGCTGGTGCCGTTTATCAACCAGGGCTTCTTATGGAAGAGAAATTGCCATTTCTGACTATCTGACATATATATGAGATCGCCGGAAAAAAACGTGAACGCCCAAGAAGAAAAACTGAGCCGTGATATGTAAAAATAGACCTTATTCACATTCTGTCTGAATTCTTTCACGAGCGAATCAAAGCACATTCTTACAAGATGGGTCATCGTTTGCCAAATATAAAAAGAAAACCACAGAAGTACACGGGCGTGTTAAACAGACAACAAAGAAAGGTGTACACATCGCAGCAAATACGAGATCCTATGTTGGTTTAATGTTGGGTCAGCGTCCACAACGCTGGCCCAACATTAAGCAAACAAATCAGCGTCTTGTGTTTGTTGGAATCTGACTAAAGGGAGGTATATATCCCACTGTACAAGGTGGTAGATACCTCCTTTTATTCACTAGGAATTTAATCAAACACACATCCACAACCACCTCTTGTTGTGCCTATTTCCTAAGTACTCGACACAAAAGGGTCGATTCTTTCCTTTTTTAAGATTGTATAAAACAAACTTTAAAGGAGGGACAGTATCCTATATTGGAAACACTTTTGTTGAATGAGATGTGATTAATCCCAATGGAAACGAGATGTTGGATCAATGTTTGACATGCGTGGTAGACGGTGAGCCAGCAGCAAATCAACGTATGCTTGAAATAGATAACAATTTCCGTTAAATCACAGCGTTTTTTCCTAAGAAGCATGCAGTATTCCAAATGGTCTAAATTAATTTTATTTCAAATTAATTTTATTCCAAATACTATAAATTAATTTGATTTGTATGTTCCATATTCCCAGAAGCAGAAAACTGGCTGTCGCCTGATAAAGCAGTAATGACAGAAATTTGTATACATCTACTTGTTTTGATTAAGTATCTGCTACAGGTCCGTTCTCAGTGCTCACAGTAATGTAAGTTGAAAAGCAGTAACCGCTTACTTAAAAAGTAAGCAGTTACTGCCTTTTGGCTTTGCACGACAGTGATGTAATTCCATGAGAAACTGTGCCAAGGTATAAACTCTGACCCGAATGACTCTCTCGAATATACTTCTGACAAGTGACCATCTGTGTCACTTGTCACCTGTCACCTGTTCGTGTCACGGCCACCTCGTGTCGTGTCGCGTCGCGTCGTAGCGACAACACATGACCAGGTTTTCGCCACCTCCCCAGCTGCTGCCAGTATTCCGCTAAAGTGTAGAGGCAAAAGGTAGTAAATGTTTACTTTTCAAGTAAGCAGTTACTGGTTTTCGGCTTTGCAGAGCAGCCTCTATATACGGCAGTATCGAAACATGCAGTCTAATGTTGGGCCGAAATCACCGATGTGGGCCTAACGTTGAGCCGCACTTGAAATAACCCTGACCTCTTACATAGTTTGACCGTTCTATGGCCAATCATTATCCCTTCAAGCTCCATCACCAAACGACATATTTAAATAACACTGAACAAACGAAAACTGATAAAATCCTTCCAAATAAAGATGTTCTTGACTCTCATTAAATTTGAGGTATTATATTTGGGTATTTAATAAAATCGGGATATTTGTATTCGCATGGATGTGAAAATCGTTGTAGCAATGTACATTTTATTGTGAATAAAAAATCAGGGCCGGTAGGGTCTAACACAATTTGTCAAACGTTTAGGCCTATATTTTGCAATCCAAAAGCTATCTTGGATTTCTTAAACAAAATATCAACAGACATGGCTGAGAAAGTATACATGTACAACTGCAGGCATATGTTTTTTGTTTTGACAAATGTCTTGGAATTACTTTAATGTCTTAAATCGTTGATGTAATCATCAATTTGGTTCTGGTGGAATTTGAGAGACACAAGTTTCGACATCCGAACACAATTCTTAGAGATCCATTGTCGCACCTAGTGGAATTAGATATTACAATTATACACATTAAAAGAACACAACATAATTGTTGTCTAAAAGAGGTTGGACTATATTTAAAATTGGAGGGTCTTATACTATCATCATTATCATCATCAGCATCTGAAACGATGATTAAGATTTAGTATGCATGTATCCACAAACTTGTGAAGACCTACGTGCAAGAGGGGGACTGAGGATCCACAACGAGATATTCAGTACTCCGTCCCGGCGTCGGTTCTGAGTCGGGCCGGCGACGCCGTCGCCGGCCCGACTCCTAACCGACGCCGGACCAGAGTAAGGTGAGAGGGTAATCAAGTGATCCATCATGTGTGACAATAAAACTGACTCACCTGAAGTTGCTGAACCACTTGACGAGCTGCGCCGTGTTGTTCTTGTTGAACTTGACATCGGGGAAGTAGACCTTCAGGATGGAGGAGCTTGGGTAGCGCACGTAGAAGAACATCAGCTTCGCTTTGCGCAGGTGCATCGGGGTCAGCGTGCTGGTCTGAGAGGTCAGGGGTTAAGGTCATAGCATTCACGGTTATCAAAACTAGAAGTGAAGAGTTCAAGAGCAGTGGAGAGAGAGGGGGGGGGGCAGAAAAAAAACTCAAGGGGTAGGCCTACCTGACGTTTTCGCTCTCTAACCATTCTTATTCTCTCTTTCTATCGTCACCACTACATGGGCTTTCATAGGATAGGCCTACCTCTTCAAGCAAGTTAACACTTGAAGATCATCGCACATTCTGTAGACCTATATGTGCACATTTTACTTTAAATTTGATACATTATATATTGACGCGAATTAGATCCAAGTCAGCGAAGAATAAATTTGCGTCAATATTAATTTCTTCGTATATATATATATAATTTTCAAATAAGCCATTTGAAAGTCTTCAAACATATTGATTTCATACACAGCACAAGGTTTTTGCAGAACCGCTCATAGGGTGTAATTTGTTATCTGTAAAATTCTTATTGTTCTATATATATACATATTCTAGGGTAGCCTATCTGGGATGCAATACTTTATCTCGCATAGAGAAGCCTTCAAGAGTCTTTTTTATAAGAGCGGAGGTCACACTTGGCATGCAGCAGTGAACACGGACTATAAATACAGGATTAAAATTTCCAAAACTTTTTCTTCGGCGCCGTTTCATCTGAACATGACATATCGTCGCCGACGTGCACAATGTCGGCGACTGGCAGCTCCCAGCACACGCAAGACGTTAAAATAATGTTGGTTTAACGTTGGTCCAACGTCGTAGACGGTGGACCAACTTTAAACCGGCATTAATTCAACGTATTGTGTCTGCTGGCAGGTGCATCCCGCGAGTGATTTACCGTCGCGTTTTTACGCGATAATAACGGGTTTCTTTGTCGCGCAAATTCGTCTTTCACTCCCAAGAAACGGCGCGATTTACCACCGGGACTCACTCTCCAGAGTGACATTCATCAAACCGGCCAGCTACGGATGCCGAACCAGCGCTGGATCAATGCCGGGCTAACGTCAGTGACGCTGGCCTGACATTGAGCCAAACCCGGGCCCACCTCTCCCCGCGACAGCGGGAACAACGAACAACCCTGAAAACTAGGGAGTCGCTCAATTGCGGAGGGCAGATCCAGTTTCTTCGGGGGTAATGCCTTGCACATTGTGATATTTTCACGTTTTTTTCTGGCGAATTCTAGTTTTTCTCATTGTCTGGGAGTGATTATTAACAGGACAGATCCAGGGGAGTGGGGACAGCTGGATAAATTATTTATAGCTTTGTATATAAACTTTATATATGTGGCCAATCTGCACGTTTAATCAGTCACATCGCACAAAAGTATAAAAATGATTTGATATGATTTTTAATAAAGCAATAAATGATATAATATATAATTTTATCATTATGCATTAAAAACATCCAGATTTTCTATAGCATCAACATTTCTCTAGATTTTAGAATTTTTTCGAAAATGATAAATCCATTGAAAAGAAGGTTAAAATCCACATTTTTGGGGGATTTCACTTATTTTATAACAATCATCTTCTAAAACGTTTAAAATGTCAATAACGTTGGTTTGAATGAAAGAATTTATATCGCTTTCGACCAGAAATCTATAGACTATAGTCAATCCACTTGGGTTATCTAATTTTCTGAAAAATGTGCGATGCAACTGTTTATATGCTGACGAGTATCTATAGAAATAAATAATTGAAATGTAAAACATCCTCATCTATATTTTTCTTGTATTAGAGAATATAAAAAACTCTCTCATCCAAAAATTCATAATAATTGTATTATGTCTGCAAACAGAGATGTCAACTACACTGGTCCAGCATTAAACTAGCATAGGATCAACCTCTCCATGTCATTACAAATTTACCAAACATAAAAATATTAGCAGGCGATTCTAGCTGTCACCGCTTCCTTAAAACCACCCGCAACCACTTTCTTTTCACGCAAAAAAATGTAATAGACAAGGAACAAAACGCTGATTACAGGCCAGGTAATTTGTAATTTGCCGATGCCAGGAACCCATCACGAGGACTGACAGCACAAGATTATGGTGGATAAAACTACGCGAAGCTACACTTCTCACATTGAAAAGGTTAAATGATCCGTCGACCTGGACAAATTATCCTGACATCCCAAGAAAAAAAAGAAAAAAATTTGATGGAAATATTACTGGCTTCCTGTTTTTTTTTTAATCCTCCTATGTATCATGTAAGATTAGGATTTTTTTTATAAAATTCAAATCTACCTGTAACCATGATGATATGGTCAATTTTTACATTATACATTTTTTTCAATCGCATTATTCAGATCCATCTGAAGAAGTGGATTGAGTGTCGTATGTTTCACTTATTTGAGTGGCTGCTAAGTTTATGAATATCACGTTTATTGTGGACGGAAACAAAAAACGGTGAGAAAAGGACTCGAGTGCAAACTGTCAAAAGGGGGCACAATGCTCAAAGGGTGTGCGCGTAATGTATCTAACACCTAATATCAAAAATGCATCTCCCTCGCTTCTCCTGCCTAATCTCCACTCTGTGGTACATTGACAGCTGCCACGGCGGCAGAGCGGGCCGACAGCGTAAATAGAGGGCAGCGCGCGGCAGCCAAAAACCACGGGGGCCGTTATGAATACATTTGTTGAAATGGGATATCTTGCAAGTCAGGGTGTAATTGCGCATCTGAGAGCCGCCGCTGGGCCTAAGACGGCAGATAGATGAAGCCCGATCTCCCCCGAGTGCCGGCCGAAATAGCCCGAAATTAGATTGATAGGGCCGCGGAAAAAACAGGTCAGAATGTTAAGTGGTACAGAGGCTGGGCGACGCGGCATCAAGACGAGGGGGGTGCTCCTTCTTGCATAATGGAGAAAAATGACCGCCGCTCCCTCCTCCACCCCCCGTGCTCCGTGCGCTCCTTGAGCTGGGATGAAGATCCGAGGACGATCTGACACCGGGAAAAACCTACGCCCAATATTTTATCGCAGGTGAGGTAATTATGCTTTACAAAATATGTTCTCAAGGGAATGAATGAATGAATGAATGAATGAATGAATGAATGAATGAATGAATGAATGAATGAATGAATGAATGAATGAATGAATGAATGAATGCCGTTTACACACAGACTATAGATCTGGGCATTAAAACGTCTTGAGGTAGCACTTCCCTCGTGTAAAATTAATGCATAAAGAAAACTGCTTTTATCTTTCCCTGTTCGCAAGATCTTCTCCGCGGATCAGCATCACAGTTATCCAAGCGTTAACGACTAGATCACAATCTGCTTGCTTCTGTGGGAGTGATAGCCCCTGGAAGGAACTTGGGGGGGGGGGAGGGTTCCAGGCGGCGGCTTTGGGCTATTTACTTGTATCACCGCTTACGGCAGCCGTCATATTTACCGCGTCAGGATCATTACGAGGGAGCCAATCTCCTTAACAGGCCCCGCAAACACTGTCTTGTGTGTCAGCATTGATCGTCTTGTGAGATACACGTGCCCTCGAGGCCAGGCGCCACTCTCATCCCTCGGTGACGTCCCAAGGAAAAATGATGGACGACCATCACCCACGGTATAAGCGAAATGTTGGCTCAGTGCTGCGTGGTGCAATTCTGGAATGAAGCCGTCGCTGTGCCCAGAAAACACAAGACGTTGGCCCAGTGTTGGGTTAATGTTGGGCCAGCGTCAAAGACGCTGGGCCAATATTAACCCAACACTGGGTCAACGTCTCGTGTTTGATGGGCTGTCGTGGAGGGAGGGATGGCGGTAAAACGAAGATCAGGACGATTATGAAAAGACGGACAAATAGGATGACCAATTACAGGAAGATTAGGGAACGAGTGGGGATCCGCGGACCAGGCATCATGTCCAGATCCTCACCCCCCCCCCTCTCCACTCCTCCATGGTACCCGGGTCTGTTTGTCTTCTCAATCTAATCAGGCCATGTTTCATTAGCGAACACAACTTGGCCGATTAAGTCAAAGAGCCTTCTGCTCAGCTTTCTCCTCATGTGACACACCAGCGACGGCCACCGTTAGCCCAATGCAGTGCCAGCGTTGTAAACGTTGTAACTACACCCGGTCAACTTTGAGCTGTTCGTCATGTGACACACCACGTGAGAGCTGTCAATCTTGTCATTAACTCTTTGCTTGCTGGGAACTGTAAATGAAAACGGATCATCCACAATTTTTAAAGTTCATTTTCGTAAAAAAATTTAAAGTTCTATTTCGTAGAATTTTTAATTAAAACAGTTATTAAACTAACATTTTTCTGACTTTTACATCATTTTAGTGCACGAAAACTTATGAGTGGCTCAGTATTCAGGTGATTAAATAATCTGCATAAATATGATATTACTTGGCAAAAATATCATATTGCAATATAGTGCTTAAATGTTGAAAAAAGCTTATTCCACAAGACTCACAACATCGAGTAGCAATAATTACTGTAAACAATTATATTAGATCACGAACACGTTTTATACCATGAGAGACTTCTTTTCTCTGCGAGGCTCAGAAAATTTTGAACTGAAAACGAGATTTTCTAATTTGAATGCTACAAAAAGCGAGCACGTTTAATCAGAGAGGAGTGATTTCAAAAACTCGAAGTTGACTGAACAATGAAGCCATTCCAGCAAATACGAGACATTGTCCCAGTGTCCCAATGGGACCTTTCTATTATATTGCGACATAAAGCAACAAACTTAAGATTGATGTAGTTATAAAGTGAAGGGAAAACAGCACAATATTTAAAGATAAGTGATTATCATGAATATAGTGCAAATTAATTCCGTGATCTAACAGTTACTATATTATCTCATGCTACATAATGCCCGTCGAGCGCTCGTGTAATTAGTTCTTCTGTTATTCATAGGAAAGATACACATCTTAGATATAATCTGATAATTGTGATGTATATATATTTGTCTGCTCTATATGATGATCAGTTCAACTTTTTATATTTGTTATTCCTCATACTATTGTTTTTTTATTCTATCCAAATCATCAAATCACATTTTCCCTAGGTTAATAATCAAAGTGAGTAATCTTCCCACTAAACACAAAACATTTATACAACGTCGTCCCAACGTCTTCGACGTTGGACCAACATTTCATAAATGTCATACAAATGTTTTGTGTTTACTAGGTTGTCTGCTAGATGTATTGGAAGAGAGTCACCGTGTTACAATGATCAAATTAATTCCGTCTTACAAAAATAGAATGTCTAGGAGCTGAAGGGTTAATAAATTATCAAGCCACAACAAGATTAGTGGAAGTTAATCTTGCGCGAGACATTAAACAGAGACTGTTTTCTTTGCTCCGACGTTCCGGCCAGAACAAATGGGCAAGATAATTTTTAATCACTTTGAGACGAGAATTGCAGAAAAGGAAATTGTTCCCAGTCTGCCCCACGTCAATGTTTTACAATTAACGACAACTATCATGACTATGATTTAATCATTTCAGAGGACCGTCTGTCGTGAAACGACTTCGCGGCGTCATACAAGACATGCCAACATTTAAATTTTGTGCACCAAAAAATCAATGTGCTGCTTCACAGAAACATGTGATTTTTTCTCTATTTCCTAAAATTGGAGCGCAATATATCACCAAAATATAAATTTACTTGAAAATTTTAATAGATAAGGAAGCGATAGATGGATAGGCCTACATGTAGCAGTACATAAATCGAAGTGTTATTCTAAAAATATCGATTCTTGGAAATTTATCCTAGCTGGCGATGTAAATGTTATCTAAGTCTGATTACATGCAAATGTATACTGATTATCGTACAATAAGATATTTTGTAATCAATCGATTAAGTTAAATTCTGATCAAAAGTTTCTCGGAGGGAATTGGCTTCTCGTATAAAATATGGAGCTGTTCGAGATACAGAAGCTATTTATTTAAAGTGTTTCACACTAATGCATTAATTAATGTTAAAAACTTCCATTAAAATTTTTTTTTTAGATATATATTTATCAGGTGTAAAGACGCTACTTAGTTAAGTAATTGAGACAATGATCGTTTTCAATCTTTATTGTATAAACACTTTATATACTAATAGACGAAAATTTGATTTGGCGGGTAAAAGAGCTCCCTTTGATACCGGGAGGGTGCTGAGGGGTGGAAAATGAACTTCGTCATCTCTCTAGCACAGACGTCCGAGCACAATAGCAGAGATTTTTGCACACACACACCCACAACACTGGTGCCCACTCTTCTTGTGTGTCTCACGCCAACTTGGCAAGGACCCGAGCTGCGATACAGCGGACCGCCCCAGCGATGCTGTGACTTCATCTAGATCTGGCAATAGATCACAAGCCGCGCGGCAGGTGCCTACTTTCCGTACACGGTGTACGGAAAGTAGGCACCTGACGCAGCTTCGTCACGACTGACAGCGAATTTGTCCTTGTTTTGTATCTTCGCTGGACCTGTGGAATGAGGTCAGCCAATTTGTGTAGGCCCTACAGAGGTGCAAATAATATAAAGGACTACAGTGGCAATTGTTATTGTAGCTGTCATATGATACAGTAAACATACAGAATACCTTTCAAAGTGTTTTCAGAAAAAAACATAGCCTACACGTCACGATTTCTACATTACATATTACAGAAGAGCTTAATTGCGTTTTTTCTCTGGAAAATAGAAATAATTTGTCTATTATATATTATGCTATATAATTGACGTTTAAATGATTCAAGGGGATGCATGCTGTTACATGGGCATTGCCTTAGTCGGGTGTGGATCAACCTTTGGCCCCGACGTACAGCCAACGTCTCAGTGCTGAGGTAACGTTCTAACAACGACGGAGGCGATATCACCCCAGCAAACACAAAACATTTGTATAACATTTGTACAACGTCGGCCCAGCGTCTTCGACGTTGGGCCGACATTGTACAAATGTTACACACATATTTTGTGTTTACTGGGACAATCAGTGTTCGCTGACATCCCGCTCGACTCCCCCATAACTCTTGGATAAAGTCAACAGGAGACGAAGCCACCCCTGGTCACCCCTATCAGGGCCCCTTATCTGTCACGGGATTATTGTCACTTGATAACCTTATTAGACATAATATAATCTTTCCCCGGCGGAGGTGCAGGCGGGAGGGGGTCGTCTTTGTTCGCTCAGCACATCACACAGGAAGTCCCTTGAAGGAGGAAGTGCCACATGTAGATGAGGGTGATCCCCTGTCCATTAGAATAGGCCCCCATGCATTTTTTTCTTGTCCATCCCATCCCATGAAAAACTGTCAGGGTAGCCTAAATTAAAGAATTAAACGAATCAAGTCTCTCGGGCGACTGAATGGCCAAGTAGTCATGCAGTCGCCTGAGATACTTGATTTGTTTATTTCGTATGTTTTTAACGTACCTTTATAATAAATAAATCATCAAACTTAAATTATATGACCAGCGTAACATTTCAAGCTGAATCCTCCGACCGGTAGAAAATGTACCCAGCTTGACAGCGCTTATTTATCACATAGCCTACATGTACGTATAGGAAAACAAAGTGAGATAGGGGACAAGTCTTCTATCGCGCGTCATAACATAATGCGCACAGCCAGCACGCTCATGTTTCTTTTGACTTCACGGTGGTGTCAGAATTTATCGCGCAAACTGCGGCAGACCAAAAAAGAGCAACAAAAACAGGTCATATTTTGCGGCCGATACCGCGGGATCGACTGGGGTTAAACGAGATTATGCTGCGATGCAAAAGCAACCAGAAGCAGCTGCTTACTTGAAAAGTAAGCAGTTACGGCTGTTTGTTTTTGTGCGACAGATATAGGCTTATATGTGTGGCCGCCATCCTGTGGGCTGATGTCTTACAACTCCCAAAATAAACATGATAAATGCTATTATTTAAATGCTGTAGGCCTGTACTTCCAATATTCAGACGTGATATTAATTACGGTTCTGCTGGGAATTCAAGGCAGCTACCATTAAAAAATGTATAGACATACCCAGAAATATGCGTACATGTCAACGGAATCAGGTGTTTAATTTAAAAAATACATAATAATATTATATATCCAAGTTCAAGAAATATAAAATATTTCAGAGTCACTAAACCGAAATGCGCCGGAATGCAAAATTAAAATGAAATCTGTTCACATTATGTGTGAATCTTATTTGAAGGAAGAAACTCTTATTATACATGTATATTTTATTAAACAATTGATTTTTTCCACAACTAATTCATCCATTGCCAGCTAACACACTGCTAGTTAGGCTGCTATCAAACTGTGACATTCTGAACGGCGGATAACGTCAGTGTCTTTAGCGGTTTTGACAAATGACCAAGACATGTCGCAGCATATAATCAGCCCGCGAGAAAAAGACAGAACATATTGAGCGCGGGTCTGAGTCAACAACTGGGCATTGACGCGTGCCGGCCAAGAAATTATTATTGCAAGAGATCGGCGGCGGGCCCGGGGACAATGGTCTGAATAAGTTTAGATGACTAAGAATATGACGTCCACTTCTGGAGATCATGACCGGACCAACAAAAGCGCGGTGGATCCTGACCCCCTCCTCCGGAGCCCCTTCCTCCCGGATCCTGATCGTAAAGCTACAAGGATGGTGTAAGCAGGCCGCGGAGGCCAAGTCCGCGATCGCCGCACGGTGACACGGCGCGCGGCGCAGCGCTGCGCAGACCGCACGGACAATAACGGGCAAACTTGCATGAATAATCACCAGCACGATCTTTGGTTCACCGGCCGGGCCGATGAATAATCTAGTCGCAATGCTTGGCTGACTCCAGCTTCCTTTTGTATTTGCTCAGTCTCTTGTCCGGTCGTTTCTTGCCGGCACCACGCGGAGACGCGAGCTGCATTATTGAATGCCGCGCGGCATCTCAGCCCGCCGGACGATCGCGCCCTGCAACGCTGGCTTAAAGCTGGGCCAACGTCTGCGACGTTGGCCCAGCTTTCAGCCGATGCTGCGTCCACTTTCTTGTTTCTGCGCACAGTGTCTATAAACCAGCGTCTCCGTGACTTGTGCAAAATTACATGACAAGTAGTGACCCTCTGCTCACAAGAGCGGTTTATCCGTGAATTCCACCTTCCAAGTCTGACGCTCCAAATATGGATCAATAAACAGGAACATATCGGCCTATGGATACTACCATCTATTATTAACTCATCCTCAAGACATAGAAAGAAGTGGAAACGGGGCAGCATAAATATATAATTGTTAGAGTACAGAGTCCCGCAGGCTCGGCACCGTTAATGCATTACCCTTTTGTCAGCCAGATCCAAATCGATAGAAATTGCAAGCCGCAGGTTCGACCCGTGCGCAGAAAAGATTGCTACATTTTCTTTAGCCCACCCTATAGCCTCGATCTTTTCCGCAAGAGAAACCATTAACGTCCATTTTTCCAGCAAATGTCGTCTATTTTCCGCCGGGGTTTCGCCGCGACGGTAGCTCGGGCACCGCCGCCGGCTGACTCACGGGACACGCTTGTCTGACGTTGCTTTGGAGTGGATGTATATTTATAAATCAGCACTGGATTAACAGCTCCCCAGTCAAATATTTTGTTTTAAACTCACAAATAATTAGATGCCACAATGAGTTCATCACTCGGTGTGATATTAAAACAAAGAAATATTTATATAGATTTTCTTATTTCCTGTTTTGTCAAGCGCCATATTTGGGTCACACATAAAAAAAATACAGGGTAAAATTTTAAAAGGCACCATATTAACCCTTTAAGCCCTCACGATGCATTAAAGCATCATCTTACATCCCTGAAAACAGACTTAATTTTCCTACAACCAAGGGTTTTAGAATGAATATTTCCATGAAACTGGTTTACCAATTCATGGCAATTTATTTTCAAACCACATCAAATCATCTGAATCCACTACAAGTCGAGAATTGCGACAGCAATTCGCGGCTTGTAGTGGATGAAGATGACAATGGTAAATTCAGGCCTGAAAGGATTAGGTGAGGAGATGTTTTAAGTTTAATATATCTGGTCAACCCCTAGTAACAAAAACCGTTAAACTTTATCTCTACAGAAAACATTAAAAAACTGGACAACAAATATACCAACACTCCTTAAACATGGTAAATTAAATTAAGTTATGATATGTAGGATAAATTAACGTATTTTATTTAATTGAAGTATATCTCAGCATTTTTGTTCAAAAATGTAGTAGGAGTGGAACCGTAAGTACGATGCTGGATTGTTGGATCAATGCTGGATTGTTTCTGGTCCACCGTCTACGACGTTGGCCCAACATCAAACCAATATTAAGTCAACGTACGCCTTGTGTTTGCTGGATGTATGCTGGGAGCGTTTACATTTTACGCTCTAGTACAATATTCACCACGGCTTTTATCCTTTATAAAAAATTATGACTTTTTAACACTACTCTTTATGTTGTGGATAAGTGACCTATTTATGTATTAGCATAGGGCGCGAGATCTGTTCTGGTACACTTGCAACATTTATAAAAACGAACCAAATGTATCGATCATAAAATCATGTGGGAACTAAATTTGAAGGATATTATTGTAGTTAATATACATAAGGAGATGTATATTAATTTAGTAAGCAGCATGGCGCCCTTTAAGTAGACACATGCATATATATATTCCTGAAAATATGTGGGTGCTCGCTCCTTATCGGGTTTCTTATCATTGAATACACATTCTGCTTGCATCGCTCAGTCGTATATTATTATTGTTTGTGAATGTAGCACACTGTCCGTTATGTATATCTACCTCTCTATCCTGCCCAGATAGTACTGATACATTCCACATGACGCGAAAATCGCATTCTTAGCTTAACGTATTCAAGTATATATAATGTAAGTTGCGGTACTCTGCGATGTACCATGAGACGCTGAATGGTGGTATTTTACAAAACATAGGCAGCAATAAAAGTGCACCTGATTAAAATATAATTTATCATCCTAATCAGCTAATGATTATCTGAATTTGTTAACTTAACTTCATTCCATTATTTCCTGTAGAAATCACATAAGAACACAAATATCCCCTATATCACAGCGTGATGCACAGGATATATGCCTATATATATTTTGAATTATTTACGGTATGCTTAAACTCAAAATATAGATGTTGAAATTGTAAACATAATTTATCTGTTTTAACTGTCCAAATATACCATAAAAGGTTTCTGTTGTCCGTTCACATGTCAACATTGACATATTGGTCATTTTTTATTATATTTATATGGGGGTTTTTTATGCGGCGCGAATCCGTTATACGTTTCGGTTGTCATTATCCCATGTATTTGAACAGTTTGGGTCACCATGAAAAAAAATATCGGCCGCTATGGGACTTGAACCCGGTACCCCCTGGGTGTGAGAAAACCACCCTGCCAATGAGCTATTCTGGCGCCAAATTTGATATATTAATACCATTTTTCGTTAAATTCATGTTTTCTGAAAATTATATGTTACTACTGAACATTAAAATAGACCCAAAATATTATTATATTATCTTTTATATTTTTTTTATAAAAATAGTCAGATGAAATCGCTTTAAATCCCTTTAAATCATCACATTACTTTGGTGTTAAAAAGTCGTATCTGCCTCTTTAATACCAAGGTGACAATAACTAGATATAGGCCTATAGTGAATCTACAAAGATGTGTATTAATGTATCTCGGGTAGGCCTACCTATACATAGTGAAACGCATATTGTGCAAATGCTGCGCAAAGACAAATAACGGCAAGTAAGCCGTTATTGCCTTTGCATAGCAGCCCACCCTACATTTCTTGATATTCTTACAAAAAAATGATTCCCATGAGACGTACAAAAGCTGGTCTATTATGATCCGCCTTTTGTATTGCTTTCTATTCAGTATTTCATTAGGCATTTTCCTGTCAAAAGCCGAGCCTTTCTTGGGCAATTAATCCCAGTTCCGCGTGAAAACCAACGGGTATGCTCCGCCAAAGATAACAGTTTTTCTTGCTTTATTTATCTGGATATTGGGTCTTTTCTAAGACAAATTACATACGTGGAAAGAATCGTGTGGGGAGGTTTATCGGTTGAATGACGTGGATATCTCTGCTGGAAAGAAGCGATAACAGGCCCCACAAGCGACAGAGGGCGGCAAGTTGACACCCCAAGTTGCTCTTTTTCTTTGAGAGGAGAAAAGGAGGCCACCGGGTGGCAGCCGGGCCCGTGGGCGACAAATAATTCGAGACTAAGTGAATGGAACACTAGCTTTATGATCTATCGCCGCCAAAGGCTCTTTTCCTGCATGGCCAACGCGGAACAGTCTCCTTGGGGCAAGCATCTTATAATTCCCATTCCCCTTCTCCATTCCCATTGAATTCTCCCCCAATCTCGACTTGTCCCTGTTATGGATGACCCGCATCCCATTCATCTGTCAACCAGAACTTTATCTGCGGCCGCCACCGTTGTCTTCGTCATGTTGCTCAACTCCCTGCGCCACACCCAGCGCTAACTGATCTTAACCTGCCCACTATAAATACAAGCCCGCAAGGTTTTCAATTAACCTGCTCACTGATCTATCCCGAAACCTTCAGGGAAAAGACTATCTAACTCCTCTTGAATGCGACGTGGATATTGTCTCTTTCTTTTTGCCCATCCATGTGAAGCAAACACGTTTCATGGATTGCAACTGCTAAATAAATAGCACGCAAAAATCCCATTTTATAGAGACAGTGACAAGAGAGAGAGAGGGAACGAGAGACACCAAGACAAACAGACGAAACAGGCGGCGGGGGGGGGGTGTGATTCTAGACCGACTGCTACCACAGGCATTGTCTACCAAGATTCAGCAACAGTTAAAGAATGAATCATGTGAGAGTCATGAGGCCAACCGGCTGTCCCCTGAGACAGTCCTGGCCAGGACCTTTGTCAGCCACGGAAAACACAGTGATCCGAATTATGCGGTTTTGTGATGTGAACTGATTTGTGGGTGAGATATATGGTTATAGGATGAGATACAATAGCTGCGCTAATAATATGTTCATCCAATCATAAATGTAGCCCTAGGCCTAAATGAGTTTTTCACCGGTGGCTATATATATATACATTATATATAATATATATATATATTGTCAATAATATTTGTCAATAATAATTGTTAATACTGTTGATTATAATTATATAATAACATTGATTGTGAATATAATTGAAAAGGATACGATAGGATGACCGTCGAATGTGGTTCCTTCTCCCATGTGGTGATGATGATGGAGATGATCATTATTATACATGTTTTCTAGTTCATTCTTGAAAAGTGGATCGCAAGATGAGTGTGGAGTGTTGGGAGAAGCATGGTCCGCCATTGACATGATCGGAGATTGAATGGCTTGTTTGAACTCGCTGAAACTGTTTTGGCGTGACTGGTGATAAAGGGCCATAACGTCGTGCTGCTGTAGACTGGGATTCGGTATGGCCACAGAGGTCGGGAGGGACACTGGCATTAAAGGGTGCCCTGGGTATTCACCTGCCAAGGCTCTGATTTTGTCCAGTTCTGGCTGCATAATCCCAGGACTGAGTCCATCTTGGAGTAATGCTCTGGCAGCTCGTGGTGACAGGCGGGTATCAGTCACCTTGGTGCGTTTCTTCTTCGGGGTGTTCACCACCAGCGGTAATGCTTCTGTTTGTTCTGGTTCTTTGGGGAATAACGGTTGCAGATGTGGCAGCGCTTGGTGATAGTATGGAGGTGGAGCAAACAGAGGTGCATGTGTTCTGGGTAGTTCAAAAAATGGCTTGGTATGCATGTCGAAGAAAGGATGAGTAATTTTATCCGTCACCTTGGTGCGAGTTGGCTTTGGAAATTGAAAAGGTTCTGAGATGGAGTCTTCAGCGTTAGCTGTGATGAGCGCTGGCGGTCTCAGACTAGGGCTGGTGGTGGTAATGGCGGAAGGAGTAATGTTTATTATATTATTATGGGTACTGATGTTACTATGGCTGCTAGTGTGGCTAGTGACGGCTGGGGCTGAAATGATTGTGTCCCGGACGGGGGGTGGTTTCAGTTCTTTCACGGCAGGTGCGGGAACTTTCTCGGTTTCTTTTAGCGAATCTTTCTTGGCCTGTTTCACCAGAAATCTGGCAACAACATTGTCCACAAGGTTTTCTACGCTACTAGATAATTCTGCTTTTAGCACTTTTGCCAGATTAGTCAAATCTGGCATGGCACTATTGAGTGCGAAAGAATTCTTCACAAAATCGGACTGATGTTCCTTCATTAATTTACAAGCTTCTTTCACAAGCTCTACTGTCTCTGTGTTGGAATTCTCGTCGCTCTTAAGGAGAGATTCCCCTCTACCACTAAAATTGACAAACGATCTATCTTTGAGAATGTCCTTCATGTTCGCCACCTCTTTTTTAGCCTGTGACAACTCAGCACTGTCAGTACACAATTCAAGCGGTTCTTGACAGTCGCCATCAAACAGCTCTGGGTGACTAGATTTAATTGCCGTCAGCTGCTCTTGGATTTGTTTTACTTGTCTTACCAGCACATCTTTATCTTGTCTACGGATCTTAGGAGTAGAATGTTCCATGTAAATATCATGTTGTTGAGGAATGTACTGCTTGCGCTTTGGTCTCCTTGCGTCCCCCATTCCGCTAGTATCATTGAGAGACTTCAGAGGGGAGACTCTCATGCTGCTTATGATATTCTCCACGCGGGCTCGTTTTGCTTCCAAACCCTCTGAATTCGGACAGTAATTTTCGGGCGAGAAATCCATGCCGCCATCCATCCTCATATCCTCATCCATGCTGTGCATACCGTTCAGATTGTTCATATTGTTCTCCTGGTCGCTGCCATCAGATGACATACCACCAGGACTCCTGGACACTGACCTCATCGAATCTCTATCCATACTAAATTCACCTGAGATGCTACCTTCTCGCGTATCACCAGGCGATATTTCTCTGCTGTCGTCATCAATGCTCTCTATGCCATTATCCACCATCTGATGTCTCTCCTGGAAGTCTTTACCTTGCAAAATACCACGGAGTACCTTGGAGTTTTCTGCAGTCATCATCAAATCTTTCCTTGTCATGCTGATAGGATGGTGTGAAGATAAATCATGCATGTTACTTTCACTGATACTATTGTTGTTGTTATTGTTGAGATGATTTAGTCCATAACGAGGGCTAATGGAGCCATCGTTGCCAGGATACCTCATCTTGGGTGATGTGTCACGCCCGTTAGAGTGCATGTAACTGTTCTCAGAGTCAGAATTAATAGGACTACATTCCCGACTGTCTCTGGCCATTGGCCTTAGCTTCTTCTCTTTCAACATATTTGCCACTCTGTAGGGCGAGTAACTGCCCAGGGAGGCTTGCTGTTGCTCTGGTGCGTCCACCTGGTCTAAGTGACACTTTTGAGAATAGTGGTCTTGGTTGGTTCTTTGTGCAGACTCGCTGAGGGGGCTGGGGGCTTTCGCCGACCCATTGTCTACCACAGCTGACATGCTTAAGGAGTGTGACACGCCGGTTAGGTTAGCGTTACTTCTGGCTTCACTAGAGCAGGCCACCCCTTTTCATTCCTGTGATACAAAAGAAAACAGATGTTACCATGCAAATGCCACAGGGCTAATAGCCAATCGCGGAAGCACACAAGAATACAAGTCTCACGCCAGGACAATCATTATTGGGCGAAAGTGTTGCAGAATCTTACAATAAAAAAATGAGGTGATTATGATGATAAATGTATATCTCGTGTCACCTCCACGCGCGCGACCTGCTAAAAATTGTTAAGCAATAGGTATTATGAGAAAATAGGGGGCCAGAAGAAATAAGAAACTCGTTGTTACAAGGGAATAATTGCTCAAGCATGAAGTGTCATGCTGTCCTCGCCTTAAAGCAAGAGCACGCCACCAGCTGCCCTCTCTGCATAATTAATAACTTAGCGGTAAATAGTCACTCATGTAACGACTCTACAACAAATGTATGATTTACCAATACCTCCATATCATACCTACTATATATAATATTAATTATATACAAATAATATATTAATTATATATAACAGCAGTATATAATTATACTATAAATAATATTATTGTACATGCCTCTATATTCGTTGTATTATTCATACAATATATATTGTTTTTTAACAAATGAATAATTTGGTGTCAGTATTATTTCCGTGAGATATCCCGTCACAGGGTACAAATGTGGGCAGGCGAAAACTCGAGTTTAGCACATTCACTCGCGTTGATAAAAAAACGTTGACACTACAATATCATAGTTTGTTTACACCTGTGTATTAATATTATATAATATTTCACATTATATTTCATTCATTTACATCGCGTGTAATCTTATTTGATTTTTTACATTGAATAATGAGATCATTTACTTTGATAATATTTTATCATTTGCTATTATTTTATGAAATAATTATATTTATCACTTGCTATTATTTTATGAAATAATTATAGTCATTATTTTATTGTCTAAATTGGGATATTTATAGCAATAATATTAGTTAAATTTTTTTTGATTGATCATATTCTTTAAAATTTGCGTTGACTATCAAAGCAGAATTCTAGGCTATCACCGTATTCAAATGTATTGATCAGATTATATAAACTAATATTGCGTAAAATAAATGGTAAAATTATTCTGACATTATACTATTAACGTGATTGGTTACATAATTATAAGAACAAACATTCGGAATAAATAATAACCAGAAGAAGAATTACTGCAGGTGACAACTACATAATATTATACAATAATTAACGTCATTGCGCCGCCCGCGACCATCTCTATTTGTCCATCCAGCGGATTTAGCAGTGTGTTAAATGAACCAAGGGCTCTAGATATAGAAAAGAGACAGGTCAGTAGTCTTGTGACCGCCACCTGTTCCCTATTAGTGTATTGAACCAACACATTTGCATTGTGATGTAGTCAAGTGACCCCTAGCTGATGTAACATTGCCCCCCACACCTTGTTATTTGCCACTAATTGATACAGCTTAGACCCCCATGAAATATCTAATTGCCACACGCTGGGCGTGTGCATTTAAGCCGCACCCCGTTAATGGAAAATCTAGCGCCCAGTCTTAACACGATAAAGCGGTCAGAAACAATTATCATTGTTTACTGGTTTTGTTGAGACCCACACAAAAACCAACCGCAACGTATCAATAATCCCGATGATATTGGATGTCGTAGAAATGATCCCAACTGAAAATATTCGTTAAGTCTATGCTGGTTTAATGTTAGACGACCGTCGCATACGGTCGTCCAACAGTAAACCGACATGGGGTCAATGTATCTCGTTTCTGCAGGACAGCCTGTCTGAAAGGTAACTTGATGTTTACCCTCGAAAATTCCAGGTGCGACGTCACGCAGGCTGACCATCTAAAGAAAGATTTTCTGCTTGTCTAAATGCTGACAACTAAAAAGCTTTACCGCTGGCCCGCCCAACCCTCCCAATCCATTACTACCCAAACTCACTGACGTGTGGCACCTTCATCATAATGAAAATATCAAGCAAATTTACAGACAACTCAAGATAGCGGTAAAAATCCATAGTCGCCTTCTATTGATGGGTGTGCCGCATTAGACCACGCCTGGGAGCATGGCTTTCTTGTCAGGAAACAGCCCTTAATAGCATTTCTCTGTAGAATGTCAGCAAGTAACACTCAACCCCGAGTGAATTGAAAAGATGCAGGGGAAAGTTAATGTGAATAATGCCTCTTGTTAGTCCAACCTGATCATAATTGTTCCTTCACGTCGAGCTCAAGTAGTTAAATTGTCGATATCTGATTGTTTTCTATCGATTATTCCAGCAAACACCCCAGGTATGGTATTACGAACAAATTAACATTTTTGGTCTCAAGACAATCAAAATCATTAGAATAATTTTATTATCCAATTATAAAGTTAGATAATTTATGTAGAGTGTTATCTTTTTTAAATTTAACACAAACACAGCTTTCTGCCCAAAAAATTATCTCTACTTGGACCGGCTTGAAACGATATTCTTAAAATAAATTGTATGGCCTATTCAGAAATAAAATTGTAAGGATAAGTGTGTTATGCGCAAAGGGTTAAAGGGCGAATAATATTGACAAGGTATAAAAGCTTTGAGCTGGTTAGATGAAATAAGGGGAGCTATGCGTCAGCAGATGGCGTGACATTCCAGAAACTAGTAATATTGTGATTAGCGCAGCGGGGGATTATCCCTCAAATTCTTAGCGCTGTCAATGTGTGTCTTAAACTCCAGATTCATTAAGGTCAATAACAAGGCAATTATTTTTTTATTTCCATGGGTTGAAGAAATTTATAATGTGATCATACAAAATTTAAATATTACATACATTATTGAGATTATGTCTATGTTCGCCCGATTTAATCTTTAATATACATAGGCCTAGTACGTTTTCCTATAAACAGTAGGCCTACCGCGGTAGCTTAAAGGCATATTAGCCCTAGAATACGCTACATGTCAACGAAGGCCTACCTTGAGTAAACTTGAGTAGAAATAGGCAAATTAATATCTTCAAATAAATAATATAAATGAGATAAAATAAATCGCCTATTAATTTTGTTCTTGGTTCTTCTTCAATGTAGGCCTACCGTTTTTAAAATTCAAGCCCCTAACATTTTAAATGATTTGGTCTAATGATTTTTAAACAAAAACAAATAAAATGCACTAAGTGCAAATGCACCATACAACAATAACCAAAAACTAGGTGCTGGGCTTATCCCTTTAATCATGCCTACATAATCCTCTAAATTACGTCTTGTTATTTAGGAGCTATAGGCCTACAGTTTTTTCTAAATTCTCTAGCTAAATATATATATATAGGCTAACAGGCCTATGACTGTTAAAAAAAATAAATTTCGCTTTAAAAAAATAATCGAACTATAATAATGGCTTAATTTTACTCTATTTTCTTATAGTTTATGGGTAGAAAATGTTATCGCTACTTCTTTGTGTTTAAATAAACTGTTGACTTGGTAGGCCTAATTAAAATGATCAATTATAACAATTTGTCGACGTTCAAGTCTATCTACCACCGAAGGTAGACTTGGCTCCATGTAATCGTCGATCAGGCCAAAAACATGTTGTATAACTAGTTGCATAATCATAGCCTACTTAAAAATAGCATGCAGGCCTAACATAAACTGAAATTTGACAAATATTGTTTCAAATTGAAAACTTGAGCCCTTTTTCATTCATAAATAAATAAATAAATAAATAAATAAATAAATAATAATACACGTAGGCCTAGGTCTATCCTAGGCATATCTACCACTGAAGACTTGGCTCAATGTAAGTGTCAATTGATAAGTCCAAGTTGTATAGTCATGCTTAGAAATAACATATAGCAATGACTAAAATTTAACAAATAATGTATTTAAATCTTGAAATCTTCTTCATTCAATAAAATGAATAAATAATATTACAAGTACACGGTAGGCTTGCAAATAAACTACGTATTGAGTGATAATTTTATGACCTTACCTTGAGAGTGCTTATTCATAAATCCATTGCTAGAGAAAGTATTTGTCTAAGTTGAGAAATATTTTCCATCTATCTTTTTTAATAAATGCTAAGCTTACACATTCACAAATTTGTAAACCTACATGGGCCCTTGTAATGTAGAGTTTAAGCTGAATTAACAGTAGGCTAAGAGATGAACTAGACGTATCGTGACTAAGTGGAGACAGTAAAGTGAAATGTGCGCAGCAGCGGTGACAGGACTGTGACTGCAGGTGCGCAGCCTCAGCCTCAGGTCCAGCGGCCTGTCCATCTCACGACCTGCAGCCACTCACAAGACAAACAGATATCACCGTAATAACTTGGTGACACTGAACATACAACGTAGTAAAGTGTGAAAAATGTTGCTACTCTACCTGAATTCGTTTTGTTATGAAGAAAGTATAATTCTAAGTGGTGTGAATCCTGTTTTGATTAAGCTGTCCCTTTCTGTCAAGTGGTGTAACTCAAGGTTTGACAAAAGAAGTCAGAGTGACTGGTAGGCGGCACGCGACACCGTAGTTTTGTAGGCGCTCTTGATCTTGGCACATGCGCACTGCCGTCGAACAGATCCAAAATGGCGGCCTCCATGGTACAGGTTTCTCGTCGCTTCCCGAGAACAATTTCGTTAATTTCAACGTCAAGAGGTCGTATTAGAACACTGACGGTAAATCATTACAATTTAGATAGATTATAGACTACAATCATAGAATATTTGGGCTGCCAGGCACTGTTATAATTACATTTTTCGTCAAAATCCTTGAGGTTTCGCATGAGCCATAACCAGTGTCACAGTGATTGAGTGAATGTCATCGCTAGACCTCCACAAGAAGGTTCAATTTAATAGCATTATTTGTTTCGCGCTGTCAATAATATACGCGGTCCAAAGAGATAAAAATATCTAGATTAAAGTATCATAACTATTCATACGAAATGTGGATGGGTATGACGCAAGAAGTAGTCTACAGTTTAGACTACATTTACGTACCGTCACCGCTAACTTGATTGTTTACAATTACTGACTGACTGAGACAGTGACTGAGTGAGACTGGCTGCGTCGCCGGGCGTTTGCACAGCGACAAAACGTCAAAAATAAGTAGTAGTCTACTCTACTCTCACATCCATCAAAATTCTTTTACGATTTGACGGGGTATTTATTCATTACATTCAGTTTGTTTTGTACACTTGACACTTCGGACAGTTCAGTCAGTGCCAGTTATTTCAACTTTGCTCGTGGTGTGGCCACTTGTCGGTGGCGCCACACAGTGAATAAATAGAAAGCTGTCTCAAACTACATAGATTTTGTAGATGAGAATACATCACCCTGACATCATCATGTAGTCAATGACCTGTATACACTAGTATAGGCTAAGTCTACACGTCATTGATCATAGTAGGCCTATGAGGCTATGGCTGTGCCTACTACACCAAGGAACATTAATCTATTCTGGAGCCAGGGTTCATTTCGTTGTTTTTAAATAAATTTGTAGGGCTAATTATATATCCAATTCACATTAAATGATTAATCACTGTAGGCCCTACACAATAAATTGGTTTATTGTTCATAAAATTTACATTCCTGAGCAATTATTTTGTTTTAAATAATTATAATTATTATTAATGATCAATATAATCAATTAAAGTCCTTGCCCTTGGCTGAGAATTTTTTTTAGCTCTATTGTTCAAGATCTAGAAATAATTTTGTTTAAAAATTTGATTTTATTAATTTATTGATATAGTCCATCTATAATATAGTCAATAGTGTTATTAGCTGGCTAATAGACTTTTATAGTAATAGGAGTCATTGCTATTGGCTGAGGAATGATCTCTTGAAACTACAGAAAGTTGGAAGGTTATTTTATTCAAGTGTTTATTTGCATGATTTGTATAACTATTTTTTGAAACATTGCTTGAGCAGTAAAATAACTAAAAGCTTATTAAAAAGTTTTCTCTCAAAAATTTGTGCCGGAATGAAAGATAGCATTGTAACATTGGTCATATATTTCTAAAGAAAATTAGACGTAAATTTCGCTTGAAGAAACATAATGTTGATATTTCATATTAGAAATAGGCCCGCACTTAAGCTATTATGATTTCCTTGATTGTTTTTATTGATTATTCTATTTTTTCTTTCCAGCAACAAACAAGATGTTTATCAGCCTCAGGTAAGCTAAATATGACAGAACATACATATATATTACTTTGTAACTTAGGAATAAAGTAAACATGCTACATGATTATACCAAGGTTGCACAGCATAGCTAGGCCTACCATGTAATATAAATTATTATATGAATTCTAATATGTATCAGCAAAAAATTATTAGGGTACATATTAATAGTATACTTTTACTTAATATGTAAACATGGTAAATATACTATGATATGTAGGCCTACCCTAATAAATTTCTGCTGCTACATGCTTCAAAATTGGTTTCTTACCTCATTATCAGATAATGCTGTCTTCTAGTGAGCTGTTCAGAATTATATCTTGCATTTGTCGAGCTGTTTTCATCTTTGCAATATAGTGCCTACATACTGAATAATTAGTTATTAACCATGCAGTGAAAATTGGTTTTAAGGTATTAAGGAGATTTTATATTTGTTCTATTTTTTATTTATCTGTTTATAAGCCCTGTACAGAGAGACCTCGATGTTCCGTCATCATCTGTTTCCAAGAAATATGACGGAACTTCGAATATGGCAGAGTTTCGGAGCAGCTCCCCAACCCCCTCCAAGCTGTGTTGAAACCGAGGATATATATATATAATTCATACTGTAATGTTATTATATTAGTACATGTATTGGTTGTGCGAACAAAATAACAACATAAATATGATACAAATATAATTTTATTATTTCAAATATAAAATTGCATAATTTTATTATTTCAAACATATAATTACATGATTTTTTAAAATCATATTTGTATTCTACATTCTGACTTTATTTTTGGAAAAAGTCGGTGACTCATGTCTGTTTTCTAGATATGGTAGAGGTAGCGTCTAGTTAATTTAACCGAATAATAATGTTCTCATTTGGTAGTTGAAATCACTCCAAGCAATATCACTCAACTCAGGTGTTGACAGATGGCCGTGATCAAATCTACCACATTTCACTGTGTATAGCACGGTGCCATTACTCGGGCGGGTGGTTTATTGCTCCGATTTTCATGTTGCCGGACGTGCGACCATTGTCTTCCTGTTATTGTAGGGCTTTACAAACTGTTTTTTTTTACAATGGTAAACCATTCAACGCTCAAATAGGTGTTGACACTTTCTGCTAACCACTGCTAGCCGAAACACAAGGTATTCACGCCTTTGAGTATAATCTATGAAATTGTTGTCCTTAACGTAGATGACGGCACAAATAATTACGATTTGTTCACAGAAATTGTTAGATACCTATAGATTTAGTTAAAAAAATCAAACATTTCGGTACTGATATCTACACCAGACATATTGAAGGTCAAATTAATTAATCTTTATCGGCTTACCTAGCGGCTACACACGAAATCAAACATTGTGCCAAGTATGACTGACCATTGTTTCAATGTGCGAGACGATGGCTTTGACCCAGGAAACATTCACCCAATGTTGGTACAATGTGAACCCATCGTCTCAGACACTGGCCCACCATTGTACCAACATTGGGTGAACGTCTGGTGTTTGCTGGGCTGTATCATATTACTGCCGTCAAGAAGTGTTATGTAGAACGAGCGGTTCCTTCTTTGTTGGAGGTACGGTGTCAAAGGCAGTGGCTCAGCATTAAACATGTGTTTGCCGGATTTTATTTGCTAATTAGCCCACCACTAATCCCTTACACGTTAGGTGAATTTAGCCAGCGTTGGGGAAATGTTTTGAAAAGGACATAAGCAATGCTACAATCACTATACAAACAAGTGGCTTTCACACAATTAGCTTGACTTGTAACCGTCATCTGGTGACTGAACAATGAGACGCTTAAGTCATGCATTGATTTAACCCTTTCGTCACCGAGATTTGATGACGGAGGCGGACAACGTAACAGAACAACGGGACACTTATTCATTGATTTAACCCTTTCATCCCCGAAATTTAATGACGGAGGCGGACATCGGAATGACGGAACATAGAAGCAAAAAAACATTGGGCAGATCCGTTCCCGTCAAAACCATGACGGATGTAGAAGATGACGGAACATCGGGGGACGGATCTCCGGGGCCTGTCTGTTTCATGTATATATTTTTAAAGATATATTAAGCATACAGTAGTATATATTTAGAAAAATGCAATTTACTATTAAATAAGAATAATTTGATATTTGTTTAATTTGATAATAGTGTAATATTTTTTTTGTTTCAATAATAATTATACTTTTCATTTTTTTCATAGGAGCAGCCAAATACTCCAAAGGATCTTTGGTGTAAGTACTAGTACATAAAAGTGTTGTATTTAGCTTGTAACATCCACGTGGTCAGCTGACAGATCTATAGGGTTACCAGTACATGTACATTACCGATACTCCAGTCATGCCAATTTTGTTTCATGTAGGAATGATTAGGGGAAATTGTGTTTTGAAAACAAGTTTATTATTGATTTTTCCCTTTAGGCTGTGAGGACAGTGACACATAGGTACATGTATTACATTTATGTTTTCACTATCAGTGATCAATGCTTACAAAAAAATTATCAGATGATTACCAGATGTTCATAAATGCATAAATTCACTATGCATATACTATGAATACTAACCAACATTTCACCAGACACAGGTTAAACCTGAACACGAATATATGTACACTTGATTAGCTAGCGGTGGTAGGGTTATTCTTCAGAGAAAAAATTGTTCAGTATCGCATAACAAATTGCAAGGTAATTCTGCCTACTTCACTTGCTAATCAAATTTGTACATGTAATTGATTAGCAAAATATTCATACATCAAAGATGCCAAGCAAGTTACAACTTGGAGTGGAAAATTGGTAATCAATAATTTTCAAACAAATTTTTCCCTGTTGTTATTGTGATGTAATTTTTGTATGTGATGGCTTTTATTGAAAATCTGTCATTTTATGGTGTATTTATTATGTTTATGCCACCAAAGAAACTACATGTCATTTGGTGTATCAATGTATAAAATATACTTTTTTGTTGGATGAAAAGTTATGCTATTTATATCATAAAAATGCTAGACCTATTGTATAATTTCTTAAATTATTTAAAACTTTTTCAGGCAAAGTGGTACTTCTCATACAGCAGGGACAAGACGTAATTTTCATATCTCAAGGATTTTGTGTAAGTATTTTCAGGTATTCATATTTCAGGGCCAGTTTTTTCTTCCTGGGCCAGTTGGGCCACCAAACTTCATATATAACTGGCACGTACGAGCCACTAGCGTATATATGATTTTTTTCAGAGGGCCCCATGGCAGATGAGCGAAAGCTCAATGGGTCACCCTCTATAAATAAAGAATATTATTATTATTATTATTACTAGCAAACTAAAACAAAATTGATTTTTTTTACTTTTTCTGAGCAAGTGATTTTCCAAATCTACTGGCTCATTACCTTAGTTTGCTTTTTGTCAAGCTCTGCATTTGTATTATTTTTAAATTTATTACTGTTAAATTATTTTTATACTAAAGCATATAATTGTTAACCCTTTGAGTGCTATTCACATAATTATATATATCACTCTTTTCAGCCTAAGTTCCTTTTATTTGTCCTTCAATGAAGAACATTTGAAGGAGAAATAAGTTTTAACCGTTTTATTTGCAGTTTAAATCACTATTATTGGGAATTAAATTTTCAATCACTTGAGGTTGTGGATTGAGGTAGCTAGATACAACCTCATGTGATTGAAAATTGAAATATATTAGCTTACTCAGCAGGATAAGGGTTAAATTTGATTGATATTGCACAATAATTAGAAAGGTAAATAATTTTCTCCCACTTGAAGTTGTATCTTGCTGTGACCTACAACTTCCAAGTGGCTGAAAATTACTTATATCTGTTGATTAAAAGACATAATTTGTCATCACAAGAAAATTGTGGCTGTAATTGAAGTGTTTAATCCTTATATATTTTGTTAAGAAAACTGTTATTAATGTGCTTGGCCCTTTAGGGTTTATCAGCGTTCAAAATAAAGCCCTTCCGGTTGTCTGAGGCAACCAGAATTTGTATCAGACAATCAACAGCTACCTGGAGGTTTGTCCAACTTTTGATAAGATGTATTCACATTAAATTAATTCAAGGTGAAACGGCTCGGGAATAGCTACATAAAGTCTATTTCAAAGGCTGGTAATGGTTACCTATGATTGATCTGCCCCAGGGTGTGTTTCTTCACACAGTGGACAGGTCAAGGTGCAGCTTAAAAGTAGTGGGTGGTAAAGATTACATGCATACTCCAGCAGGTGTAAAAATTGAGCTTGATGGGACTCTTGACCAGTGTTATTGAAGGTTAATTACTATGTGGCCGACTTCAACTCATCTCTGCAAAGCTTTAAGGCAGTAACTGCTTACTTGAAAAGTAAGCAATTACTGCCTTTCAGCGTTGCACCAGAGATCAGTCATCTCATTAGTTGTATAGATCTTAACAACAATGCAGCCTTGAAATACAAGACTCTTGTTTTAAAAGATTTCAGTATCAGTTACGATATTTACTTACAATAACTTCAATAAAGGGTACTGTCTTCTTACATTTAATTTTGTTGTACAGTGATTTCTAAATTTACCCTCTAATCTACTGTTACCCAACAATCTTCAATCTGGCTTCAACTATACATGTAATTGTATTAATAGTGTTGAGACTTCAGAATGGTTGATAATTTAAAAAAAAGTATTTGTGCCTATTTTTAACAGGCTTAACCCATAAGCTGATAAGCTGTCTAAGCAATAGGTTTCACAGCATAATACAAATTCGAATATAAAGTAATAGATAATTTAATACTTGTAATATAGAGTTATTATTTGCATGCAGCGCAATAAATAAGATACATTAGTTTGCATTACTACTTACATACCGTAAGATATGTCGTACTCGCAACATTCCATGACAATAACTAGTGTGGGTTAGACCTCACCGGTATGTTCTATCCCAACAAACACAAAATATTTGTATAATATTTGTACAACATCGGCCAAACGTCTTCGACGTTGGTTCAACATTGTACAAATGTTATACAAAGGTTTTGTATTTACTGTGATACAGTGGTCATCCAGCAACCGATGACGGTTTAAGTTTGAACCACCGTCGAAGACGTTCACCCAACATTAAACCACCATTGGTTCAACGTCCCCCGTGTTTGCTGGTGATGTCTTCAAGAGGATTCTTTGCTCAGCCTGATAACGCGATCGGTCTTAAATTAAGACTTCGAAACGCCTTGGGACCTTCAGCTTTCACCTCAAGTTATACATGTAAGCCTCAAATATGTCACCGGAAGTATCATCAAAGTAGGCATAGATATAATTTATGGCTACAAGCAGTTTAAAGGCGATGTCACCGAGCTACTCCAACTAAAGTCAACCATTTAGAACACCACCTTTCATTTTTAGTTTATTTTGAATAAAATGTGCTGTGATGTTATTTCTGAATAATAATTCTATGTTCGATGTAATTTATTTTCAGTATACCCTAGGCTACTAGGCCTAAAGTGTTACATGCAGGGAACATTTTGTCTCCACGTTATTGATTAGCAATTTTCTCATTTAACCATTGACTGGCACTACATCCATATCACTGAAATATGTTGCTAATAAAATCGAATTTGTTTAAGCAAGTCGGGAAAGTTGCACGACTTTTTGCAGCGCGATAATGAATAACATGTTTCCTCATGTGAGCCGCTGGTAATGTTCAACCTCACAGAGACGACATAACCCAGCAAACATGTGACATTGACACAATGATGAGGCAATGCTGGTCTAGCGTCGTGGGCGGTTGGCCAACATTGAACCAGTATTTTGTCAATATCTCGTGTTTGCTGGGAGTTTAGTGGGCAAGGTATTTGGATGTAGATAATAATATATTGAATACACCTTTCTCAATAACAACACGCCACACAGTGAGCAACGCCGAACTGTTTTAATCAGACAACTGTTACACACTGTTCAATGACAACACGCCACACAGTGAGCAACGCCGAGCTGTTTTAATCAGACAAACTGTTCACGCGCAAACTCGTGCAAGCAGTCTATTTAGCTTGAATCACTATCCTGTCGTGCAAAGCCAAAATACATTAACTGCTCTATTAAAAGGTATGAAATTACTGCCATAAACTAATCCACAATTCATGATCGCATATGGAATAACACACGCATTCTACACTTTCCAAATGAGTTTCCTTGATTTGTTGATGGAATTTCTATCTTCTATAAGTACATGATACAGGACATGATACTGTTGATACAGGAAATCTAGTTATGTGAAGACGTCTATATCTATGATGGCATAAATACATGATGCAGGAAAATCTAGTTAAGTGAAGATGTCTAGGATGACATTAAACTGGTATTGTTGACATTGTTATGATTGTAAACCATGTGGGCACATGCTTTCAAATACAGATTGTTATGAGAATATAACACTTAATAACGCTATTTTTGATATTTCGTTATTTTTTCGTTTCAATCAACATGTTAAGTAGCCTACCAGTACCAGGTATGATTTTTCTTCAATTAAATATGTTAAGGACTTGAACGATGTTTTGACATTACAAGCATTTTGAATTCCGTAGAAAATATATGGTTAAGGATGCTGGAGAGGTTTTATCAGAGGTGGAGCTGTGGGAAGGCTCATCAAGGATGGAGGAGGCGACGTTGTAAAGTGGAGACCGGAGTTGTAAACCTTTCAGGTGAAGACGGGGCGACGATTGAGAAGACGCTGTGGTAAGGTCGGCTCAACGATGGGCCAGCGTCTGAGAAGCCGTGCCAACGATGAGCCAATGTCCGGGGTGGCGGGACTTGTATCCAAATCATCAAGAAATGACAGTCGTCGTGAACTTGGCGCGATACTACGATGGGCCGACGACTAAGATGGTGGGCCGACCCTCGGCGAGCGTACTCCGCCTCGTCGTCGTGAACACCCCGGTGATAATGGTTTATGGGAGGCTTCAGCCGGTCCGCGCAGATTAGATTATCTCTCTTCAGGTTCAAGTGTAAAGCCTGGCGATTCCTTGCAGTGTGGCACGGGTCTAATCAGATCTCAAAGACAATAAGTTTGTCCCGTCCAGGTCGTCATCTTGAGTGGCCAGCCTGAATATCAACCTGTCCAGTTGGCGGTCAAGTGTCCGCCAGCTCACCGGTGACGGCACTACAGGGCCGGACTTGTCTTGCGCACTTTGTCGTTCACACCCCTACGCGATGTTTCGATCTCGAGAGCTTGACAATTTCCCGTTGACTTTCTTGATGCACCTTTTACTACCAAGCTATTTAATTTGAATTTCCACCAACTTAAAGCTGTGGCCCGCTGACGCGATCCATATCTGGAAGTGAGTGAACATTCTTCAGATTTGTTTGTCAAAAATTTAAAACAAATACGTTGGCCCTGACGTGGCCTATTTGTCCTGAACTACTGTGCGGCGTTCATAAAAAAACTGCTTATTGAACATGTTCCATCTAAATGTCATAAAAATACGTAAAGCCGGACAGGCAAATCCACTATTTGTGAACAAAAAACCTTAACAAAATAATATCTACTTTTTAAAATACTTTTGTAGGGATGAGTAGGCTACATTGGCCTGTGTGGACTGTCGGAAGTTCTAATATGATAACAATTGAATGGCGCTTTATGGGATTAGCTGATTTGCCACGTGGTCCGCAAACACGATCATTGATTGGTTACAAATGAAATTGCACATATCGGGAAGTGTATTTCCCGTTGACCCGATGCTGGTTTAATATTGGCCCACCGTCTGCGACGCTGGTCCACCATTAAACCAGCATTGGTAGAAAGTATCATGTTTTCTGTGTCTTCTACGTGCTCAGCGAGACAACGGTTTAAATATCTAGCTGCTTGCTCCCAAAAATAATTCATTGCCCACTGTAGTATAAGTTAACGCCGGTCGTACTGCGACCCTGCGTTTTGACACGTGCTCAGATAGTTTAGGTTGTCTGAAGTTTCGGGGGTAATGTGGCATGTTTGAGTAGTTTAGTAAGCTTGTGTAATTTTTGATTTGCAGAGACAATTTTCAATCACATATAGGTCGTTCAATTTCTAAAATGAAGACTGTTTTGACCTCTTTGGGTTGTTGGCCAATGCACATCACTGAAAGCATGTCTTCACTCCTTTCATATTTAACACGTGGTCGGTAGACACGATACTTGATTGGTTACAGTTAGACCACGACATATATGGGTCGGATAATTTTCCTCAGGAATCCTGATACTGAGACACACATACTCACATGTATTAAGATAAAGTATGTCGTCTACTCCTGTCATCTAGAGAGCTGATTACCCTACCCATCAAACACGAGATGTTGAACCAATGACGGTGGTCTAACATCAGTGTCTTGTCTTTTAAACAAACTGTTTCATATTGGAAGAGCAGGCCCCGATGGCTCATTCGGTCCGGTTGTCGCTCGAAATTCATCGGGGTTGTGCATATATACAGTGTTCCAAACTGATCAAAGGCCTGGAGTGTGCAGTGATGTCTATGATACTGTGCACTCGATTCATGAGTAAGCACGAAATGTCCGCCTTATGATGTTTCAATGCTGGGCCGTTGCAAGCAGCAAAGCATGATTGTAAGGCTTTATCATTTTTATAGAAGCCTTGAAGTCATTCGATAAAAGTAGGGTATAGTCCCGACTTCTGGCTTCCTTCTGTCACGATATTGCCATGAGTGTGCAAAAAGCGTCGTAAAGCAATACTATCTTACTCCATATTCGAAGAAACATACTTTACAATTGACGATATGGCTACCATGATTTCGCCTGACGAAATCGTAGACCATTTTTCTGAATATTTTATGTTGGAAATTTGTGTAGTTAAAATGTACTGAGCGTTTATCTTGACTCGCTGTCACTACGAATCCTTTTCCTACAAAATGGTCTATAGTTTTCGTAAGCAAAGCTGTTTTTGTTCCTCTGTTTTGTCATATTGTCTCTGCCTGCGAAATATTTTACTTTTTGTATTTTCATTGCATTCCGCGAGGTTTTCTGTCATTTTCCCCATGAGTTGAATTTGAGCAGTGTCGTACAATTGTTCTAATCATACATCTTATGCCGTTTAACACCATTTATTTTATGTATATTGAACTAGGTGCTGCATGTACGCTTCGCCGGTTCTGATTACTTATTTCCGTATATTTTCTATTGATTGTTGAATCGTCCCTTTTGAATTGAAAGGGTGTATTTCCCACTTTAAAACGTGTGCAATACACCCTTTCAACCCGAAGGCTGCGATATATTATATATATTGTTCTTTCCACAGGTGATGACGTAAGGACTGTTGTCACCCCTCCTTTTGCCGAGTCAGTCACAGAGGGGGATGTCAGGTGGGAAAAAGGTGAGTATAAGCAGCCAACGCGTGTCCATCGCTGGGACAATGTCTGCAACGTTGGGCCAGCGATGGGCAAGCTTTGTAACATACAACCTCTCAAGTGCTGGTCCATAACACACACACAGATTCGATGATTATCACGATGATTATCTGCAACCACTCCACAACGGAATATGTGCCATGAGCGGCCGTAACAGGCGGGGACTTATCACTGGGTCGCAGAACCCCGCAAGATGTCTAACGCCATTGGAATAGTACAACATGTCGCCCACACGATAACCCGTTTATCACGGACTCGTCAAGGTGTTGAGAAGAGGGTGTGTGTGTGGGGGGGGGGGGGGTCTTACCAGCAACTGCATTTGGCGCTGTGCCACAGATTCTCTGTGAAGTATTTACCCAGTTTAGAGGTTTATGGTTTCCTCCAGATAGCAGGCCATAGTAATTCCTTCAACAACCCAAGCATAATTGTCATAATGGAATAATTTATATTCACAAGAGGCCCCTGCAAACAGGGCCATTGAATATTTCTTGGTATCTAAACCTAGGAGTGACAATTTAACATTGAAATCGAGCTCCTGTTTTTGCTCTGATCTGTGGAATACATGTTTTCGTCTCAGGCACAATAATAATGAATATCTGATTGAAGCTGCTCCAAGTCATTTTTACTTGGGAGTTTATACTATATAACTCTATTGAATGTTTAAAAGTAATCTTTCAAGTGAATGTTCCAGTTTTTCCAGTGAAGAGTCATATTCCACTCCACATACGTGTATTTTACCTTCAAATTCCCCATGGTATCATTGTTGAGATTTTCTTTACAAATGAAAAAGAGTATACAATGGGAGACCTGGGGAGGGGGTGGAGGTTTGTGTGCTCCCTATTGTTTGCCAATTTTCCCTGAATTGGCATGCTAAAAAATCCTGGTGTCCCGCCTTTCTCCGATCCTGGATCTACTTCTGATGTATGTCAGTTCATTAATTTGTTTTTAAAGTCTATAATTTAGCCATAATATAATACTGACCTCAATGTCTGTTGAATATAATACCAATGATGCAATTATACAGACAACATTCACTTGACAATAAATCAGCCCGCACAATGTTAATATGAAAAAAACAACAAAGATTAGTGCCATGACTAGTATTATTGATTTTTTTTTCAGCTGTTGGTGACTTTGTAAATGAAGATGAGATTGTGGCAGAAATTGAAACAGATAAGGTGTGTGAGATGTGATAAATAGCCAGCATCCAGATTCATGGTGTAGTTTTGAACCACCATCTCAGCAGGCACGGAACAGAATTTCCACGTTGAATCCGACATGGATTCCATGTGAAACTTCTGTTCTGTGCCTGCTGGGATGTGCATTGTTTTAACCTGACTACTCTGACCGCAAGTATTGTACTCTTGCCCCAAGTATTATACTATCTAGACCAAGCATTGTACTCTTACCCCAAGTTTTGTACTCTTATTCCAATTATTGTACTCTTACACCAAGTATTGTACTATTATCCAATTATTCTACTCTTACCCTAAGTATTATACTTTTAATCCCAAGTATCGTACTCTCAGTACAAAGTCTTAGTAAGAGTCTCTTACCCCTAGTATTCTACTTTTATTTTATCTCAAGTATTGTACTCGTTTACCCTAAGTACAGTATTGTACCCTCACCTCAACCTTGATTGAAACATTACAGCTGTATTTAAACGATGAAAAGATCAGATATCATGCCCTAATTTCAAAGTTTGGATTTTCAAGATGTCACATTCACACACTAGTGGAAAATCAACAGAAAATGTTATAATCAATCAAAATAACTGATTTTTGTATTTAATTATTTTATAAAATTAAGTGGTTTTTCTATCTTTTGTTGTGGGAAGTGCAGCAGCAATTCGGAGCTCCAGTTTAATGAAAATTTGATAACTTCCTTGGATTGACATAATTTTAACCGAGTGTGCCTATTTATATTTGGGCAACTAAAGAGATGCTTTAGGTTATTGTAACTTTTACAGATAAAATATCATAATTATTGTTCTACTTAAAGCCTATCTGCTCCACTATAATATTTCAGCATGTATAATAGATTGTAACTAGGATTATATAAAAATACTACATGTATGTATTTTGTTTCTTTTTTTAGACTTCAATTCCGGTGCCTGCACCAACATCTGGTGTGATTGAAGAACTGCTCATTGCTGATGGCGAGAGGGTTGAAGCAGGCAATGAACTCTTCAAGATTCGAGTTTCAGGTAAAGATTTTTGTGTCAAACTTTTTTATGTGTAGATTTTGGTGAACATAATGAAATGACAAAGTATTCAAAACTGTATTCTAGTGTTCTGAGAAGCCCAGCAAACACGAGACATTGACTCAATGCTGTTTTTACGCTGGTCCAACCTTACAGCAGCAGTGGGTCAATGTCTCACGCTTACTGGAAGAGCATGTTACCTCACACCTCTCCCAATACAGCATCAAACGTTGAGCAGTGTGGCACATAAATTCATGATCTCTTCCATTTCTGACCACTTAAATCGAAAATACTTTTAGAAATATTAGCCTTTGGAGACCTATGATCAAACTGAAATTTGAAACAGCAAATAAAACTACAGTCTTATAAAACGTGTTAAAGGATTAGCAGTTTTCATCTGAGAGTTATCTGCTAATTCATGTATTTAAAATGGATTAAGTAACTGCAAAATTTAAAAACATGTTTATGGGCAATTTTGATTTTTTTTTTGGGGGGGGGGGGCATAGGCTACAACTGTAGCGAAGAGGTTGATTCTAGAGATGCTTTTAAAAAAATTGTGCTGAAAACAGTCAGATCTATTTATTTGTGTAATATTGTAGGTGCTCCTGCTACCAAATCAGCCCCAGAAGCTGCCGATCCAGCGCCTGCACCAGCGTCTGCGCCTGCACAACTTACACCCCCACCAGCCTCACCTACAGCAGGACCCATTCCAACAACACCCACGGCCGTACCTCCTCTTCCAACAGCCCCGATCAGCTCTATTCCAGCCGCCTCCCTGAAGGCGACCCCTGCTGTCGCTCCGTCACCTCCACAAGCTGCAGCACCTGATCCCGGAGCCAGGACAGAGCACAGAGTAAGATACAAAATTTTTAACCCTCGTCCTGCTTAATTTACCATTTGCTATGAAACATTCTTGAAAATGAATACGTGTATAAGGTAGCAGATTAACCTTATTCTGCTGATCACGACTTTTGTCGTTTTTAACCTGTTTTTATTAGTGGATCAAATCACTGATATTGGGAACGAAATGTGTGTTTAAACATCAAGATTTGCAAATGTTTGATCCCAAATTAAACAAATATGCATATTTTTCACCCACTTAAAGTTGTGGGTCGCGGTAGCGAGACACAACTTCAAGTGGGTGAAAAATCAAATAATATAAATTAATTTTGCAGGATAAGGGTTAATAGTATATTGCGGTAAAGTAAACCATGTCTCATCAATATCAACTATGTTTGCCAAGTGATTGAATTCTAAAGGGACTTCATTATATTATACATACATATGTACTGGTATTATTATTTTTATACCATTGTTATTTAGATGGTGTATGATGCAATAAAACATTAGTAACTACTCCAATGTTATGAAGCAATCTAAGGAATAGTGTTCTATATAAAATTGTTAAGTGCCAGGTACATGTGTATTATATCTGCCGCTATTAAAATTTACAATAGCAATATAGTAGACTACATTTAAAAGTTATAGGATGAAAATGACCTGTGATTTTGTAGCACTTCACAATCATTTTACTCGAGTAAAATAATTTTGCTCAATTATTTATTTCAGGTCAAAATGAATCGTATGAGGCTTCGCATTGCTGATCGTCTGAAAGAAGCACAGAACACCTGCGCTATGCTGACTACTTTCAATGAAATAGATATGAGGTAGAGTGTTTTCTATGAAGCATTTGTATGCCAAGCATGACTGCTTCCTTTATTCAATTAACATTTAAAAACACCTATAGTAAAAAATGGTGGCTCGGTGTGAGTAAGCCTACATATCGAAATCATTATGTGTATCGCTCTTGTCATACTTATACAACATCTTTTAAACTAATAATTGAAACTTTATTTTGATTTGTGTTTGGTCACTGTACTTTTTTGTACGAAATAAATGCAGCCTTATTTATTTAAAAAAAAGTTGGAAAAAGCATAACAAATATTGCAACCTGTAATGTTATTTTTGTTGTTTTTTCCAGCACAATTATGAATTTGAGGAAGAAACACATGGATGCCTTTGTGAAGAAGCATGGTTTCAAATTTGGTTTTATGTCCGCTTTCTTGAAGGCATCGGCATTTGCTTTACAAGATCAACCTGTGGTGAATGCGGTTATAGATGAAAAAGAGATTGTCTACAGGGATTTTATTGACATATCAGTTGCTGTAGCCACACCAAAGGTAGTGTACATTATTTGAACAAAATATCAGGGTTTTATTTCTGATGAGTGTGATTCGTACACCACTCAAATTGTATTCAGGAGTAGTAAAACAGCACTCCTGAACATTTACAAGATAATATTTTTTCAAGCTGCTAACATTTTTATATGTGGAAATATTCTACAAGGCAATTCTGCTCTGCGTGACCAAAAGGCTTAACTGATAGGCAATGCATAAATCATATAACATGGTATTGCTCTATTGTTTTGCATACATGATGTGTTATTTCATCACTGGTTGACAAGTTTGTATTGTATTAAATCAGTTAGCGCAATTTTTTTTCTGAATGTTTAGATGATTGTAAAACATATAAAATATTCTAGTATGAAATTATACAATAAAAATGTACAGTAATGGCTTTGAAGCTTCGATAATTATTTTCTCATATTTCAGGGACTTGTTGTTCCCGTACTCAGGGGAGTGGAGCACATGAATTTTGCCGACATTGAGCGTGGACTTAATGATTTGGGCGAAAGGGTAATTCTTTCTCATTTATTTTTATTAAAAAAAGTTTTCCACGCATATTATAATTATATCTTGATATAACAATAATTTGTTGAAATCTTGTAATCATTCAGGACAAAATTGTACTATTTAAAATCATCTTAGGTGATAATGTAATGTGTTCAAAAGGTCTTTAACTATCTTATAGGTCTCCATCAATAAATATTAATTGTGCCACACCAAAATAATATTTAGTGAGTTATGGCAATTTGAATTTGTCTTTAACCTCTGTCTCTTATATGCACCGCATGGCATATTTTAGATAAAATAAGTGAACATTAAATGGTATAATCCATAAAACAAAGAAAAACTTTAATTTGATAAATGCGATCTTTTTCCTTCACCTTTGGGAGAATTTCAGCAGTAATAAACACCCTAAGGTGAATTAAAATGAGATTTAGTTGTGTTAAGGCCTCACGATGCATTAAAGCATCATCTTACATCCCTGAAAACAAACCTAATTTTCCTACTACCAAGGATTTTAGAACGAAAATTTCCATGAAACTGGTTTACAAATACGTGGTAATTTTCTTTAATTTTTTAACAATATCAAATTATCTTCATTTACTACAAGTCGAAAATTCGGTGGAGTTCAGGCCTGAAAGGGTTAATAATGCCAATTTTATATGCAGTAATGACACTAAAGTGGATGTAGTTATGTCACAATAAAAAATATAACTCTAAGTTTGTTAAATGTGTGTATTATTTAAGTGGATATATGCTATGCATGTTGTATATAGTGTTGAGCTATATATTATGTTGTATACTGCCGTACAGAATTAAACGCATTATCTGCTGCCTTTTAGCTTTGCAGATGAGTAGGGTTGAACATTTTGTTTTTGTCAGGCTCGTGCTGGTTCCCTAGCTATCGAAGACATGGACGGTGGAACATTTACAATCAGTAATGGCGGTGTATTTGGATCCATGTTTGGCACACCTATTATCAACCCACCACAGTCTGCTATTCTAGGAATGCACGGTATATTTGAGAGACCAGTAGCCATCAATGGACAGGTGAGTGGAACCCTTTTAACCATTTTTTACCGATTTACTTGCTGGTGACACATATGGTATTGTCGTAGCCCAGCAAACACGAGACGTTGATCCAATGTTGTTCTAATGCCGGCCCACTGTCCGCGACGCTAGTCCAACATTACAGCAGCATTGGATCAACGTCCTGTAGTTGCTGGGAGGGCATATTTTCAATAAAAGTAATTATAAAATATGATACAACTCCTCGAGATGACGATGTTCTAGCTTTTGTCTTGATATATTTCACTTATATATTTGATACAATTAAATTGATTTTCTATATCTCCTGAGAAAATAATAAATGCAGAATAATGTATAGACTAAACAGAATAACTTTAATAGAACATTGTGGTACTGAGCTTTTCATAGTTAAAGTTTCATAATTTGCTTAAAGTGTTATTTTTTTCTGGTCATGTGTTGAAGGTGGAGGTGCGGCCCATGATGTACGTAGCCTTAACTTATGATCATCGCCTGATTGATGGCAGAGAGGCGGTGCTGTTCCTCCGTAAAATCAAATCAGCTGTAGAAGACCCTTGTGTAGTACTCCTAGATATGTAGTGTGGATGACCTGCTGCCAAAACAACAATATATCGATATTATTCTCAAAATATATGCCTGTTCTCAGTTGATTATTTTGATTGAAACACTCATTGCTAACTTGTCTGTTTGGTAGTATATCCCTCAACCTCAACAGCTTTTGACTTGTGTTATCTGATTTTTATATGACATTTGCTATTGGTCTAGTTTGTGATTTGTGCTATCACTCTAATTTTATTAATACATGATGAAAAACCAAACTGTGAATACCAAACCTGTTATATTTATCTATGGCCATTTACTAAAGAATTTTTAGAAAAATTAATGATAATTTACAGTGAATATCTACTACATCCGCCGGTCAACAATAATTAACACTTTAAGCATCTTCCAGCTTCGTCGCATATACATGTATTATAATGTATCACAGTGGTAATGTTCTGAGCTATTCAACTTAAATTCTCAGTAAATTGAAGTTGTGTTTCACCACGGCGATCCACATCTTGGACTGAAAATTGTTTGGATTTGTAAAATGAAGTCAATATTGTATATCAGTTTAAACTGGTTACACAAGGGTGGATAAAACGACTATAGTCAATATCAATGCTCTACGGGTTAAGATGGCAAGTAATATTTCAAGGTGATTGAAACTGGCGGGAAATTCTCGGGTGTAAAAGGAGTTTTATTTACCGCAGTCAGTATTTGCAGCTGTACAAAATCGACAGGGTGGGGGGTGTAGGATACAGCAGCTAACCCTACATCCACTAAATCATCTTATTTAAATTTTCAATTCAAACACACCATTTCATTTCCAATAGCAATAAAATGTATTAAAAATGCTTCTAGCTGTGAATAGCGATGAAACAGTTTTAAATCCGAGCAACGGAAGACGTGGACCCTGTCTGTTTATTGTTGCCGTTACGTTGCCTATAGACCACCTTGAACCCTTGACCTATTGGGACGGTATATATCTTAAGTTTTAAAACATGTTTCGAAACAAATAAAATACCACGGGAATTGATTAAAACATTATGTAATAAATGATTGATTATTCAAATGATGCGATTTGGGAATTGGGAGTGGTAAATTAATTTATGCATAAATAGATCATTTGAAGCTGGAAATTTCTGTTTCAAATGATTGAAAAATAAAACCAATAATCCAGTAGGACATGGGTTGTTGATTTGTCTTGTTTGCCTGGGAATTATCTGGATGTCCACTCTTCTGCTCTCCAAAGCCAAAAAACAGGAACTGCTTATTTGGAAAGGAAACAGTTACTGAATGTCTTGATGGATTTTTTTGTTATTTTAGTGCCATAAAAATAGCGTGCTGATGAATAATAAATTTGTAATTATTTTATGAATTGCAAAACAACTGATTAACAAAGAAGCATTTTTAAAAAGCAAAAATGTTCAAAATTTGATGCCTCACTATTTTCTAGCACATTACAGGTAGGATCACATAAGGATCACATACTTATAAATTATACTTGATCTTGAACACTGCCACCTCATTAATTTAATGCTATTGAAAACAGGGTGAATTTGAGTACAGTCAATTGTGAAAACATGATAAACAAGATCTGATGCATGGCAAGTGGGACTTATCTGAGGAAGTATCAGCTTTTCACGCATTGTAGGTTAATTGTGTACATATTTATATATCTCCTCGTTAAGCTGTTATTTCACCGTGATCAGGCTGCGCTTCTGAAATGAATGTACGACTATGTTGCCATGCAAACAGCAGTAACTGCTTATTTTTCAGATAAGTAATTACTGCTGTTTTACGTTGCAGGGCAGCGTGTTGCTAATTCACTGTATTATTAATACTAATACAAATTATTCACCCTATTAGTGGCACAGAATTTTCTGCTGCAACCGAGCAAATTCCGGTGTATTTAGAGATGTACTTTTTACCATAGCGCTCTTGAAATTGACGGTAATTAACCTTACAGTGCGGATATCAACGAATCTGACGTCTAAAGTTGATCCCCGCGGACAGTTTATACAAAAATAATTCAGCGCTTCGAGGGTTAACCCCTTAACCGCCAAATTATTCAATTTGAATTTTCACCCACTTAAAGTTGTGTCTCGCTGACGCGATCCACAATTTCAAGTGGGTGAAAATTATTCAGATTTGACAAAATGGAGGTCAACTATGTCTATTATTCAAATATTCCTGATTAATGTCACGTTTTACCTTCAACAGGCTTAAAAGCTGATATGTATGCGCCAATAAAAAAATGTAAAAAACAAATATAATCGGTGCCGGCGGTTAAAGGGTAGAGTTACACACTGGTCTCGACACATTTACTTTTTATTTCACCGTTAGTCCTGAAAAATGCAAATATAAAAACGCATGTACATCGGCACACGCCACAAAAAGCTATGTTCTAGAGCGGAGTTTTTTTACTGGAGAATACAGCTGATCTATACATCTATGCCTAAAATGGGTGACACTTTCATTTTGTTAAGTTATTAAAGTTGTATATGTACTTTGAGAAATAAAAAAAAATGATTTCATTACTGATTTGCATTGATCGATAATCATATTGTGACCAAATGATATTTTTTTTTTTTCAAGAGTTGGAAAACATTTACTGTATCCCTCGCACATAAAGTAAATCAGAGCGGCTCTAGGTCCATCGGAGTTGGCTAAACAGATTGTTTGTGGTATAAAATGCTTCATAATGGTATCCGTGGTGAAATTGGAAGTTAAGTCAGGGTCAAATAACAAGATTTTCAGAGTTACTTGGGAAGTACGGCAGGGAGAAAGTCTCTCCATTCTCTCGCTACACTCAAATTATATGGAAAGTTAATAATAGGGCAAGGAGGCCATTTTTTGAAACAAATAAGTATGTTATGAAAGCCGCTTTTAAACCAAACTAATAATATGCTGAAAATAGCCTCACTGCCAAATGACTTTGAGGATGTGCAACACTTTTATGTGAACAATCTGTCTGAGTGTGAATATGTAGGTCAAGTTTTAAAATGAGCAAAAACTTTATAGTCGATCTCTTTGTGAAAAAGCTAAAAAAAACATGGGATACTGTGGGGATGAGAACAGCCTTCACACATATTGAATGATATAAAAAGCAACACAAGTTGACATTCCAAAGCTTGTCAGGATAACTGATTTTTATTTCACACGACATAAAATCGTTTAGCATACCAGCTGCTATTTTATTGCGAAAAGTGATAGCATTAAGTATTATATTAAGTACCCTAACGCCAAGAATGTATTGAACCCGATACCATGGATACATCTAAACTGCAGTACTAGCCAAAAGGCAGTACTTCTCAAGTAGGGCTTACCCACTTGCTGCCATTTGATTATGGTGTATTCCAAAAATTTTATTTAAAAAAAAAACACTATAAATGTATTATGCACATATCAGTATAAAAAACAATACTACCACTATGCAGACTAGAATAGACCTAGGGCTAACATAGCACAAATAATGCTATTGAGGAGGACATAAATTCTGGTAGATGAGCTAAAAATATCAATTCAATAATTTAAGTATTTATTAAAATTATTAATCGTTTTGAATCATTTCAACACTTTGAATAGGGCGTAATCAATCACTGAAGGTATTTTAATATTTAAATTGATTGAAATGCATTTTTTGGCTTCGCTATGATCACAGTGTCATTATATAAATTCGATTTTTTTTGTGAATTATACAAATTAATTGTCACATCCAAAACGTGGCTTAATTTTTCAGCTTAATTATCTACATATACAAAACCGAGTTTTCCCAATATTCCCCGGCATAAAGGCGCATGTGCCTATAAGTGAGGGTGCGCTTAACTTCACTTCAGAGTTCTAGGCACATGTGCCTATAGGTGAAGGCACTTACAAACAGGACTTGTAGATGAAATCTTTGTTATGGTTGTTTGGTAAGCCTGAAATAATTAAGCATGCAGATAGACAAGACCATATCTGGAAATAGTACCCACATCGTCGCCTTGGAGCTAAATGATCCTATCTGACACTCGTCAGAGTGGCAGATAGGATCATTTAGCTCCGAGGCGACCACATGCTGATCCCGTCACATAGAATCAAGCTAGATGCCCATTAATGGTTTCATTTATAGCTTCAGATGTAGGCGATATCAAAAGCCATTATTTTGGTCTTCAAAAAAAGGCGATGTTTTACTTATAGGTGCATGCCCCTTTGAGTGATGGAATCTGGTACCTAAATAGCATATGGTAATTTTACCTGCAACGTGCGGTCAATTACAATAATTGAAAGAGGGAGATTATTATAACAATAATGAAAAAGAAAAGTGTATTGCTATCACTGGACTGTTTAGATAATTAATAAGACTACAGTTATGTATAATCTGCCATGGGTAGCAATCCTTGTGACACTGGGAAACGGGTGGCTGTCCATGTAGCCACTTTCACATAGGTATCCACATAGGTTTTATCAGGGCTAGACACTAAATAATTGGACATAGGGCAAGAAAATTTTCTGGGTACTTGACCATCCCCCCCCCCCCCCAAGGTATTACTTGTCCGACTTGCCGCTGACATGCGCTGTCTGTTGTGACAGTGACTCAAATTTAAAATGGTGAAAATTGAAGCTGTTGCCCAGGGGGCCTCTGTCTGTAATTTTTCACTTGCCCCCATCTAAAATCGGTTGCGCCGGGCAATCGGGCAACCATTAGTGTCAAGCCCTGGTTATGTTTTATGTACCATAATGTAAACTATATGCATTCCAAGAAAACAAGTGCCATTTGTGTGGAGAAAACAAAAGTGATAATAATAACATGAGAGGCGAGTTTAATAGAGCATAATGAAGGACCAGGTGGAATCACAGAAGTTAAAAAAATGATTGTTCCCATTAAAAATATAACCTTATAACGGAACACACATTTTGAATGAAATAAGAAATGTACATGATGTAGGATATGTCAGTCAACCAACATTTTTGATGTGAGATACAAAGAAAGTATGTCTCAGTTGCATTAAAATGATATAATAGAGAATTTACAATATATCTTATTTTTGATAAGCAAATTTCTGAAAGAAATTTGAAATAGTCTTTTGATCACCAGTTTGTGATGATTTGCCTGCTTTCTTCCCCTTTGTAGCAGACAAACCCATAGTTCTACAGGCTGTTTTATTTGCAGCATTCGGACCTAAAAAGAGAATAAAACAAGACAAGTTATGCAAAAACTGTCAACTATCAATCTATAGATTACTGCTAGACAATGCGATAAAAGAGTACTACAAATCAAGAAAAGTTCAAGTTTGCTTTTGAACTTCTTTATAAAACAATTATAGTAGGCTCAATTTCATTACAAAAGATCAATCATCTTAAAATATGTGACAGTAAAGTAATTTACATAATAATTATTAAAACACTCACTTGTTCATTGAACACTACTAAACCAAAAGTAATTTATGCCAAGATTTATATATCTGAGCAGATAAACGTGGCATGATGAGTAGCAGACCACAATAAGGGCTTATGAACTAGAAAAAGGGATTTAGAAAAATGACAAAACAGCCCAATTTTATTTGCTATCAAAGAAGAGGCCAGTCGGCCTCCATAATCCCCCACCCTGCCCGTGTGATAAACATTTTTGGGGGTTTATATTCTTCCCTGAACTCTCATTTTGTTTTACAGAAATAGTCTAACTATCTACAACAGTTTGCCATGTACATTACAGATATTAGAGTTAAAGATGGCCGCAGGTTAGCCATTTTGAATTTGATCAAGTTGAAATTTTGCAAGGCATATCCCTCCCTGAAATCACACATTTTGTTTTATAGTAATGGTCTAGCTATGTATCTGGCACGGTTTACCAGATATTACACATATTAAAGTCAATAATGATTAAAGTCAATAAAGTTAAAATTTTTAGGGCATATCCCCACCTGAATTGAAACAGCACATTTTGTTTTATAATAATGGTCTAGCTGGTCTGGCACTGTTTTTCAAATATTAGCAATATTAAAGCCGCTCGGAGTTAGGTCTAGCTATCTGGCACAGTTTACCAGATACATTGTATTCCACATATTAAAGTTCATAATGGCCGACAATCAGCCATTTTGAATTTCATCATGTTGAAATTTTCTAGCGCATATCCCTCACTGAAACCGCATTTTGTTTTATAGTAATGGTGTAGCTATCTGGCACAGTTAACCAGATATTACACATATTAAAATTAATAATTGCCGCAAGTCTGCCATTTTGAATTTCATTTTATAGTAATGGTCTAGCTAACTGGCACGATTTGCCAGATATAAAGCATTTTAAAGTGAATGGTCGATAGTCTGCTATTTTGAATTTGATCGAAGTTGAAATTTTTCCGGGATATATCCTTACCTGAAACTGCATATTTTGTTTTAGAATAATGGTCAAGAGAATTTTCCAGATATTACGCAAAGTAAAGTCAATAATAAATTTGATCAGTTTGACCTTTTCAGGGCATATCCCTACCTAAAAATGCACATTTCGTTTCATAGTAATGGTCTAGCTATCTCACACTGTTTGCTAGATGTCTGCGATATTAAAATAAATTAATCTATTTTTGCCGAGCGATATAGGTCGAAGTTCGTGACCCCAAAAAGGGCCATCTACACCCCATATGGAGTGTGTGTGTGCAATATGGAAGAAATCTCCCAATGGGTTTCGGAGATCTGAGAAATATATATCTGCAAAATCTGCCATAGATTGTCCTAGTGTAAAAATGGTTATTTTAATTTTATAATAATTTTGTGGCTACCATGGCAACATAACAAGCAAAATTGAAAAATTGCCGCCAGTCAGCCACTGGAGGTTTATGCTGCATCTGCGAAATTTGTCATGGGATATCCTGGCATGAGACCATATATATTTCTCTATAATCATAGGGTAGCTGTATTGCATCCCATGGTCCCCAAAATTCATCAAAAGGAGAATAAGCAAACCTGAAGAAGACTGTTTTGATGCTGATGAAAATGTTCGACATGCCTGAAACAAATTAGATTCAAATCAAAACCCTTGGTTTAATGAGTGACCACTTCTTAAGGAGATGGCTTGTTATAAATGTTTGAAAAATACATGTATCGGTGAAAGACCATCTATGAAATTTTCATTCATTTGAAGCTGGCTACAATGCCAGCACTAGCTATTCTGTGATGCAAAGTCAAAAGGCAGTGATAGTTACTATACTTATAAAGTAAGCAGCTACTGTCTTCTGCCTTTGCACAACAATATTTCTTCTCATTTTGATCAGGTAACATTTTGTTCAGTTGTCATATTGTATGGTGGACAACTAAACAACAACAATTAATAAATTTGAATAGCAAACAATTATACAACAATGAGATGTAATACTAGTCAAGGAGAAGAAAACTGCCAATCAATAACCTCAAACAAAATTTCCACTATTGTGAAAGGCTGCAGCAATTTCCACCTCAAAGTGAAATACAAAGAAAATACATACATGTATAACAAATTAAAGCTGAAAATGTCCTTATTTTCCATTGATTATAGGCCTACATTTTTAGTTTAATTCAATTAATTCTATACCAATCTCAAATGCTTAAAATTATAAAAGAGTATAATTTGTTTTTAGATACTTAAATATACAAGTAAAAAACCAGTAGTGTTACCTCTGGTGAGTTTTCTTTCTGTTCCTCCGCCACAACATCTATCACATCCTGTGTTCTATCTTTGGCATTCGACGATGAGCTATGCACAAATTTAGAGAGAACTGATTTTGTGCTATGGCCTTCATCCACATTTACAGTTTTTTTGGACAGGGATAAAATGGAGTTTTTGTTAATGGGCGTTGACAACTGATGGTTCGATTGTGCGTTACACTCGTCAGTGATATCACCCGCTGACGAGTCTAGCGCCTCATCAGCGGCCGATATCACCGATGACAAGGAGAACGATTCAGGATCTATGCTGTTCATGTTACATGATAACCTGTCTTGTGATTCATTGTGTAATGAATTTTCCTGAGCTACATCGGAAGGCAATTTGAAGGTGTCTTGCTGATTCTGATCCGCTGCCTTGGACCAAACAGGTTTGAATTGCTTACTTGTTCCTGGACTAGAGGATAGTTTGGACATGGTATCGCCAAACTGACTTTTAAATCGTGAAACACCAAATGATTGGTACGGTGATGATTTAGCTGGAGAGTCTTTTTTCAGAGAAGAGTTGTCAGGATTTGAATGAGCCATCTCAGCAGATGGAAATATCATGTCGTCTGAATCATATTCTTCTTCTTCCTCTTCTTTCTTACACTCATTATTTGACAAATGTTTTTTGTCCAGCGCTTCGAAAAAAGACGTCTTTTTTAATGGCTTCTCAGCAGAAAAAAATCTGTAAGCAAAACTGACTCTGACTAACATAATTATTTTAATACATGAATTCAACTTCACTACTGTTAGAAAAGATATCTCAGTTGTAGTTACACTTGAGGTAATTTAGCTAATTATCAGCAGACAAGTTCCTATTTAACCCTTCGACTGCTGGGACAGTATATATATTTACGGCTTCAAGGAAGTTTCAAACCAAAGGAAATGTCACCGTAACTAGCAAAATAGGTTTTAAAATATGGTTATTCAATCAAAACGACAAAAACAGGCTAAAATTATAAAAAATTGGTGATCTTATTTTGGCTTCTTAATATGACCATTTGATGTAAACATTTCCATAGGCTAGAACTGTTTTTTAACTTTTGTACTGCGCACTTACCAGTTAAGCGAGATTTACAGATGAAATTCCCGATTTCGGACATGCATGTCCAAAATAAGATATACAGGAATTTTGTCTCTATATCTCCCTTAACTGGTAAATGAGCAGCACAAAAATTAAAAAACTTTTGCAGTTCTAGCCTATAGACATGTTTACATCATTCATATGATCATAGAAGCCAAAATAAAATTACCAATTTTTTTTATGATTTTAGCCTGAATGTGTCGCTTTAATCAAACCCTTCAAATTAAAACATTGAAATATATAATTGTAGATGGTTATTCGAACTGACTGTGTTTAGTGCATTATCTGTACATGTACATTGTTATTTTCAGTTCCGCAGTTGTTGCCAAATCTATACACTTTAACTAAACATTCACCAGAAAGAGATGTCAGTGGGTCATGGGGAAAAATGCAGATTTACTTTTTGTTTTGGAAGTCAGACAAATCCATTTTTAGGCGGTGTCATGAATCCGGAAGTTGAAAAGATCCGGAAAACTGGCATCTATGACTAGACAAATCCATGGTTAAAAAAGTAACTCATGCACAAAAATGTTATGTGTGACTGACCGGAAGCAAATGTAAAATACAGCTATACACTGTGAGGTGAGAATTTGATCCAAATCAAGGTGAATGAAAAATGACCTGATTTTAGAAAATGACGGAGCAAGCTTTATCTTGCTGCTTGACTATATACACTTTTCATTAATTTTTTCATAGAAATGTGGGTCTGAAAGATTATTGTTGGCATTGTCAACACCATTGTTTCAATGTGTATCATGTTTGTAAATCATGATGCATACCTGCTTCTCACTTCTTTCTTGGATACATTCAGATTGAATTTATCTCTTGATTTGCTGGCCTGAGACAGAGCGAATTTGTTGGTACTGGATTTAGGAGAGATGCTAAGTCTTGTTTTTACGTCTTTGAACCCATCACCATCACAAGGCTCATCAGAAAGTGATGAATAATCACAAAATGAATGTCTCTTTTGAACTGGCAATTCTGTTTTCTGGTCAGGTGGGAATATATGTAATTCGTCTCCATCCATGTCAATTCCTTTGCTCCGTTTGCTATCTTGTTCGGACGCTTGAGTATTTTCCGTATACATAGAAGCGAGCATTGCTTCAGTCAAATCTTCATCTTAAAATGATGCAAAAGATTACAATAAAGGTTTGTAACGATGTTTAGTCCACTATGTTTTTTTCCTCTGTTTTACATGAGCGCGCCCCTTAGATTTAGGCCGCGCATAATTTTTTTTTTTCTGCCAAGCGCGCATTAGATTGTTGCCGATTTACCTAAAAAAACAGTTAATTTCTGAAGATAAAAAAACATCTAAATGAAAACAAGTTCCTTTCAGGATATTGAAACATCATTTTTTCTAGCTATGTTTTTTTGCTTGTTTTTTTCGTCGCTCTCATTAACTTTACCGAAAAGAGGTTCAATGTTTTTTTTCTTAAATGTTTTTTTATCCGCCCTACCTCATTAGATTTTGGATTTTTTTCTGATCTAAAACAGAGAACTAAAACATTGGCCTTACTTGCTTTTAAAAATATATACCTATGTACAGTAAAACTCAATCTAAGAATCATGTGTAAATGTTTAGTTTTGTTGCTTTACTGCTGCACCACTATTTGTGATGCTGCAATGACACATGTTCACAATTGATGGTTGGAGGAGCTTTGTAATATTTATTCAAAACATTTTTTTGTGATGAAAAATATGTTTATTTATGAAAAATAGATTTATCGCAAATTCAATTATTTGATGAGCATCTATTACAAACAATTTTTATCAATTTCAGTGGCTTGAAACTGTATACCTATATATTATATGGGTCTAGACGGACAAGGGTTAAATTTGAAAAAAAAAACAATGTTACATCATATAATTGAAGTGAGTTTAAATTAGTCACGTCAGAATATATTTTTTTCAAATGAGGGTTCAATTATGTATTTAAATATGAAAATATCGGCACAGAATGTCAGCATGTTTTTGGACAAATATGATCTATAAAAATACGTGAACATGAGACCAGATTTTAATAACAGGGGATCACTTTTGTGATACTGGGCTGTAGTTGGCAACGAACTTGTGCCAAGCTTTTTGTCGTCATATATAATAATATTAATATTAACAGCATATTATTATTATTCTTTGGCAGGTACTTTTGGCAATAAGCAGATTTTGACTATTGCCAGAAAACAAAAAAGGCTAATTATTTCTGATGAGCCAGGTTATTAATTAGTAAAGGCTTTTCAGCCAGAAGGTTGTAAAGATTTCTAAAAGGATACTAAATAGCCATAAGGATTCAAATACAGCGCTTCAGAAGGTCTAAATATATAGAACTAGAACAGTCAACATTTTTGAAGACGTGTCGGGGTCCAGTGAAGCAAGTACTAATTTACCTGGACACTGCTCCATTAATACCTGTTACTATCCTTTGCAGGGTGCTAGGATCTATGTCAGTCTATGTCACTGTTATTTAATGATGCTTGTTAAAAGGAGCACAGACTGTATGTGGACATTTACCAGCATAAAAAATTAGCATATATAACAGTTGGCCTAGACCGACTTGAACATAGCCAGGGCCGATATAAATAACTGCCAGGTATTGTAATCGGCTCAAATTAAGCCCAAAATAAGCCTAAAGCAGTCAAAGTGTTTTATGGTAATCTTGAATTTTCTTGAGCGTTTTTATGATATTCCACAAAATATTTTAATTGGATATACTACTGTTATAAATTAGGCCAAAAGGCTGGGTCAGCATCTAGGTCAAGGTACACTAACATGAGGCCCAACTAGGGACCTTTCAGATCATATATGTGCAATGTGGCTGTATTCCACCCAGTAGCTTAAGAGATCTCCTATGGAAACGAAGTGTATGTCCAGTGCACAATTTTGAGGCGAGTCTGCGTGGCCTGCCATGGTTTTGAAGGTGTGGGACACACTGACTGATTACTCACACCAGTGTGGCCTGTGACCACACTAGCTTTTAGTAAAAATTAATAACTGTAATATGTGGAGCCTGATCTCGGATATCATCAAAATGCAAAGTTATTTTGACTGATTAATATTGTCCCAATACAGTGTTAGCAAAACAATTTGTCAATTAAAAAAAAATCTAAATTAATTGTGTGACACCTTAGCATATAAAAACGTTTGTGCTGTGCGCATGACCCTCAGGACTCTTCCAAGAAGGACAGGACTATTATTTTTACAAGAGAGAGTCCTTCTGCCACACTGAAAATCAGGTCCAAAATTGTGCACTGATGTCAAAACATCTAATTACCCAGGTAAAGTACAGTTACCTCCAAAAGGCAAATTTTGGTAAAAAGCATAGGCCCTAGTACAGATCCTTACGGCACACCAGATGAAGTAGACACATCACCAGCAATATTTTACTGAATTTTCACCTGTTGGAATCGGGCACTCGGGTAAGATAAAACCAGTCTAGCACTCCAGAGCAAAGGGTTAATATATTTTTATATACCTTCTTCATCTCTTGACCGTTTTAAAGAAAGTCTCTTTTTCTGTACAACTGTACTTTTTACAGTAACTTCTTTTCCCTTAGTCACAGGTCTGTCCACTTTCAAATTATCAGAAAAGTTGTTATTTAGTTTTGGTCTGTAATCCCGATGCCAAATGCTGCGCAAGTGCGGGGCATCCTTGTTATCATCCCAATGGTTTGATTTTGGCTACAACAGAAAATTGTAAGCAAGCTGTTCATCATAGGATTGCCTACGTCAGTGTCCATACTACTGATAATATAATTGTATCACACTGTGAACATGGTTAAATAATTACAGTGATGGTGCTGTCATATATTTAAATTGAATACAAATATAAATGCTGACATAATCATAAGGTCATGTGTCACTTTATTTACTGGTGGACTCGTTTAAAATAATAAACATTTTTACAAACGTACGTACGTATTCTTTTTGAAGTTACAACCTCAATTTCTTTCTCTGTGTCGAAATATAATTTTGAAATTCATCTTTGTAAACAATGCAATTATATTTACTGATATTTAACCCTTGAAGCGCTGATTTTTTAATGAAAACCTTTTGAGACCAAAGGGTTTTTTTCAGTTTGGAATCATCGTAAATGTCTTATTCAGGTCTTTCTGATTCATTTGAATACCTATGTTATGGGTCTACAACTATTAGAAATTTTTTTACTCTTACAGTGCAGGGATAGTCAGATTCTGACGACTAAAGTATAACCCTGTATAACCACTGATAACCAGTTTGTAAGATTAAAAGATACCTCCAATCTTGAAACACTGCTATATTTTGGGACATAAATTTCTCAAATCACACAGCGAGACACACCTTCAATTGTTTGAAAATTTAAATTAAATATCCCAGTGCTCTAGGGGTTAAAATACAATTTATCAGATTATAATTGGCCAATATTTTAGAAAATATTCTATCGTACATTGGTATTGATCACCCCACCAGGAAAAGGCATTTGTACGTTTCTTAATTTTCATGCACATATTTTATCAGTTTATTTTACATGGATGTGTCATAGATGTCTCAAATGTTTCAACTATGGGTGGAACAAAATTTCACTGTTTATGCATCTGTTGCATAACTATGTCGAGGTCAACTATCACAGATACTTAACTATATAAATGCACAGCTGTAAATATGAAAGAAGAAACATTTTGTTTACTTTAAATCCTCTCTTGTGAACTGAAAGCCTCAAGGTTATGAATTTCTATGTGATATATTTTTTATCCTGATATTTACTCATATGTAACAAAAAGACAAAAAAAGGACATTGAAAAGTGATGGTGAAGATAGTATTACACTACCAAGGTAGGTGATAACTTAATCATCACAATATTCAGCATAACAGAGTGGTCCACGTGACAGGCAGCCAGATCACTATTCACCGTCTGAACCATTGGAGCACTGATGTTGACCGTAGTTAGCCGTTCTGTCTTTGATTAGCACCTGTGTTTCTAAACAATATGTCCTAAATCTTTAAGAATGAAAAAAACTCTACAGATATAAATAATACAAAACCCAACTAATTTTCAGTCACTTGAAAAGATTTGTTTGTGTCTGTGTGCCAGAGATTACGGTCACACAGTGCTGGTGTGATGTCAATCACCATGCTCTCCTATATTTGCTATTGACCTGCGATTACATGTACAATTATTACATATCTACTAACCTTAAAGTTTTCAGGATCAAAATTTGCCAATTTTTTACCATTATTGACGTCACAATTTCCTAAAGCAATCTGATATGCTTTTTTTCTGGGCATGTATCTGTGGAAAGTGGAATTAAAGAAGATATTCATAATATACAACAACACTCCTTTTACTCCTAAATTTTGTTAAATTGAGAAAATAAACTTAGAACACAGCATGCTGCAGAAATTTACTACAATAAAAACTTCTATAGCACAGGTAAAAACCAAAAGCTCATACCTCATTTTTATGTAAATCAGAAACCATAATTTTAAGCTAGCAAAAAGATCGATTTTGGTGTTAGTGAAATACAAACAGATGTAAGAGACACTAAACAAAATAGTCAAGATTGTTTCTTTGTCCTTGAAATTAGGTCAAGGTCTCAATCACCTTGATTAGTGTAGTGCACAGGTGGCTAAAAAATGCAAAGGCATTATCAAGTTATCACGCGTACAAGCGGATTTTGTTTCCATGACCTGGCAACCTTGAAATTATTGAACTTATTGAACTTGACCTTAAATAGTCGATCATGTGTTGTGCACATGTGGCTAAAAAAGGCAAGTTTAAGTCAAGGCGTTTTGAAGTTATTTTGTTTACTGGGGATCAATATACTACACAGCCTCAGGAGCTGAGGGGTAAAGGGTCTTCTTTAGTAACCGAGTAATAGGTATGACGTCTTGAGTCAAGTCACCATGGCTTGGGTAATGATAGCATTATTGCTAAGGAATAGAGAGATGGTACTGATTCATTGATTTTTTGGCAAAAAAAACAGTCAGGCAGGTGTATGGAAATTTGTAAATTTTGCTCTTAGATTGCCATTTATTAACCCTTCTAGTGCGGGTGATATTTTTAATATAAACATTCTAACTGCATTTTATTAAACTTTGTCCCGTCAAGTTATCTTACTTAAATTTTCACCCACTTTAAGTGGTAACTCGCTATTGTGACCCACAACATAAAGTGGGTAAAAAATACTCATATTTGTTTCATTTGAGACTTAAAAATGGCAAATGTTGATTTTGAAACACACATTTTATAATAAGAGTAATTTATTCTGCTAATAAAATGGATCAAAATGATTATAGTCATACCTAGCACATAAAGGGTTAACCCTTCCCCTGCTGATCGTGACAATTATCGTTTTTAACCTATTTTATTTGCCGAATAAATCACTGTTATTGATAATGAAATGACTGTTTAGACATAAATATTTGTTAATGTTTGGTTACAAATAAAACAAATATGAGTAATTTTCAACATCTTGAGGTTTTGGATCGCGGTAGCGAGACACAACCTCAAGTGGTTGAAAATTAAAAAAAATTAAATTTAACCTTAGCAGGGTAAGGGTTAACATACATATCAACCAGACTTGATCAAAAACTCCCCTTGTTCTTAGAACGTACTTCACAAAGTAGCAGTTTAGCACATTCTAACTCTAAGTGAATGAAACATGGAGGGGAAGATCCCAAATAAAGGACAAATTGTAAATTATAACATGTATAGCTTTAAAAAGTGGAGAATTGTTTTCCATTCATTTGGTTATTGCGTCCACAATGCAGCTCAGAATGAATGAACAATGACATGCTGCAATACAGCTGTTGAAGATTTGAATTATATTTTTAGTTGAAAGCAACCAGCACTAGCAGACACAAGACATGCTGATTTAATGTTGCACCACTGACTGCGAAGCTGGCACAAAATGTTCAACAGTATTAGCTTATCTCTCACTCCTTGATGATATAGTAGCAGAAAGGATACGCCCCAGCATATGTGAGCTCTGTGGGGTCCAATCCATCAGGGTAATTGTTCAAAGGCTTCAGCTTGCATTCAATAGGGCAGAAGACAAGCTGGTACAGGAAAGTGTTGTCAGCCCTGATAAAATTTTCAATATATTCTGCTGGTACAGTTAGGCTGTTGCTGTTTAAAGTTGATGGCAGCTTCTTGAGAACCTAAAAAGATAAAGAGCTTAGATTGGAGACCAATTGATAAATTATTTATAGTAATGCAGCACCAAGTAGAGCTACATATTCTGATAAAAAAAACTTGAATTTTTAAAGTGTGGGTGACGGTTTGGGAAAAAAAAAGGTTGATTCAACAGAACTTTCAAATTTCTTTCAGTTGGCCATACCAAGTATGACCAATAGGCCATACCCAGTATGACCAATACTGAAAACACAAGGGATGTAATTTTTATTTGAAAGCTCCGCCGTTGCTGTCACCTAACTGGTGAAAGTAGAGACTGAGAACATTAACAGTAGTAATGATTATTGCATTATCAAAGCATTATCAAAACGGTATGTAAATAAACATTCTTATATATTTTTAGTATTCAAAACCATTGAGATAAAAAAAATTCTCATCTGACGTCAAAAGTAGGTATCTGCACTGAAAGGCCATTAAGATTTATAATGGTAAACTTGTAAAATACTCAAGTTACACAAATGGAACAGAAAGTGCTAACTAAGCCACGTATGCCTATTAAACTACATGTAACTTTACATTTAATAGGGCTAATTTAAGCACTGAAATGGTTGACACCAATCTCATAATCTAAGACTGTTGTCAAAATAGTACCGTATATCCCCGCGTATAGTGCGACGCCATGTATAATACGAGTCTCGATTTTGACGTCTTGATAGCCTGAAAATAGCTTACACCTATGTATAGTGCGGTACCAAATTTACGATTTTGTCGGTAAGACTGGCAGCGCCTTGCAAGTACAATAACATCCCGTGTACGCTGCCATCGCGTCATCCCATATGACTTGGTCAATCTATTGTGATTGGTCCTCGATTAATTATCTCATACTGATTGACAATCACCTACAGCACCCTCACCTACAGCAACCTTCCCCATTTCGTCTGACCGCACTTCGTCAACTATCTGCCTGCCTAAGTTTTTAAATATGTTTTTAAAGTAGTTTCGTGCATAAAAAACAACGATGTATTTTGAATTGTAGGCCTACTAGACTGACATGCGCTTGGAAATTCGTGTCATGTGCTCACGTCATCAGTTTAAGGGTACAAGTGTGCGTGCCAAAATCTCGTGAAATATCACTCCTAACGTGAGAAGATACGAGACATGTCAATCATCCTGGATACGAGACATGTCAATCATCCTGACGGCTAGCTGGCCGGTTGAGATGGGAGGGTGATATTGACCAATCAGCGTTTGAACACGGAACACGCCCGTCAATCAACCACACTGTCGGTGAACTATTGTAGGCTTGAAATGGTTAGACATGCTGAACTGAACACTGTCGCGCCCAGCATTGCGTAATCGCCGAGCATTGCGTAACCGCTCACCGGTGGTCGATAAACGTTTAGGTCCTGGAGACCCAGTTCATATTAGATTGATGTTTCTTTAAAATAATTAGCGAATGTTATAATGAGATGCTGTTGTTCTAAAAGGGTGCCGTCATATGCATCACAGTACCACTTGCCAGCGACAGTCGCATAACTACTGTATTTATATTTTCAAACATAACACAATTACTAATTAATACATATTAATTTAAGATTTAAAAGTCCATTCATTGATAAGAAATGCCGCAGTGCAATACATAAATTTCAAAATACTATAGGAGATGGTACTAAGCTACCCCCCTATATTGTGTTCAAACGGAAAACGCCAATCAAGGGTAACGTGCCAGGTGTGATAATTCGTCAGCAAGCCAAAGGGTGGATGGACGACGCACTGGTGCGTGACTGGATAAACATTGTGTGGTGTAATCGTGTTGGGGGGCTATCTAGACAGAAGAGTCTCCTTGTGTTAGATGCATTCCGTTGTCACAGAGATGAAAACACAAAAAAACTACTCAAGGCACAGCACAACACGGACATTGCCATCATCCCTGGTGGAATGACTTCTCTCCTTCAACCATTGGACGTCAGCGTCAACAAGCCTTTCAAGGTGTTAATGAGAAAGAAATGGCAGCAGTGGATGGAAGATGGCGACCACACCTTTACAGCTGGTGGCAGAATGCGCAAGGTGACTGAGCTTATGATCTGCCAGTGGATAAAGGATGCTTGGAAGGAGCTGGATATTTCTTGCATCGTCAACGGCTTCAAGAAGACCTGCATCAGCAACAAGCTGGATGGTTCAGAGGACGATCTCCTCTGGAATGACGAAGAGCAGCCAGAAGTGACAGAAAACAACAATGCTGATGATGACGACGATTTATTCTACAACGATATGGACATTGCACAGCTCAGAGAAAATGATATTATACTGAGAGATCTCTTTGATAAAGAAGATTCCGACAGTGAAAAGGATTTTAAAATTTGTCAATATATTATACACAGAACATGAACAGTATCCCCACATCATTGTGCTTTGCTATAAACAGTGCTAAGACTTTATGTTTATTATCTTGTTAATATACTGTAACATCCTCTCTAGTCTTTAAAGGGTAGTGTGAGAGGTGTGACCATTACCGCTGTTGACGATGATGGCGGCGCCGTGTTATTTGACACCTTGTCGTCTAGATCCGATATTATATGAATTTAATAATTATGTAACTATTTGATTAAAATATTGGATAATTATACATTTTCCATAAATATTTATTCGTGTTTATTTATTTTATTTTATTGTTTTACTTGCCGAGTACACAATGCTAAACTAACGTGAAATATCTATCATATATTTACTGCTGGGTATACGACGTCTCAGCCGCAATAACAGAAGTAGCAGTCTTTCAAACTTCGGAAAAAAAAAAATAGAAACCTACCTCTATGTATAATACGAGTTGCGTTTTTGACACCTGTTTATGACCAAAAAAACATCGCATTATACACGGGGATATACGGTACATCCCACTTTTGGAATATTCATGCTGGAGATACTCACAAGTCAAGGGACAAGTTTACCAGTACACACTATCATCTGCAATCCGACCTAACGTATGCCCAGAAACAGATGTTTGCATGCCAGGAACATTAAACATTGAGATATAAATTTGCTTCAGGACAATGCCAATTGACAAAACATTTTGTGGTAAATGCTCAGCTGGTCAAATAATTTAATATGTCTGTCTTTTATAAGAAAAATATTTTTTTATCAGTTGAAGTTAGAAATTGTGTTAATAATTACAGATCCAAGTGAATGAAAAATACAAATTGACAGTTCAAAGGTACATAGGCAAACCTGTCTAACATCTGTCTGTCTCGTAATCTGAAAAACTTTGGAGCTTTTACCGAGACCTATGCCAGGAAGGTTTGGCAAATAGTCGCACCCTGACAAAATGCACATGTAGCGGAATTTTTCAAAGCTGTACACATCCGGTCTCAAATTGAGAGCTTTGTTAATATCACTGCGCTCAATCATTATGCCATTACCCGACATGTCCATTTTAAACATGACCTACAAAAAATAATAAAATAGAACCAGAATTAAATAAACAATAATAAGCTACAAGCATACATAAGCTGGTCATGAAACATAATGAAACACACACATCCTTAAATTAAAATTCATTAATTTATGTAGAAAGCAAAAACAATCAGTTTCAATCAACTGATAGAAAAATTACATACAGCTTTCATGTTAATCTAGGATAAAAATAAAAGGTACTGTTAAATTTTTGAAAAGCATTTTTGCTCACCCGCTCACACCCAAATAGCAACAAATCTGAATCTTCTGTGATAATAATTTGAGCTACACCAATCCTATTCAAGTAAGCAAGCTGTGCATCTGCTTCATAAGGTGCAACAATACAGTCAACACCTTTATTGCGACAGGCCTGTAACATAGATAATACAGAATATAATAGTTAAAGCAGTATCACAGGCATTAAACCCAAAATCAAGCATTTTCAAAAAAATCTAAATAAAAATGTTTGAAATGTTTATAATTAGAAAAGCATTCTAGATGTTGATTCATCATTGAAGTACCGTAAAATTTCTAAAATGTAGACGCGGCTTTAATTAGAATGGAAATTCTCATTTTCCAGTGCCCAATACCAAAATTCCACTGGCGCCTTCTATTGGAGGTTTTGTATGAAAAATTAAATCACCGTGTGACTATCAGTCTTAACTGCAGGTAGGATTCACCAAAACCTTTATGTCCAATGGTCCATTAAAGATATGCACAAAGAATCAATGCTCACATTAGTCAAAAAGTTAAAAAAAAAAGGAAAAATTCATAGAGCTAATCTGAACCAAACAAAATAATATTAAATTGTTCAGAGAATGATTGTAATAAAAATATATTCCATGATTAATTATATAAATAATAATGTCTATAGCACATGTGAATGTCAGAAGTAACTATTCAGTTGTGTGTTGGGTTGGTAGACATGTGGCAGCGCCTTGAAAACATCGTCATAATTATGACTATTATAACACAGCCATGTCAGTCAGCAAACACACCACTCTCCAGACTTCAATGTGTGAGCCAGTCCGTCATATGGGACACCGTCATCGCTGACTGTAGGGCTGGTTAAATGTTGACCGTGTTGGATGATAGTTACACATATGCGGGCTGGTAAAAAGCTGTGTCAATGTTTCAGGCATTAGTTCAAGCTCTAGGGCAATTGTGAAAAACTGAGAAAACAGATAAAACCTAGACATCAGGCATGACAGACAGCAGCATTTAACCACTACATAGTAAGTGGAGCAATACATTTATCAGAATACTGACAACTTACAGAACACTGACAATACAGTTGGTTGAACCAGACCAATGGCAGTGAGCAGCCTTTATACATTGTTAGTCTCTCACAAAAGCTGTACTGACCTCATTATCAGTTATTATAAAATTATTATAACAATATTGATCATGTGATGAACAGATCCTTCTATTTCGTTTCTGGGCCCTCTCATAATTATTAGACCTCACACCTCTCCGCACACCTCACACCTCTCCACAATAATGATTGTGTGATCTCAGCTGTATGTCTTTGGTCCATCTCATAATCATGTGACCACTCACAATAAATACTTACACGAAGCAGAGTGGGCGGAGGTGGGAGGTCACACCAAGCACCCTGACACGTCGCTCCCACACCACAGCTGTAAAACTGATCATATGGGAGTATGACGACACGTCTGTGGTAGAAAATAGACACTATTGATGTCATGTCCGCCTGCCACAGCCCAATTCCTGTACACTGCAGCAGGAGTCACATCTGAGGTTGACATGACTAGTCAATACTATACTTACATTCATTAATTCTAAGGCCATCGCAGATGTGATGTCTATGCACTTTGTCAGACAGTCACGAGCCTCTGATCTTTTGCCTTCCCTCATAAACTGTGCTGCTTTCTTTCTGTAGACCTCCCTACGTCTGAAACAGATTGTTCTCCATCAAATAAGCTGAAATGTAATTATCCATAAATTAGGACTGAATTTAAGTTTTAAGAATACGTAGTAGTCTTGTGTTCCCATAACAGTGTTTGCGTAATAAATAATGATGCAATAAATGGTACCCTGGGGTACCAAATAAAAATTTAACATTTTGTCCAATTATTTATTTATTTCTCAGGGCTGTACCATAGGGTATCAAAATGTGTATAATAATTTTCAAAGAGATCAAAAAGCAAATGTTAAAAGTTCTTATTCATTGCAGGCATTCATGTGTTTCACTAGCAGAACATAGCTCAAGGTCAGAACCCATGTACTACTACCGGTAGTTATTGCTGCATCCGTAGGTGAATTGTACCCTATGTTGTATCATATGTCAGGAGGCTATGATATCGACATGGACTCATACTGTGAGTGAGATTTCACAAACTGAAGTAATTTACTTGAAGTTGTGGATCAGAGTAGCAAGTCTGAGCTTCAAGAGAGTCGGTGAATATTTGTATGTAATACTTCACAGAGCTGTCAGGGTTAAAATTAATTACAAATTGAGTAAAAAAAACTAAATTAAAGTAATAAATTAATAGCAGACCACTTGTCAGATGGGGTGAAGCATGCCATGAATTAAGGGATGTTGCTCAGGACAAATTGATCTTTTTTTACAAATGGATGATCAAGAATAATGTCAAATAGCCTGTAAACATACTCTCTCCTTGCAGTCTCCACACCTTTCTTTGATGGTAAATGACAACCATCAAACACCATAATTGGTTTGATGTCTAAAGCCAGTAGATTATTGATGTACTTCATACAATAGAAAACATACCTGTAAAAAAGTCAAGACAATGTAATTTTTTAATCCATTTTCGACTATTTTATTAAATGAGTTCAAAGTTTTAATTGAAGAATTATAACAAATTCTGGTATATGTAATATTTAACTTTTAGTATGTAATAAGTATAGATGATCCATATTACATGTAATTAATTTGAAAGAAAATTATAACCTATCAAAAAAAGAACAATTTTAGCTTTCACAGTAATATACAGTAGTCCCCACTCAAGCATGTACCCATGGTATTAAGCAAAGATTTGCAATGTTCGGTGTGACTGTCTGCATAACTATTATTAAAATTTAGAAAGCCACTATATCCCGCGCATAAATGTGCATGCACATAAGTGAAAATCGCAGGGTTTTAGGGTTTTTTTTAAATTATATTATGCTAGAATATAAGACAGGGGCCTGATACCAACGATCAGCCTTTGAGCTGCTAACTTCCAGATGGACAAGGACAGAACCATTTGAGATGTGCTCTGATTGACCTTGAGCATTTAAACCCCAATTATTGAACCACCGTTATTAAGCTATCATCCGTGTCCACCATGCTGCCACCAATGTGCAATGAAATGACAAAGAACTTTTGAGCCTGATAGTTTTTGGAAGGCCTCATGATCATGATCATCAAATCCTTGAGACACTGTTTGTTTTCAAATGATTTAAATGATTTTATAGCCAGCATTGTCAGTCTTGTTTTGCATTGTTTTGCTATGACACAGACAATTGTCTATTAATAGGTCCCATTTTCATCCATCGTTGAGATTTTTTTGCACGTGAAAAAAGTTGTTTGACCAAGTTGACACAAAAGTATCCACAACGAAAACAGCCACTCGAATGGGCCTATAAATGCAGTTGGGAGGTTAGAGCGCCTAGTCAGGCAGGCAGCCAGCTTCCAGGGCTAGCTATCAAACATGGAGTCGGATCACTGGCGCTTGATAAAGTTAAAAGATAAATCTACTAAACATCGCCTATGCCCCGGAGCAAAGCTATAAAATAGGTTTAGCTCACATATGTTTTGATAGGATCGGTCGGAATTAAGCAATATCTTGTGAGGTGGACTATTATACAATTGTATTTTCTCAATACTCTCTTGTCCCGGATAGACGAACCGGTTCGTTTGTTAAAAAAGTGGCATATTTTGCATACAGGTTCGTTTGTTGTGGTCAGGTTCTTTTATTATATAAAAAAAAAATCAGGATTTACTGGGCGACCACAACAGGCTGAGCTTGGTGTATTAGGGCGATTATAGTCGCCCATAGCAGTGTAAGGGTTAATACAATTTCTCTTCTAGAATACACAGATACCTGAATAATACAAAATGCACAGAACAGAATGATGTCCAGTTTTATCTCAGATACCTTGACATATCATTATGGGATTTTTTTCCAAGAGGTGCTTTTATTGTGGAAAAGTTCTACAAATGTATTAACAAAAAAAGAGGATTTTTCCAACAGGTGCTTTTATTCCGAACGTTCTTCTATTAGGGACAAGAGAGTAGGGTAATTTCCGCTTTAAAATGAAATTTAGTTGTAATAATTCATAGATCAGAATGAGTGAAAAATTTATAAAATTCCTAGACAGGACCTGGTGGTTAAAAGAGCTCATCATAACTCACCATTGATCAGTAACCTAGAATCTTGATATTTTTGACAAAAATGTAATATTGTTTGATACATTAACAGATGGCAGATGGGAAAGTAATTTAAAATTGCCTAGAATTCATAACCTTTCAAATCAAATAATTATTAAAAATTCAAAACTTGTAATAAGCAATTGAAACCAACTGATCTGTTTTCTCTCCCATGGCCAGTTTCTCTGCACATGAAAATGCGCCTTTGTGTAACCAGCAGTAGCTATCGATGGCAACAGTAAAACCCTTGTAGTTCTTCATGCTAGCTGGCCTAGACGCTTTTTTCATGAAGGGCAGTAATCCTTGAATTCCCATTGTGAGTCATCAGTTTCTGTATGATGTGAAAAAAATAGTTAGAGCAAGAGTATACATGTGGTCACTTGCAGTATCCATTGCCAGACACAGCTGCCATTCTCACTAATTTTTAGAATGACCAATCCATTAACCTGATTACAAGAGAAATTCAAACGCTAAAAAGCATAAACATGGTCACAGTACAAAATTAGGCCATCCTAACAAAATGTTTGTTCCCGATTTATGACCGCATGGATAAAATAGTGGTAAAAGATACCGCATGGCCTTTTGTGTAGTAAAAGAAATATTCCGCCCGCACATGTCCAAAAAAAGCATGAACAAAGTTTTTAATGCCGTGGAATAGAAAGTTTTGTTGCCGTCAAACTTTTTGCCACTTGTCGGTCTCTAGAATCCTAGGCCTAGCCTGGTTCTGTTAAGAAAATGGCCGCTTATGCTGGCGAAAACGAAGACTGTGCTCACTGTTTCTCAATTTTTTGGTCCAAAAACAAAGTGTCTTGTACGAAATAAAATTGTTTAATACAAAAATAATAAAAACTCTTGACGCAATCTTTTATGGAATTTTTGGCAGTCTGAAATAAAACTTGCCTTATTGAATTTTTGACAGTTTAAAAGAAAACTTTTTCCTACCTACCTCATGTAATTTTTCACACCATGATATCAGAACCAAGGATATTTTTTAGGATGGCCTTATTAATTCACAATGCATCTTGGCGCTACACTCCTTTTCAGTATTTATCCCTGGTGGCAAGTATTTAACAAGATCTTATATTTGCATAGCAAATATGAAAGTCTCCACCTTCCTCAATTAAAAGTTTATTGCTGATGCAGTAACGATGGGGCTATATAACAGAAGTGCCATGGCGGCACTTTCGGATATATGCAAATTAGCAAATTTCACATCGATTTTGAATATGCAAATAAGTCCATGATGACCATCTTAGATATGCAAATTAGCTGATTATCGAACTCAGCCGGGAAAATCTATCAGAGCATGTTGAGAAAAAAAAAATTCTCGAAGATTGGATAAATATTGACGACGGAGAGCATTCACTTCGATGTTCAATATGCAAATTTAAGCCATCGCAGCCATCTTGGATATGCAAATTAGCTGATTTTCAAAAATGAGTAGGATAAGCAATCAGAGGTTGTTCAGAAAAAAATCGCGAAGATCGGATGAATATTGACGACTGGAAAGCATTCATGTCAATCTTAAATATGTGAATTAGCCCATCTTGGATCTGCAAATTAGCTGATTTTCAAACTTGAGCAGGATAATCCATCAGAGAAGGTTCAGAAAAAAATTACAGAAGATCGGATGAATATTGAGGACTGGAGAGCGTTCACGTCGATCTTGAATATGCAAATAAGCCCATGGCGGCAATCTTGAATATGCAAATTAGCTGATTTTCGAACTTGAGCAGGATAATCAATCAGAAGGTGTTCAGAAAAAAAAACGCGAAGATCCGATAAATATTGATGGCTGGAGAGCGTTTATGTTGATCTTGAATATGCAAATTAGCCCATGGCGGCCATCTTGGATATGAAAATCAGCTGATTTTCGAACTTGAACAGGATAATCCATCAGAGGGTGTTCAAAAAAAATTTCGTGCAGATCGGATGAATATTGACGACCGAAGAGCGTTCATGTCCATCTAGAATATGCAAATTGGTCCATGGCGGCCATCTCACAGGGTTCTAACCAGGCCTTTTTGGCATGTCGGGCCGACACGTTGAGTTTGCTGCTGCTACGCTACTAATATCGCCGACACGCTGCCGATACGCTGAATAAAGAGCGACACACTGCCGATACCCTGGAAAGAATCGTTCTTTTTTTAATTCATTTGAAAATTGCGGGGCTACTGTACCCAGTAAACACGAGACGCTGACCCAATGCTGGGCTAATGATGCGTCGATATCGCAGACAGCGGGCCAGCATTAATATAACACATCATTTGTGCAGCGTCTCGTGTTTGCTGGTTAACAGTAGCTGTGACATCCACGTCGAGGCCGTGGATTGCTGTATTCCTTTTACCCGAAAAATGAATGTTATTCAACATGGCGGTGACTGAAAACGATCTTGACCCCAAGCTCCGAAAAATGTCCATAACTGTTTATTAACATTGCAGAAAATAAGCTCAGCATGCGGTCTCGTAGCTGAAATGTTACTGATTCTCAAATACACTTTTTTCGACCTAATTATTCAAGACCAAGTCTTAGATTATGACCGTCCAAAGAAATGTCCCAGGAGTTTGTATGGGGTCAATCTGTGGCTGAAACTTTCAGACACGCTGGGGCTGTTAAGCAGCGCTAAATGCCGCTACCGCCTCTGGCTAATTGCCAAATTTCAGACATAGGCTTTTACGTGGGTTGCAGCGAGCTGGTCTAATATCATCTAAGATGCTTTGCCTGTTAAGGTTTGTATATTGCATAAACTATTTGCACCATATTGCCACGTATCTACCACCTCCTCTATATGGTACAACCTGGGTCCACTAATAATTTAGACAGTGTATCTCTGAAACTGATATGGAGAAAAAATATCCTATCCTGCGCATGCATTACTAGCTTTAAATGCTATAGAATCTATAAGTAAATGACGAAAAGGTGCATGCACACTGAAGGTATTGCTGTGTATCTGGCGATTACGGATTTCTATTTGATAGCTGCTGTGCAGTCGATTGTCTGCAAAGTAAGTCTATAAAAAAACATTGAATCTATAGATAAAAACTTAGGACAGGAGGACGAGATTTTCAAGTGTGGCTTTTTCCTTCATTTACTCAATATTGCCACTGAGTGGCGTTTGTCGCGATCAACAGCAAAACATCATAGGTTGATAATTATACCAGATTTTTCATGGTTTATTTATCTTTTTCCAAAAAAATGAAGGAATTTTCAAGACCTGTAGTCCTTTTTTTATATATTCACGCCGACAGACTTTCTCCGTTTTCAAGGACCCGTGGGAGCCATGTATCAAAGTGTAGGGAAATGCTTTAGAATGCATCTCAGAGCAGCTAGTATCCATAAAATTTCCAGGGGCCAAGGCGGCACCCTGACCCCTCGCCCATTTATGGGGTTTCGGCTGGCGCCTCGAACCGATACGCTGACATTTCATGCTGGTTAGAACCCTGCATCTTAGATATATGCAAATTAGCTGATTTTCGAACTTCAGCAGGAAAATCAATCAGGGGGTGTTCAGAAAAAATTTTGTGAAGATCGGATAAAAATTGGCGACTGGAGATCGTTCACGTCGCTAAATTGTTAAAGGAGAATAATAATAAAAATAATAATAATAATAATAACTAGAAAGCAGCCCTCCGTTATCGCTCGACCACTGTTTTAAAATTATGGTATATGATGGCTATGTGAAGTATGAGGAAGCAGAAATTCATAGATCAGCTATCATGCAAGATTTCCGAAATAGTGAAATGGCTGACTGGCAGCCATTTTGAATTTTTTAGTGTGAAATTTGTCATGGGTTATCCTTGTGGGAGACATTACATTTTGTTTTATATTTATTTTCCAGTCATTTTGCGGACCTTGTGAATTCAGTAAGCAGCCCTGCCGCGGCGATGGGCTGCTTAATAATAATAATACCAACAATAGACAGCACTAAAACAATAAGTCTCCACCACATAGTGGCTGTGGGTGGAGAATTACATGGTGATGTTAATTGTACTAAATTAACTGAATAAAGCTATCTATCTATGTCTAGAAGACTAGATATAGAAGTTGTTTATCTAGCCTATCTATTACATGGTTGGTACAGATTGAGTATTAGCAAATTCAAGCACTTTTCCAAGGCGTCTAATGTCGTTTTTAAGCACCCATCCTAATTATGGAGAACACTCAGAAGTCAAGCAAATTGTATTTTAAAGCTGAAATAAAAATGAAATTTCAAATTAAAATTGCTAACAAAAAGCTAAAAAGCCTAAAATAAAGGTGGCCAACCCCTATCTTCTAGAGCTAGGCCTAGCCCCAGACTGCAGGAGACGCAACACACTTACATTTAGTGTTGCGTCTCCTGGGGCTAGCTAACCCCATTTAGAATATTTTTTTTTAATTCACATTCCATTAACTTTACATGGTTAAATATAATGCTAGTGGATTTGAGCGGTCCCTGATAGGCTTGTGTCCTCTAGCTTGTGGGCGATAATACATGCAAGTCTATTGGACTACAATTACTTGTGTGAGATCTAAAACACAAAACACATTCAGTCATGGTCTCACTGGTCATACAAATTAATTCGTGCATATCATTATAAAGCTTAAGAATAAGATAGTTAGTCTCTTTTCAAAAATTGTGGCTCTTTGCAGCAGCCTCGGTGGTGAATATTACAGAAATATCATTTTGATACCAATTTAAATCAATTCTGTGATGATTTGTTGTAGCAAAAGCAGCGAAACTAGCAAAGATAAAGCTAACAGGGAGTCCCTACACCAGCTGTAATAATTCAATTCAATTTGGTAATTTCTATAGTGCCTAAATCCTCAGAGATGGGAGCTCAGAGGGGCAGAATTCAAATCGAAATCAGCTCAATGTTGGGAGTCAAAGCTTACTACTAAGTCATCAACTGGGCTTCGGATCTCCGAAGAATTAGTGGGAAAAGCCTAATCGCATAAAAAAGTCTTCAAAATTTTTTTTAATGAGGAGACTGTACTCGCAGTTCTCAAATTAACCGGCATTGAATTCCAGGTGGAGGGAGCTGCGACTGCAAAAGCCTTTGACACCCAATTTGTTCGAAAACTTGGAACAGTTAGTTGTTGGAGGATCCAAGAAGTTTTGAATTTTGAAGTGGGACTAAATAATTAAAGAGATCTATATGTAGGTTGGTGAAAAAGCAAGGCTTTAAAAGTGATGGCACAGAGTTTAAAGCATATGGGTATTTTACTGGTAGCCAATGAAGAACATTTAAGACAGCTTTAGATTTGCTAAAATGAGACGCTTTACCATGTTTACAGACTACATGTGCCAGACAATTTTGTAACCGGTGCAATATTTCAATGTCCCGGCCAGGAAAATTGTACTAAAGGGAATTGCAAAAGTCAAGATGACTAGTAACTAGAGCACATGCAACAGATTTTGCAGCTTCTGGGCTAAGGTACTTCCTAATACGCCGAAAATCCCGGATGTGATAGAAGCCTATTTTGCAATCTGAGAGAATTGTTGCTTGAAGTTAAAATCACAGTCAAAAATAATTTTTGAACTTTTCTCTTTGTTTTTTTAGAATCGATGATGATAAACTTGGTTTTACTTGGATTTAGCGTTAGCTCCGAATTTGTCATTCAAGTGAAAACATCTGCAACAAAGGATTTCAAATCAGAACAGGATAGAGATAAATTTGTGTGTCAATCATCGGCATAGAGATGATGTTCTACATCATGCTCAGTGATGATATGACTGAAGAGAGGAGTATATAAAGTAAAAAGTGTAGGGCCAAGGACAGAGCTCTGGCCTGGGGTACACGAAAAGATATATAAAGTAAACCGCATCAAAAATATAATCCTGAATTTGTAACTATTGACATCGGTCGCTCAAGTGTCACTCTGCCCTTCAACATATTGAGTAAAACATCGTTTTCAACCTTTAAAATATACTAACAAGATATTATATACTAACAAGGCTCTTCTCAAAACAGCGCTAATTTTTTTCTAGGTCGCTCAGGGTAGAGTGAGGCAAGAGTTTATCCTGGGTGGATCAAACGTGAAGTAGCCAGTAGCAAAATGTATGAATGTCAAAATTGCGCAATGCACCATTTAAGGTGTTAAATTTGCAAAAGTAGTCAGGATATTCACAAAAAAAAGTGAAATGTAACAGCTTGGCCACACCTGAAAAGCAAGCAGATTCACAATCATGTCATCACAGCCACAGGACACAGGTTACAGCAGCATTTCATGTATTTTTAAAACATATTTAATTTATGTTTCAATATCCAACATAACAATAAAAGCCTTTTTTATCTTGTATATTAATATTATTGAAAGAGAACAGACGGATGGTTATATTTAAAATGATAGACTCTACTCTCTAACTCTAAACTAACGTTATAGGCCAGGGTTATTTACATTTCCCCATTTTGGGAGGGAGGGTCATAATACATGTAAGTCTAGACTATGGGACGGGTATTATGTGTGGTGTCTGCGGTGGTGAGACGTTATGAACTTATGTGTTTGGTGAGACGTCAAGTATTAACATCAAAAGAGATAACTGACTCGATGTCTAGTATGTATATAAATGACACAGGAGTAGGACTAGCAAACTTTTCAGATCATAACTGGATAACAGTTAATTTAACTACTCCAGCCCTGATACAATTGGAGAACAGAACATACAATAATACAGGATGGAATATAAACAACAAAACAGACTGGGATAACTTCAAAAATGTACTTGACTAAAAAACCTGAAGACTGGGAATATGAAGTGGAGAAAATGGAAGATGATGTGGATGATGTGAACATTATATATACCAAGCTGATAGAACTGTTAAGGGATACAGGACAAAAGACGGTAGGACGGAAAATTGGACAGACTCACATGATCAGGAATCATTCAATAAATAGAACAAAAAAATTACGGAACAGATGCGGAAGAAAATGGAGAATAGCTTGTAAACGGGGGAATCCTAACTCATCGACATTATGGAAGAAATTCAATAAATATATGAAAAAAGTCACAGCCCTAAAGAAACAAAAAGAAAGGAAAAGAAACAAAAGATGGATGGAAAATCTTAATAATAATAATGAAGCACCTGGGACGATGTTATGGAGAACACTACACATGAATAAAACAAATATAAAGGTAGAAGCATTAGAAATAGATGGGATAATAAAAACTGACCCCAATGAAATAATAAAGGAAGTTGAGACCTACTTTCAGAAACTGGGTGAGAAAAAACCTAACAGGTACACCAATAAGAAGAATGAGATGACTGAACCGAAATGCAATTCTACTTTTGAAAAAGCCATTACAGTTGAGGAGGTGGAGAGAGCAATACGAAAACTTAAGAACGGAAAATCTGGAGGAAGAGAGAATATACCAAACGAATTTATAAAAAAAGGTGGAAAAAACGGAACAGACGCGGAAGAAAATGGAGAATAACTTGTAAACGGGGAAATCCGAACTCATTGACATTATGGAAGAAATTCAACAAATATATAAAAAAAGTCACAGCCCTAAAGAAACAAAAACAAAGGAAAAGAAACAAAAGATGGATGGAAAATCTGAATAATAATAATGAAGCACCTGGGACGATGTTATGGAGAACACTACACATGAATAAAACAAATAAAAAGGTAGAAGCATTAGAAATAGATGGGATAATAAAAACTGACCCCAATGAAATTTTAAAGGAAGTTGAGTCCGACTTTCAGAAACTGGGTGAGAAAAAACCTAACAGGTACACCAATAAGAAGAATGAGATGACTGAACCGAAATTCAATTCTACTTTTAAAAAAGCCATTACAGTTGAGGAGGTGGAGAGAGCAACTTAAGAACGGAAAATCTGGAGGAAGGGAGAATATACCAAACGAATTCATAAAAAAAGGTGGAAAAAATTTGGTAGAATCATTAAGAAAATTATTTGACAAAATCATAGTATCGGAAACCATACCCGAGGAATGGTCCAAAAAAAATGCATCTTATACATAAAGGAAAAAGCAGAACTACATTGGATAACTATCGGGGAATTTCAGTGGGAAGCAGTATTGGACAAATTTTCACAAAAATATGGAAAGAAAGACTCGAAAAGATAGTGGAGAATGAGAATTACCTAGGTGAGATACAGGGGGGTTTCCGTAAAGGAAAAGAGGTGTTGGAAAATGTCTTCATCCTTAATACTTTAATTGAAAGAGCCCAGAAAAGAAGAAAACCTCTGCTAGTAGCCTTAATAGATATACGAAAGGCTTTTGATACAGTCAATAAGAGATAAACTTGGAAAATGGATGCTCGGACTAAAGAAAAACGTGTCGTCAATAGGCCTCAGAGGAGAACTAGGCTGGAGGTCAATAAAAAGGGAAATACAAATGAGAAAATTAATTTTCTGGTATAGGATTAATAAAAAGACACAAGAAAGCTGGGTAAAACAAGCAGCAATGGAAATAATAAGGAAGGAAGATAATACCATGATTAAAGACATTAAGAGCATCCAAAAAGAATGGAACAAAATACTTCCCAGCTTTCAATCAGGAAATGAAACTGAAATTAAAAGGTCTTGGAAGAAAATAGAAAGAATAACATGGCTGAGCGAAAATGGATTGTCAAATTCTCTAAAACACTACCCGAAGGATGAAATATCAAGAGAAGAAATTCAGAATACATAGAGGACACAAACAAGTCGCGCACACTAACTAAATTAAGAATTATTAACACAATGGGACCAGTGGAAGAAAATCATGACGAGGGAAAATGCAGGGAAAACATGGCAGTTCACATAGTAATCAACTGCAATCCAATTGATTGGTTAAGAACAAAAGAAACCCAAAATTTCATAAGTAGAAAGAAACTGAATGGAACCTCAGAGACAGATAGGCCCCTATTGCAAAAATAATTGTCGCAGATAAGTCTGAAGAAAATTTGAAACAACTAGAACGAATTTTTTACCAATGGAAAAACTGAAGGGAGACTTTACAAAAATAACGAATAATAATAATAAAGGAAAGGAAGCAGAAATTAAGAAGTCTTGGGAAGCACGACTTGGGAAACACGATAGAGTAAAAGGCTATAAATGAAAGAAGTCAACATTGTAAACATGGCTTTATGCATAGTCATCAACTAAATGTGCAAAACAATAATTGGGGCAAGATTTTATGAAACTCAACACTGCATCAGAAGTAAGAATATGGATTGAACCTCAAAAACAGATTTTGTAAATATATTTGCTACAGATAAGTCTGAAGAAATTCTGAAACAATGAAGCAAATGTTGTATAAGTAGAGAATCACACAGAAGTTTGACATAATTAATTAGAGTTATGATCACAAACAGAGGGCTCCCTTATAATTAAGCAAGAATAGGGGATATTAAAAGTAACAGAAATGATTTTGAAGATGTGTAGGGAGTTGAAGCTTTAATTTAGTTCAGTGTGAATATAATAAAGAAAATGGGAAAAACTTAGAGAAGTATAAGGTAATTGGAAACTCAAGTGAATATAATGAAAGGGAAACAAGATTCCATTTCTTCATCACTAGACTATTGTGATTATAATAAAGAAATAGGGGGAAATTTGAAAAATACATTATAATTTGGAACCTGTGGCAATAGGAAGGTGTAATAAAGAGGATGGCAAGAGATCTTGTATTATAACAAGGGTAAAATGGGAAAAATATTGGAAAAGTATGATGATGTTGATGATGTATAGTCTAATCATAATGATAATGTATTTGGAAAATTGGGAAAAAAGAAATTTGGAGAATGACAAGATTTTATAAATGGGAACTATAATGTGAGAGTTGAGCTCCTGTAATAACACAGTGATGCCTGTCAATAAGCTGAAAAGCTGATTGAGTTAAATCAAATCAAATCAAAATCAAATGTCAGTTGTGAATGTTTTTCCATATTATCGCCCTGGTCTTGCCATGTTTCAGGAATGTCCGAATGAATTTAAATGACGAAGGCCCATAGCGGCGTGGTGGTGAGGGTTACAAATGAAATTATTTCCGATTAAACTAAACACTAAAGTAGTGATTTCATTCACTTCAATTCTAAAGATTAAATCGTACCCTGCCAATGGCTCATGTGGATGTTTGTTTGTTTGTTTGTTTGTTTGTTATTGACATGTCAAATTTTCCCGCAATCCATAATGGTATCTTGGCACATATTTTTATAATTTACATCGAGTTACAATACATAAAATTATTACAAAATAGACTTAGCTAGATTTAGAAATAAAATATTGTGTAATAATGATGTCGCAGAAAATGTAAATCTATATCCATGAGAATTATCACTACATTTATACAGTGGAGAAATTATGTTTAATAATTTAAATTATGCCTAAACTCTAGATCTAGACTTAGTATATTATTTTATTATCATCGTCGAGACATTGTTTGCAACCCTACTAATAAATAGTATAATGTTTGAATCCGAAATTGAAAAAATATGGGTTAGACCCAGAAGTTAGATATTTCAACTAGCCTTCCACTGGAAGTTTTCGCTCTGTTCATCATCAAGAAGAGATGGGCTAGACCAGCTGGCTTGGGGTTAGACATAGTTTATGGTTCAGGAGTAGTAGCCTACAGTATGCAGTAGGTGCTTCTACAAATTTTCAGATTGTCAATAGACTATAGCTCTTTTTGTAAAAAAAAATGTCTGTATGTCTATCTGTCTGTCCGTCTGTCTGTCTGTCTGTCTGTCTGTCTTTCTGTTAGTTAGTTAGTTAGTTAGCTAGTTAGTTAGTTTGATTTAGTTAGATTTGTGCCAAAGACTGACTGACTGACTGACTGACTGACTGACTGACTGACCGACCGACCGACCGACCGACCGACCGACCGACCGACCGACCGACCGACCGACCGACCGACCGACCGACCGACCGACCGACCGACCGACCGACCGACCGACCGACCGACCGACCGACCGACCGACCGACCGACCGACCGACCGACCGACCGACCGACCGACCGACCGACCGACCGACCGACCGACCGACCGACCGACCGACCGACCGACCGACCGACCGACCGACCGACCGACCGACCGACCGACCGACCGACCGACCGACCGACCGACCGACTGACTGACTGACTGACAGAAGGTTTTATTCGCCATAAAAATTACAAACATGATGATTAATAATGAAACGGTGAAAAGGCAAGAGATCTCCATTAAGATTGAATGAATCGCTGACATGGATACCACTTTGTAATGTACATATTAATATTACACAAAGACGACTTTACTATTTTTTTGTTATCCAGCAACATGAACAGGTCTGCAAGTAGTTACTTGTGAAAGTATGTTCTTCCTCAAAAGCTTTGGGTGTACATTTATCTAAGACAATAGCTTACACACTGAGGAAAATCACATAATCTCAATCTATATGAACAACCACCCCCTGTTGAATAAAATGTCAAGTGTTTTTCGGGGAGTAAGGTAAATTGTATACCACACATTACATATATTATTGAGAGTATATCAATTATTAATATGTTTCAAATTATATCCAACAAGGACCGGGGTGATGACGGGACAACCCTACTATGGGTATGCTAGTCATAAATCAGATTACATCTGTATTGTGCATGGATCGACGAGACGATTGTACCTGGATGTATTGGATCAGATCGCCAACCAAGGTTTGAGATTGTGCTCATCGGTATTTATTTCAACCCTTTAAAACGCGACCGGGGGCAAAAGATATCTCACTGTCGCGGCCCCCGAGTATACTCGGGTGCAGAGTGTTTTTTTTAGTATTTTTGTCTGTAAAATCAATGTGGCCCGGTAATCATGGGGGTATGTAGCCTTGTTTGTTTCTCCTTTTGATTGTGCATGGATAGCACCCCATAATAATATCCGGGCCGATGTAGAGCTGTCATTCTTAACTCATAGCAGTCTAAGTCCGAGCCCAGCTCGGACCTGGCATTTATGACGCTGCAGTCTAGGTCCGAGCCCAGCTCGGACCTGGCAATAATGCTTAGCCATTCACCAAATGACATCACTTGCGCAACTATGAACCGAGTATGGGTAGCTTGGAACATAAAGAGTTGACTTATCTGCGTCACAACTTTTTTCCGAAATAAAAATCGAACTCCAGGCTCAGATGAATACGAGGCTTTTGGTATTTCCAAGATGAGTTGGGAATGTCAAACTTGGTGCATCTCAAAATTTGAAATCAAGTATGCATCTCAGGGAATTTAGAAAGATTGCTAAATCCCATGGTAATAACTTATTCATCCTATTAATTTGTTTAAAAAGACCTACTGAATGCTTCTTCGAACCAATTGTGAAGTTTTTTAATATATTTTATGTGAATTGAAATAATATTGTACTCCTGAATCTCCGTGAATCTCAAAAAATACAATTTTTATACAAACTTTCCGAAAATTTGACTACCTAATTAGCATATTCAAAATGGCTGTCGGTTGCCATGGCTACATCACATTGGCCGTTTAAATGAATTGTATTCTGGATATATATTGTATGTGTGTTCCTATGGTGTATGGGAAATACATATGCCATAATTCTAAATTTCTATTAAAAGTAAGATAATATGTCACAAAATCACAAAAATGGCCAGACCACACAGACGTCCGATGTCAAAACGGCCAGACTGCTATGAGTTAAAGGATTCTTTTAGAACAAAATATTTAAAATGGCCTCCATAAAATCAATAAAATTAATCAATAATTGAGATAGAGACTTGATTTTTTCACCAAACCATATATTTTTGGTTTCAAAGAATACAATTAAACAAACCATACCTTCCTTTGGCATCATCATCATGCTTAAAAACCTATAATAATGACAGCTATATCGCAGCAGTGCGGATTGCATGGTTGCACACGTAATCATTACGCATAGCCTAATCATTAGGCATAAACATCACCCATGAACTGATAAACATGACAATTTACATAACCTTCACGTTTATTTTGGGCGGCAACCATGCAGTAAAGCACAACCTCAACCCATGTCAGCCTCCATACCCAATTATGTATCAATCTTTTACGATGGAAGCCCGAGCTGATGCTACACGTTGATGCAGAATTATAATTTTGCTTGTTGAATTAAACCTTGAGAAATGGGGTTTAATAAGTGCAAACATGGGGGCATTACCCCTCACAATATCAGAACTGCCCAACATTTCCTAAAATGTGTGCTAAAATGATACCCGACCAAGTATGTGTCACCATCAGTCTTTTCTAATGCACCACTAACAGCTCGAAATTGGGTATTTTCAATATTTTTTGCGAGTTTGACCTTGAAATGACTTTCTTGTGACCTTGACATGACCTTGCTGTTATCCACCAGTAAAGCACAACTTCTTCTTATGTTATTATTTGCTCATAAGCTAGGATCCTGCTGGTGTCTTAATACAAATCTGACATAACAAAATATTCTGATATTTTTTCAACCTCCTTCCCCAGGAATTCAGCGGTGGGGATGCAAGTGTGCCCAGGAGTTCAGCGTTAAAAGGGTTAAAGTGAAAACCTGCGAACACATTTCAGGCCTGCAATATTATACATACAAAACCTTGACGGATATACGCCTCCAACCAAACCAAAATATTTTGACCTGTGGTGCTTTTACCTTTTAAAAACCCGCACTGGTGTTTAGTAAATATTTGTACTATCATTTAAATTTAGACTATCTGATGCTCTCTTCGGCTTTGAGAGGAACAACAACGTACTGACAATTCACCCGAAGAGTTACATGGCCAGACTCGTGGAGGCTTATGCTTCTGTTGGATGGTTGTTACTTGATGATTACCATGCCACACAGCATGCTAAGACTCCCTAGTGAGCTGCCAAGGTAGTCAAAAAGGTGGTACCGCTAAAAACCATCTCAGTACTAGAATATACCGGTACATATTTCCTTAAACATGTAGTAATTATGTTGGCGTGAAAAATGTCGTTCCTCATATCAATACATATGTAACCATTCATCAATGGAAATACATGTAACTTTTTTGTTATGTGTAATTTCGCAAATTTGTTTCTGCTCAACTAGTTTTCAATTGCATATGTTGCCTCCACATTGACTGTACTTCTAGTCTATTATACTGCAAGAACGGAACATTATATGTCATGGTTATGCAGACCACCTTGCCATTGATAAACAAGCTTCATATTTGCTTGCACAAGTATAGGTCTTGACCAAAAAGTTATCCAAAGGACATTAAATTTTAATTAACCTACTGGAAGTGCTTCTGAAAAACACACGCAGTTGAATCAATCCCAGCGTCGCAACTTAACGGAGAACACGATACGAGGGAACGTGATGATGGTATGTATAGGGCATGGGCTACAACCACCCACCGTGCACCCCCTACACAGACACATCTCACCCACACCAACTTTTTTAAACCTTGAAATGTCTAAAACATGTAATAAGTAAAAAAAAATAGGGATGAAGTTTATATTTTGACCCCAAGGGGGGTACCCCCGAACCTGTCTAAAATTTGGGGTAGGGTTATGCAAACGGCTGTCGTTGCTATTCTTGTTTACCAATCTACACATGCAATATACCATTTAAAAGCCTTAAAAGGTAATTAAATTTCCGCTCTAATGATGTATTGCATGTTGCAGTGGATTGAAGGATTTTCTCTACAAATACGTTGGAACAGGTTTTTTAATTACAAAATGTTCAAAATTGACAGCAAAACAAGCTAGTTAACATGGTCAATGGAAACGACTTAATAAAACATAGATATTGGCCATATCTTTGTATTATTTAACTTGGGTCCCAGCAAATTAATTTTATGGATGTCGGATTCGCCGCTTCGATTTTACCGTGATAGAATTTTTTTATTTAAAAAACATTAAAAAATCGCCGCTCCATTTTTTGGGGGGCACCAATTTTTAATTTTTTTATTTATTTTGCCGCTTCATTTTTGTCTGGAGACAACAATTTTTTTCCCCACCTAAAATTACGTCAATGTTACGTTTCTTTCTTTGAAAAAAAACTTCTCCGCTTGCCCCATTTTTGCGGTAAATCAATTTTTTTGAAAAAAAAAATTGTTTCTTCTTCGCTCACTCCAATTTTTGGGGAAATCAAATTTTCTTTGGAAAGAAAAAAATTCGCTCGCCCACTCCATTTCTTTCTGCTGAGAATCCGTCATCTATAAAATTAATTTGGTGTGGCCTTATGTTTTCTGAACCAATATGTGTATTTGCTTAAAACCGAGTGTTATTTAGATTTGTACATATCATATATATTTTTAAATGCGAGAATATTGTAGTTTTTTTAATGATAATGTGTGTATTTAGCCTGGGCTGAAATATAAAACATTGAACTTTGCACGAAATTTGAGTGCAATTTATTTTTAGCGGTTGTTTTTACATAATTTGGATGTTCTGAATTTGAATATGTCGGTTTACATTTTATCTTTGGTGTCATTCACCTTCAAATAAGTGAAACAAAACACTGCCGCCAGTACCACATCTGTGCTATATTTTTGTTACATATTATTGCACAATTTCTGGTTTCTGCATGATTTAGAGTTGATAAATTTATGTTTCATATTTTTCAATCAAAATGACCTATATTTGACATTCAAGTTCAAAACGGTTACCGCCAACACGCAAATAAAAGCTGTTTTTTATGCACGCGAACTATAAAAACATTTGTTTTATGGAAAACTAAAATCACCTTGAGGTGAAATTGACCTTGAGGTGAAATTGTCTTTTCACATGACCTTGAATTACCGAAATAATACCATAAATGGATTTCCCTGTCAAAATCTTGTGAGAACGAGGTATTACACATGTTACTAGTGTTATTTGTTAAAAATGATAGTTTTGCTTGCCTGACCTGTGAACTATAATATCATAAACAACATTTGTTTTATGGAAAACTAAAATCACCTTAAGGTGAAATTGACCTTGAGGTGAAATGGACTTTGCACATGACCTTGAATTCCCAAAATAACCGTGGATTAATGGATTTCCCAGACAAAATCTTGTGAGAAAGAGGTATTACACATGCTACTAGTGTTACTAGTTAAAAATGATAGTTTTGCTTACCTGACCTTAAAAATGACCTTTTGACCTTGAAGATGACCTTCAATAATCAAAATAATTTCAGAAATGGATTGCCCAGTCAAAATCACATAAAAATGAAGTAATACACTTGTTCCTAGGTTCATTAGGTGAAAAATCATATTTGACTTTGAAATCGACCTTTGACCTTGAATATACAAAAATGCTCAAACTTTCCAAGCTGGCACTCATCGGATTTAAATTTAGCCCCCAAAAAATATATAAGAAACATAAAAATTGTAAAATTGTATATGTAACAAAACAAGGTTAGTTCATTTTTAAATAAGAGCTAGCTCGGATTATTAGTTTGATGTGTGATGTATCTTGATTAATTTAATTCGTTTTGCTAATACACGTAATATGTCATCTTCACTCTGCCATGTGATTTGGGTGTGACTGTCTCGGAAATCTGTGCCGCGCATTGTGAGTGGTCACCGCTAACGTCATTCACAGGCACTAATGAATATTCATGTTAAGATAACCCCTCTCTAATATACAGTTCCCGTACGCACTAGTTGTCCAGGCTTAAGTCATGCTCTGCGTGTATTAAGACTGGACTGGTGCAGATGGTAATATGTTAACGAAGAATATAATGTGTTAAAGGGTCAGATAGGCCCTACGTTAATTGATTAATTTTATTTTATAGCTAATAAACCAAGTCCTGCGCCTATGTCCGTTGAGGTTCTTTTACGTTCAGCTCTGGGTCAGTCAGAAGAGCCATTTGATTTACGTGGTTCTCTGAGCCCCACGACAAGATATCGCTGCAGGCTTGTCCTAGTGTATACGGCACCTGGTAATCCCAGGCGGTCACCCATCCAATTATAAACCGGGCGCGACGTTGCTTAATTTCAGTGATAGAGCCAACACTGATGAGCTAACGCCGTATTCTGTATCTATATCTGTATGTTATCTGGCAGTACGCACTGTTGTGCTATCGCGTCACGGGCGCTATAGCGCCACATTGTGGATTTTCTGGCCTGGGGTCTCGCGATAACACTGATTATGTGGGCAAAGCCCGCGAATTAGAGAATCATGTGACCCCAGCAGTGTTCTCGTTTGTAGTGACCTCCATTTATGTCTAACCAGTTTTATCATTGAGTTCATGCATAGACCTTTTAAAAAATGTATAGCTATTCATAGCTGAGACAAGAAAATTTGTGCTTTTGACCACTGGAATGCCATAAAAATGACATTTTTGGCTTGTCGCAGCTTCAATTTTTGTCTTAGACAGGTCACTGTTCATGAGTGGGTGCAGTTTTTGGAAGATAAATTGTTTGAATTTGACGAACATATAGTAGTGATTGTATTAAAAAAAAAATTGTCCAAAGTAGTATATTGCTCCTTGCAAAATTGATTTAATGTTCATGTCACCACAAAATAACAGAATATGTTACATTTGAGTTAGTTAGTTGTTCTTATCTGCCAAAAGTTCTAAGATCAACTAAAGTTCCTGGCTGTGTGATGAATATGTATTATAAGGTAGGTATGTAACAAGACAAAAACAAATTATGTGATACTAACAGTACTACTCTTCCAATAATCCATAGAAACAAGCAGACGCTATTTATTTTTAAAGAAAACAGAATACGTTACATGGACTCTGAAGATATAGTGATATGCACACATAACAACAAATGGCCCTTTGGTTACTCACTAGGTATGTCTCCATGCAGCAAGAACAAATTTAACCTGGCTACTGAACCCAGCTTTACAACTGTGCAAAAAGAAAAAAAATCCAGTATACGTTACACAAAATACGTTATATTTTGTAACGTATTTTGGTAGCGTATTTTGCTAACGTACTTTGCTCTTCTCTAAACAATGTTGTAATAGTGCATACTGTTTCAAAACAGAAGTACAAAACACTCACACTTTGTATGGTACAACTACTTACTGGATATAGTGACATTTAGTATCATTACTTTATCATAACATTAATTATGCTAGTTATGTAGGCCTAACGTATTTTGGCAACGTATTTTGCATTTTTATTGAAAATATTAATCAACAGGCACGAAATGACACAAACTCAGTATATATCGTTATAGAAATAATAAAAAATGTGCTTAGACAAAAAACACCTCGATTATTCAATGTGGTAGTGTGCAATAACGTCCATTATACCCGAAAATATATAATAAGTTACTTTTAATTCTGATAATGATTTTGTGCCATGGTGAAGTATAGAGAAATAGTAGATAAAATAAGTCTGTTGGCAAAACCAGTATTCGACTGGGTTGTTTTGGTGTAGTCCTTTTTTTGGTGCAGCAAATTCTTGTACCCATTAAAATGAGGGTGCACAACGGTGTAGTAAAGTCACGTGGTCAGTTCAACTATAATCTAAGGACGTTCTTGGTTGCCGCATTTTACACTCCACCTTTACCAAATCGCATTCGGCTGGTACAGCACTTTTTATCCACTGCGCAGGGGCGTGTGGTGCAATTATTTTAACCCAAAATGCCAAGTCGAATAGGCATAATGACTCACATAATTTAGTGTATTGCCTAGGTTTAAGCAATATTGAATGGGCATTGAACATGTACACACTACTGTTCTTATCAGGAAAAAAACTAAAATAAATATACACTAATATTTTGAAAAACCTTTATATCTCGAATACTGCAATGTATCGAGACCATTAATTGGCACTTAAAAGCATTGAAATTAGCCTACATTATTATCTTCAATTGTGCATGATTTTATTTTGTATAGTATTTGCGCAATAGTGTCCAATACATATCAGATATTTTGGGAAATGTTTAAACTATAAAAAAATGTAACGTAGGGTCTATTCTGTTTTTTTGGTGCTTTTAAAAGTTCATTTGAAAAAAATGATTAAAATTGCTGTTTTATACTTGGTATCTTAACTTTTTTGGACAAGAAAAATAATTTAAATCTTTTTAAATTAAGTTGCAAAAAGAGGTCTAGTGAGAAGTTGATTTTTTGATATGTAGCTTGTGGAAAAGTCTTGAAGTGGCGGGCTTTGCCCATGTGTGTACTGCCCCGTACAGATTAAGATTCTAAGATTGTGAATGTTTTTAAAGCTTTGTTACTTTGGGTTGCAGTCGCGGGAATTTGTCTTGTATGACTGTGGCGATTAATTCAGTATTTTTATGTCCTCAACGTAATATAAATTTCCTATTAAATATATTGACCGACAATGGGCTATAGGTCTATTGGAAAATAATTGTTTATTTGTGCTGATAATTTCATAACATTCTAAAAATGCTTTAGACGGTGAATGCTCATGTTGGATGTGAGCGATAATACATCAATTCATAATGATTAGAGTGATGGAGGGTATTTTCGCGCAGGGGGTATTTTCGCGCACCTCGTTTGTTTTTTGCCCTAGTTCTTAAAGGGTTTTGTAAATTTTTATCTTGTTTTGATTTTCGGTCGTTGACTGGTGTTTTGATGCAGCGTAGGCCTATATAGTATATAAAAATCGCGTCGTTTCGCGGCAAACTTTTTTTCATCCGCCTTTAAATAGTTCCTTTATAAGTCCCAGAAAATGCCGATTTTTTGGGCTTCTAAAACTCAAAATCAATAAAATTACAAATTTTTATAATTTTTTTGCAGGTTGTTGTATCAGGTTGAAATAAAAACAGACTTGTGCCGGGAGGAATCCCAAATCTATTTGGAAACAAACTAAATGAAAAATATATGTAACATGGGTTTCCACGCTGTTACACAATGTGGTGCGCGAAAATACCCTCAACTGCACGAAAACTCCCCCAGAAACATAGGAGATTGAAATAATCTATGCTCCCTATTCCCAATTGACCCGGAAGTATATCTTATCAAACCGGAAGTGGCTCAGACATACCAATCACAATACGACCCACAATATTCATACGCGTCCATTCTGTGCACGCTGTAGGCCGTATTCGCTTAGGTGCACGAAAACTACGCCACCACCTTAGCCTAACAGCATGAACAGTAACAGATTAAATTAATCCTTTATCGTCTCACCACACAATACCGCTCTCATAGACTTACAATTACATGTATTATCATTTTGGCCCATATGTAGGGCTGGATATTAGATTTTTTCTCTTGAAGCTAGTCCGGCCGGTAACAAAATATTTCCACCTGTCCGCAAACAAATTCACCTGCTCATAATCATAATGTTATTATTATATTACGTTACGCCTAGACTTTGACTAGTTTGAGGCTGATTCTTATATCCTATTAGATTATTGTCTGTCCGACGGTGGAGGAGGGTCCAAACTGAAAGTTAGCTTTTCGGTATCCAGTCAGTCAATTCGCAAGTGATTGTCACAAAATTTTGTAACCATTATTTTTGGTCGTGACCAACAGCGAGAGACACAAGAGATATTAGAGAGACAAGAGATAAGAGAGAGACAAGAATTGCGTGATCACGGTGATGAAAAGCGAGAGAAACGAGAGAGGTTCCAGAAACCCAATTATGAAAAGCGAGAGTCACGAGAGATACGAGAGACACAAGAGATAATCAACAACCTTCAAAGAATACAGAAAAGGGCAGCCAGATTGGTACAAGGTAGAGGAAGATGGAGCCAGATTAAGACCAGTCCCCATCCTACAGTACCTGAGCTCAGCTGAAACTCACTAAGCCACAGACGGAAGCTAGCCAGGTTAAGCCTACTCTAAATGGTGCGGTGGCCTTGCCTACTGATAAGCTTATTAAGCAGGACTCAAGAACTTTTGGTGGAAAAACAATCTTAAACACATCAGGTGTAATAAAAATAAATATAAGTCATCCTTTTTTCCAAGGACTGGAATGAACTCCCTGAGAAGACCAAGGACGCAGCATCTATCTATAGGCATCTTTAAGAGGTGTCTGGAACATGCTCTGCCCACTAAATCCACATGCGTGCACCCCGCCCGTGGCATTGATGACTTACCCAGGTCCCTGCCACGTACAAGATATACAGATACAGAAGAGATAGTACAGGGGCATATGTTGATATTTAGAATCATGTTTGCAAACTTTGTTAATTATGTTGCACACTTTTTTGGTGACCACAGGAGTATACTGATATAGAAATATCTTGGTGCCAATTTTTAAAACATTTTTTGTGTGTTTTTCATTGGAATTACGAAATGACTACAATACAGTAGAAAAATATATATCAATTTTCAAATTTAAAGTATGTCATATAGCACCTCAAAATGACCAGTGAGACCCATGTAGTACTTTTTGCACGATATTATCATGTTTATGACCACACATAAACTTTTATACGGGAAAATAAAGAGATAATAGCATTATTTCAAATTGTTTGAACGAAATAGACATACAGTCCTCTGTCAACATATTTGGGTCATCTATTCCAGAGTCCATTAGTGCAGTGTACATGGGATATGTAAATAAGAGTTTTCACGTTGCTTCAACACTGACATCGCGGGATTAACGGATAAGATTTGGTAGTGTGTGCACTCCGTAAATGCCTCGTTCGATTTACATTTTTGCCTCCTCATACTTCACCTAGCCATCACATACCATGCGAAAGTACCATACAGTATCAGCGTGATCTGGTCATATATTTATATGGGGACAGTGTATGTCCTAGTGTGGTCATAACGCTCCTCATACTGTAAGCACACATGTTTGTCTTATTCAGCACAAATAACTGTTTCCTTTTTGTTTCACCAGTGATTTTTACTACCAGTATTCTAGCATGGTTATGCGTTAAGTAATAGTATATATAATCAATAAACATACTTAGAAAAATGCAAATATGACAATTATGATAATGTTTTGTGATTGTTTCTGTCCTGTATAACACAATTCAGTTTTGCAAGATTATAACGTCGTGTTATAGCAACATTGGCCTGTACATGTAATGCAGAAAGGCTATGATGTAAAGCAAAAAAAAAATAACACAAATATACAAATATAAATGTATTTCTGGTGTTTCTTCTCCCTAGCTGAAGGTGACAGTCTCCCCTATAATACAAATTTATTTAGATTTAAATGGATATTAGGAAAAATGTTCTAAATGTGTATTTCCTTTCGCAGAAATAAATGAGTACATGAGTATTTACTCTGCTAAATAATAACATCGGAGGTGTTTCCAAGAGCGGAAACCAAGGTAATAAATTTGTCTTTCAATTTTCCAATTATCAGTGTTTTTTTTTAAATTTATACAACAGCAAAAATTATTCTGTATAGACAGTAATACAAACTATACAATGACCAAATAATAGAAAGACAAAAATGTACACCTTTAAGAGTTGATTATTTAAGGTTGTGAGCTTTTAAGTCATGAATTAAAACGCATGCAGATTTGAGTTTTTTTTAATTTTCTTGTTTGAATCTCAAATAAAAGGACTGAAAACAACTACATATGATTAGTATTTTAAGGGTCAAGTGAAAAATGAAAATGTAATGACTTTGTGCTTCAGACTCCGTTATAAAGTAATGGTTAATGACCCCCCATGTTGGAGTCCTCAATAGACACCACTGACATGATCAGCGCACGTGATGCTCAGGAGTGTGAGCCACGTGGCCGTTCAGTATGTGCATCGCACCCAGGCAGCACTGCACCTACATTCACAGGTGCAACAGAGCCTGAACATGGACTGCCTCTGGTTAAAGCTCTTAAGGATATCAGCATTAAAGATTCAATCAAGGTTTGTCAATTTTTACTGTATGTATTTACTATATATGTGTTGAATTTTAAACTGTGATAATGTGGCAATTATTTAATGAACTGATGTTATTTTTGAAATAAAGTTGTTGAGTGTATGCTTAAAATTAGCACAAAAAATAAATTAGCATAAAGTAAAAATATTTTTAATTTTTCTTGGCTCGTTCTGACTACTTCTACAAAGTCCTGTTTTACTGTAGCTTGTGGTTTTCGTTGCGGTAAATGTGGTAGGCCTTTTAAAGCAGGTTGTGGGAAACGCAGCCTTCAAAAAAAGAAATGGTCGTTGTGTTTTCCAATTCCACAACAAACACTGTAGTGTCACCAACCACCCACTGTCTGCACCCTATACCTCCTCCACTATGACATGTTAATGTGTCTCTGAAAAACAAGTCTATTTGTCAGTCGTGGTAGCAGTGCATAGTCAAGGTACTTTGCACTGTATGGAGTGAGTGTAGCCAGTGCTGCAATTTGTCGTCAGATTGGAAAGAGTGCTATCTATGTGTTCTGGTTGTCCTGCTGTGTCATATGCATTAACAGCATCAACCATATTTTATTTTAAACGCATTGGCCAGGTAAAGGCATGTTCAGTAATCTCATTTATATGTTAAAAACAATTAGAACTTTTGTTGCCACTGATAGTCTTTAAAACGTTTTTACTGCACATTTGACTACCAACTTTTACTGGACCTCACACATGATTATCTAACCTCTAAAACAAGGATGACAAGAAACACTCAGATATTGTCAGACATGAGGACAGGCCAATTTTGTTGTTTATCATGTTTTTTCGACCTTCGCATTTATTACTAGGTTTGCTCGGATGATCGAACATGAAATTTTATGACTGCTGATATTATGCTGGAAGGGTGTTTTATGTAACTTGTTTGTGATATTATTATTAATTGAATGATCAGATGGCTTTTAGCTTAGAAGCCAAATGTGCAACAAAAGTCCACAAAGTAGGGGCGGGGGATATTGTCATCACCATGTCTGGCCGTGCGGCCGTGCCTTTGCGTTTTGATTTCGAACGATATCTCGGAAAACCGCTAGCATGATTGTTTTCATATTGCATACACACATCCCTCAGGGGGTGTAGATTTTGGTGGTTGCGACCTTTGACCTAATTTTTAACCTTTGACTTTGAGGCCATTATTGGGGGATATCGTTAACTCTTGTTTTACAAAAAGTCCTCGCCCATAATTTTCAGCCCATATGTTGCAGCTACTTTTGCCATTGCCTACTTGTTACATGTGTGACCCTCCCGACAGCGTTTATTTTTAATCTTAGCAATTGTCTCGCAGCCATGTAATTTGGTAAAATATACGTGAAATAACGTCGGTCTGTCTGTAATTCCACTTCCGACTATCAAGTGTTAGAGGAGGTGTGGCATGTGTGCACTATTATCGCATTGGATCGCTGAACTGCACAGATGAATTGAAGAGCTATGTGTGTATGCAAACTGTGAGAAGCTATCTCCTCTCGAATAAATGTAAATGCACCACATGGCAAATTATCAAATGACTTCTTTGAATGAGCAATATCACAATAAGGATGATTTGAGCTTTTATTTTTAGATCATTCTCCTCTTTTTGCTGGGAATTGCGGCACAATTCATATTTCAAGGGCAACTGTAATAAGAAAAATATCTGGGTGCTCGGAATCATGGCAGAAATGATCTATTTCTAGTCAATATTGCAGTCTTGATTAACTTCTACATAATTTTTACACATCACGCTTGTCTTTAAAAAGACTACAAAGACATTTGTGCTATACTTTCACACATAATCTGGCATTTATCTGAAATTTACACCCATAAAATTGATAAATTGATGTTTTCCAGAAAGATTCTTGGCATGTGCGAGCATGTGAAGAGCCAGGATGTGAGTGTGATGAGGAGCTCTATATAAACGGTCACACTGTGGTGTGGATTAAAGGAGGACCAAATGGTGTTGGTAAAGTGATCAAGACCTTCACAATGGATGCCATGGTTTTAGAGGTATTTTCTGGAGTTCAAAGCATAAAGGCGGTAACTGCTCACTTTTTGTCCCCTGCCCACAAAGTAGGGTGGGGGATATTGTCGCCACCTTATCTGGCAGTGTGGCCGTCTGTCCGTGTTTCATTTCCGGACAATATCTTGGAAACCAATAGCCGGATTGTTTTTATATTACATACACACAGGGGATCTAGATTTGCATTTAGGGGGTTATCACCTTCGACCTAATTTTTTACCTTTGATGTTGAAGCCATTATTCATGTTAATGACTTTATTTATTGGTGGGGGTATCGTTAACTAGTGTCAGTGCTCTTGTTAAGTAAGCAGTTAAACTCTTTTTTTCATGGCAGCAAGGACGCCAGGAAATGATCCTGGCTAAGTCAGGAAAGTCCTTGCATAGCAGTATCCTATATTGAGTCTCAACTTAGCACTACTCCTGGTCTTGCCTTAACCATTACACCACTAAGTGTGATTAAAGTCGTTTTTAATCCATTTTATTACCAGTCAACCCTTAAAGCACTGAAATACTTTGATGCAAACCATGGAGACCAAAGGGATTTTCAATTTGAAACCATCATAAATGTTTCAGTTAGCTCTTTCCACTTTATTTGAATACCTATGTTACGGGTCTTCAGCCATTATACACAGGGCTCGAGATTGGCCCTGTCCGATCGTCCGAGACGACCAACAATCTGGGAAGGACGTGTTCAGTTTCACTGAGTGCCCCTGCTTGACAATTATTAGGAAGGACAAGTCATATTTTTGGGAAGGACTAGTCAATTTTTAGCTAAGTGGAAAATGAGTCCGATTTCAAGCCCTGATAGATATTTTAAATTTTTCAGTGTGGGGACCGTCTTTATACGTCAGAACCTGACGTAGATTCTGATTTATAAAGACGGTCCCTGTACTTAAACGGGTTGAATCACAGTTATTGAGAATGAAATGTGTGCTTATACATCCAGATTTTCCAATGTTTGCTCTCAAATTAAACAAAGTTTAGGTTTGGGTCATGGTAGCGCGATACAACTTCAGGTTGGTGTAAATTTGGGATTTGTGAGCTTGATATCTCAAAAACCACTAATCCAAATCGCTCACAATATTGTATGTAGGCACTTACCTGCTTCAATATCTGCGAATTGAAAAGAATTTGGTCACATTTCAGAAATTTTAGTGGGATGCATTTGTTTTCACTATATAGCAAAACACATTTCTAGTTGACAAGGTATTGAGCTACTGCTGCATAGATCTATATCTGACTAGAATTTAATAGAAACAAACATTTTGTATAATACATAGTCCAGCAACATTTCTTACAATTCTCAAAGCTATAAATTTGTGCAGTTTCTACAGAGTAAGCTGGTAAAAATCAATTAATAATTTATTCATCGAGTTCGGGAAGAGTAATAACTATGGATAAGGTAGGTGTAATTTTTAGGATGAAAAAATGTTTATTTAATGTCCGGGGTTCTATGAAAGGTGATGTTTACATGCATTTGCAGTGATAGAGTTGACTCCCTTGTTTAATAAATTAGTGTAACATAGGCCTTTTAGTGGTCTAACTCCTTTGCTGTGAGCTGTCATTTACTACATTACACCGATTTCCATCTCATAGAGAATTGAAATTACCTAGTTTTATAAAGTACCAAATACAAGTAGTAATGGGAATTAGTTGCAATGTTGTAATCGATGACATTTCTATGTCAACACTATTTCAACACTCTGCATACCAACACTGAAACCGTGATAAGAATATGGGCGCCTGACAGGCCAGTTGAGTGCACTACATGTAATGTAATCCACGTCCGGTTAAACATTTTTTTTAAGATTAGTTTTTAATCAGTCGATTATCTCATTTTTGATCTATAATCGATAAATGAATATTATAATCTGTGCCAAGTGTTTTGTCATTATTTTTATTGAAACTTGAAATATCCTAGTTTTCAATAATTTTTTTCAAAATATAACAGTTATATGCATCGCTATAAGGTACTTAAGGCATATAAGTTTGTTATCTCTATTAGGCTGTTATGTTATTATATTGTTTTATGACTTGCAGGCATTATGGTGTACATTCCTGCTTCCTGTGGATGAGCCGGTTAATGATGAGGGCTCCGCCACTAAAACAGGTTTGTCTCAGACAAAATTCTTCAATGACCGACTTCTTCACTGCTGCCCTGCAACGTTTTAGACGAACAGCAGCAACTACTCACTTTTCAAGTTACAGTAAATTCCAACCTTGCCGTTTAAGGAGAGCGATCTCTTTCTTTCCCCTCCACTCACCTGAAGCGTGTTCCAGGAGTCAGCAGTGATAGTTAAGTTTTAACTTGACCGTCACACCCGATAGATTAAGGTTCAAAAGACTCTGAACATTCTGAACACCCTTTGATTGATTACCCTGATTGAGTTTGAAAATAAGCTAATTTGCATATCCAAGATGGCCAATAATCATCTGATCTTCACACTGATGGATTACCCTGGTTAAATTAAAAAAGACTGATTAGTATAGCCGAAATGGCCGACATGGCACTTCTATTATATTGGTAGATCTGGTAATATTCGCGAGGTTTGAATTTTCGTGAATTTTGCAAGGAAGACAAATTCGAGAATTCGAAAATCTCGCGAAAATTATATTTCTAATAACGCTACTAAAGAAAAAGGAAAATTAGTGAATTCTAAACTTCGTCAAAAACCCCAAATCATTAGTTTGCGAAAATTAAAACACCCTAAAATTACCAAATCTACAGTTAGCCCAATCGTTACTGCATTGGCAAAAAACACTTAATTGTGGACGGTGGAGACTTTCATATTTGCCATGCAAATGTGACATGTTGTTGTTTTCTGTGCCCATCTTCTCCATAGCTTTACAAATTGTCCGCAACATCCACTATCCTAACACTCTACTCAGAAAAATAGGGAGAGATATTTATAGCTTCCCTATGTATGATTTACTTAAGACAAGGTCAAGTTATTGCTGCTTATCTATGCATATACATACCCCATTATATTCTCATACTATGCAGTGCAGAGTTTGCTCAGGCTACTGGACTAATTATGGTAGATTCCAGCAAACAGGAGACATTGACCCAATGTTGTGTCAATGTCAGGGCAGCATTGCAGATTGTAGTTTGACATTTAAACAGTATTGGCTGAGTGCTTAGCATGATATATTACCATACATACACCATATTAACAGATTAAACATTCGTATGAGACATGCATTGTCTCTCGTTGCTTCAGTGAAGGACAAATTCGTATAGATTCAAAATAGACTATGGTTCAATATTTATCTTTCATCTTATTAGTTGCTGCAGAAGAACAGAAAGGTGTTTGTATAATACAGGACCATATGGTTGGAATTTTCGACCCTGATGGACGTGAATACAGCACTGCTTTGCCTTTCCAGGTAAGACAAGCATTGATTGGCAAGAACTACAGGTCATTCCTATGTATTTTTCACTGAAATTGCTAAAAATATATTGTTTTTGCTCATTAATCAAGTTATTATATTTTTGTTAATTCTATGTTTTATGAATTGCATGAATTGAAGCTTATAATGAACAAATACTATCTGATAACAAACTTTTAATCAGACAGAAAAGTGGATTATCCATTTCAGTGTGTGTTAACACCGAAAGCATGTCGCTTTAGTTTTATTAAGATGTCAGGCACCTATAGTCATTAGGTTTCTATTTTATAAAATTACTTAAAATTGTTTCTTACTAAATCCATCAGTTCAAATTATCTTCGAAACATATTTTAGTGACTTGATCTGAATAAAATATTGAATTATAATAATTTAAATCAGGTAATGTATCAATCTGCTGTTACTTGGATTTTGAGAAGCATATCTTAGGCTAGAATATGATTGATTAAAATTCTTAAATGTCATCTTGTTTTGTATAACTGCAGGTATCTAAAACATGGCCCATTAAGAATGGCTTGCTATTTGAAAGAACAGCTACTGCCCAGCCTGTTGACCTATCTAAGACACCTAAAAAGTAAGTAGCGAAAAAAATCACTTGGCTAATGTTGAAAATATATGTTCAGGTATTGAAGTACATATAGTAAGTAAACTTTAGATGTTAATAAAATCTGATGTTCTCATGCTCTCCATATTTATTTTACTTTTGTATAATTCTGACATTTGTTTTCATGAAATATATATCTATATCCTGCCGGGAATTTTACACTTCAAATATATATTTAAAAAAATTCCTCAGCTGTTCAGGAATACATTTTGTATGCAACAATGTGTTAGAATGGCAATAGAATATTCTGGCCATTTAAAATAATAATCAGATGTTATTCTGTTATTTAGAGAACAACAGAATTTGCCTATGCTGTTCAGCATGTTACACCCATTAGATGAAGCAGCTCCTGCTATCTGTCGAACAGGAGGTGAGTAATTTCTAAATTTTAAGAGATTATGAGAGGTTTTAAAATTCTACAGATCAATAAAATATAGAATATATCTACAATTAGTAGCCCTTGTCCTGCCAGAACCATATAATTATCTGTACAGTGCATACAGTTTGAAGCAAGTTTCAAATAAATGAAATGATAAGATGTGCATTAGCTATTCCAGTTTCAAATGAATGAAAAATTGTGGCAAACTGTTCAACGGGACAAGAAGCGGACAAAGGTTAACATTGTACACAGATGATGATGACTTCATTGTAGCATTGTAAAAATTGAATTGCCCATATTCTTGATAAGCAATAAATACCACCTTTTATGCATGTTGAAGATAAAACGTGACATTATTCAGCAAGATTTTAATATAGTTAAGCTCCATTTGGTCAAATCTGAATAATTTTCACTCACTTGAAGTTGTGGATCATGTCAGCGAGACACATTTTCAAGTCGGTGAGAATTCCAATTAAATAATTTGACTGTTAAAGGGTTAAAGCCAACTTCAATAACGTCGTATGAAATATAGATGTTACTGAGTTTGAGTTGCTGGGAGGTAGGCAGCAGCTCCATCATTACTGTAAGACATCTTGAAACTTACATCTTTTAGTGGTAGTTAAAATCACATAATTGTTTTAAGTATCTTTATTAGTACTTCAGACAGTACTTTAGACAGTTTCTAATCTAATATAAAGCGTTAACTCTTGCATTTCTTCATGTTTTAGGGAGCAGCAGCGGTGCCAAGGTTTCTCTAGTAACAGAGACATCACAGCAGGTAGTGTTCACAAGTGACGAACCCTCGCTCATCATGACTTTTGACAAATTACTCAGTGCGCATACTATATGGATGCTGAGAAGAGCTAAACCTGAGGTAGGTGGTAGCCAACATTCATTCCTATGTTTTTTTCTCTGTTTTACATTTTGTGACCCCTTGAACATGTGATAAGTGGGTATTAGATTGCTTAAAGTATATCACAGAAATCAGAAATATGACTGTTGGAAGATCACATTTATTCAAACTGAAAGTGTTTTATAATATATTGATATAGTGAAATCAAGACTGTTCACAGTGTCACAAAAATGGCAGACATGACGCTTGTCTGTGGAGTGTTAATCGTGTTGATTACAAAACAACAGACACACCTGCCCGGCAATTGCGGAAACACCACTGTTGAGCCAACCTAGTGAACACAAGACGTTGAACGAATGTTGCTTCAATGTAGAGCCAGCATTTTAGAGAGTGAGCCAACATTGATTTAATGTCTCCTGTTTACTGGGTATATTGTTATGCTGGATCACCATCTGCGACGCTCATCCAACATTGAACCAGCATATGCTCTGTCTTGTGTTTGCCATGCAGCGGGACAATGCCGAGTCACAGACATCGGCCCAGCATTGCGCCAACCACCCTGATCAGACCTTTTCTGGTTTACCAGTCGTGCGCATTTTACCGATGATGGGCAACACGTCGCATGGGGCGACAGAAACAAAATATCTGTAATATAAATATTTAAAAATGACCATTCAGAGCACTTAAAAATAGCCATTTGTGGAGACAGGAGTCATTTTGCCTGTCCACCCCTGTTTACGAGTGTCTGGATCTAGTGAAGCTCCCCCCCCCAAAAAAAATTTCCCACTATATTGACAAGGTGGTATATGGAAATTTAAATTTTTTTTTTTTTTTTGTGCCATGTAATTATTTAAATGTGCTGCATTCCTAAATTGCCTAAGTAAGTTAATAATTAAATGTCGTCAATCACATTCTTTTAGCAGAATCAGACATGATATTTACTGACAAATGTTTAATTGACTCACTTTTATGACAGGAAGGATATATTGCTTACGGTAGTGTGCTTGGAGGAGGAGACAATTATTCTTCGACGAGTGGGCTGGGTCACGACACTGCCCACACACCAGGGTTCAGTAGATCTACATGCAGTGCAGGGCTTTCCAAGCTAACCATTTCCAGTCAATCACCCAGTTTGCCAAATATCTCGCCATTTTGGAGTCACAGTAGTAAATTAAACTCCCCTTCAGGAGGCCCGTCGAGACTCAATAGTCCTTCACTATCCAGAATGGCAGCTCTCAGGTCTGTATTGTTAAGTTGCATGTACAACCCTCTGGCCGCTAGTTAAAACATCTACTCACTTGAACTTATGTCTAGAGGTAACTTAGTTTGTCAAATGGGTACGTTTTGCAATATAAATAAAATATTTTAATAATGACACAGTTTTCTTCAAAAAAACACTTTATTAAATTTAAGGTGCTAAGAAAAATGAATATAGGACTGGTTTACAAAAGGGTTAAATATAAGCATTTATAAAGCTAGGAGTCTCCTACCCTTCAGTACTAAGGTATAGTTTTCCACTGACCTAAGTCCATGAATATTATCATTCAAGTTAAAAATATATTTTACTGCAAAATTGCAGATATATATGAAAATCTGTACCTGTCATTTACACTATACATGGGTTTTTTGCAGCCGGTCACAGTCGCCATCCATGCTGGGAAGCCTGAACAGATTCCAGACACCTTCACCAACATCTCGATCTTCTCCTGCTGCCGGCCTGGCGAGGACACCTCTCTCATTTAACGTGTCACATATGGATCCAGTCAGTCAGGGTGACGTGATGGAGCCATTAATGCCAGAAGTCTGTCTGGATCACTTATGGACAGAAACTGGTGTGCCAAGGTACAAATATAGTTTTCTGAAACTATTTTTGTCACAATAATTCAGTGGATTTCTTGCAATATTATTTTAATGTAAGTTTCTGTTGGATACGAGGATTGGTTTCAACCATATGATGATTTAACAAAATTTAAGAAACAACTTCCCACTACGGTATCCTCGTGTATAATGCGATGTTTTTTCTTAGCTATTCATGTCGCAAAAGGGCACCTCGTATTATACATAGATGTGGAATTTTTTAAAAAATTTAGCTCTCTAACGGTAAGTTCAGCGATAAGTTCTCTAGCGGTAAAACGTATCTGTAAACGTAGGCCAGTCAGCGTGTTTGGTAAGCAGGCCTATACAACAAGAACAACAGTTAGACTATGCTTTTCCAACTAGTTGAATGTCATTTACTGTATTTCACGGACGACGCAATATTAGCGGCCTTGCGTCGATTGTTATAATGCACCCATTGAGCACGATACACTAACGCAATGCTGGGGCAAAATTAGGACAGTGTTGTCGACGCTGGCCCAACAATTATAAAGCAGCATTGGACATTGAGTCGTGTTTGTTGTAAGGCCCCCGTCTCACGTTCTCGGCGTTTTTCCCGCCGACGCGCGTGGCACCTTTGACAACCACGGGCAGATAAATGACGTCGTTAGTCAGTGTTAGTCTGCAACCAATTCACACTCCTGACCTGTTCATTTATATTAATATTGATTTAATCTAAGATAGCCTTTCATATGTGAGAGTGAACAAGTTGTGGTGTCACGTAGTGTAACAAATTTGACGATCTTTCCAAGTAATAAATTGAATCATGTGGATCTGGTGATTCTTAAAAATTTTGAATTAATAAATAATTCAAATTCTCACCCACGTGAAGTTGTGTCTCGCTACCAAAACCCACATTTTCAAGTGGGTAAAAATACCTATTTGTTTATTTGAGATCCAACATTTGCGAATACAGTAGTCCCTCCAGATGCGACCCCCTTCAGATGCGACTTCTCCTATTATGCGATTTTTTTTCGTAGCACCGACGTGCTTTACACTGTTAAGCACCCCTTAAATGCGACTTCCCCTCTCCCACGACATGCGACCTTCAAATCATGGCACTACCTAGCGACCTCCCTCTAAAGATACGACTTTTTAAAATTAGCTGCTAAGCGGCACTGTCAGCCTGGCATGAGCTGCCCCTCTGAAGATACTGCTTGTGTGTACATACCGTCAAATACAGCACAGCAGATACGTATGTTAAGCCACTGTCGGACTAAGGCTGGTACAGCGTGGTATGAAGTGGGTATGATGTGTACTGGTAGCTTCAAATCACCGTACCAGATAGAAATATCCTTCTAAAGATACGACTTTTTGAAATAAGCTGCTCACAAACTGTGTCACGTCTGCAGGTGTCTGCCGGCCCTGCACTGACAAGATACGACTTTTTAATGTCTCTAGCCGACTAAATGTATAACTACTTTAGTATTTTAGAAACAGCGTTGAGACGCATGTCTCATTATAGTGGCTGAAAAATGCTTTCCGGTGATATAACTATGTTTACTATATCTTAAATAAGTTTTCTGTTATTGATTTAAAACCATGTTTAAATGGGGTTTTCAATGTATATATTTATTGATATGGGTGCAGTTAACATACAACGCGCCCTTGGCATTACAAGGTGCATTACACCCCTAATTAGCAGCCGACGTCAACGGTGTCAGTGTGTCAGCGGGCGTGATAAACATCCTACTTCAAATACCAAACTTTTCCAATTATGATCGTACGGACATGTAATAAAAATCACCAGAAAGCTTATTTAATGCTGAAAATAATGATATAAATTAGATAATGATAGCTCCTAAACTCGCAGAGTTATTGATTTTGAAAATGAAGCAGCGTTTAACAGTCTATCATCACGGGGAATAAACGTAAACGGGGTAAGCCCCACGAGACGCCAAACCGATGCCGCCATTGACGACGATGGCCCAGCATTACAACAACACTGCAACAACGTCTCGCGCCGTCCATATTCACAGTCACGTGCATTACAGTCTCTCAGAGTATACACGTGAAGATAATATCTGTGCTAGTGCGTGCGTAGTCGGTATTGTCTTCAATTCTGGTCAACATAGAAGACGCCGACCTCGCATGTTTGCCATTGACTATTTTAATGAGAATACAGTGTACATCCATAATATTTGTTTTTAAATTTTTATTTGGCAATCCAATGTATTATTGATCAATCTTTCGGGTTGAGTAAGTGTATGATGTGTGTGACGTATTAGCAGATCAAGCCATAGCGTGCACAGTGTCAGCCTTCATCTATCACAGCTCTTTTTCACACCTGATGTCGGCACCTTGATTAAGTTGGCTCTACTAGGCTGTACAATTAGTTGTGTCAGGCCGCGGAGTGTCAGTTTAGCACAACAAAAGTAATGACTACATATGGTCATTGCCCTGACTCAGTGATCATCGACTCAGACCGATTGATTAGTGTTTCAGCGATAAATATCGCGGCGCTGTTAAATATCACCCTACGTCAGTGCACATATATAATAAACGAGCCTCAACTGCGTCTGCCTACATGGCACGTTTACTGTTTATTAGCGGCACTGTACGGTACATTGTTTTAATGCTGGGCCAGAATGGAGTCAGTGTCACATGTTTTGTAGTGTAAAGCATAGGGCTATATTGAAATGTGGAGAAAAACACTGCCTCAATGCTTATGAAAACACAAGCCACTTCCAGTACTTCTAAATTACGTGTTACCGTTAGAGCAGGCAATTAACACAGGCTGTCATTTGCGCTGATCGTGTCACAACGAGAATGGAGGTGTTTAAAGGGGCTGTCTTAGACATCAAATTCGGCCCATTTTACGTTTTTTCTAGAGTTTTTTTCACCCCTCTGAGATACGACTACCCCTCTGATGTGACTTTGGTTCTTTGGCAGTATGGAAGTCGTATCAGAGGGGGACTACTGTATCACCATTTTCAATTGATCTGCAGTCACGGTGACATGATGGAGCCAGAGATGCCAGAAGTCTGTCTGGATCACTTATGGACAGAAATTGTTTTTTCTATTTTTTCTTATCTTTCTTTCTCCACATTCCAACTTGGAGTCTATCATTGCATCATGCCGATATGTTAAGTGTAAACGTGTATCACCACTGAAACAGGTGTCTCAACTTTGATGAGAGAGTGTGGTCGCATGAAGCCTTGCATTTTATCTATCAGTTAATGGCTGCCAAACCTGACCAGTCCAGCAAGGGTGTGCTCAGATGTAAAACCTTGCGTAGGGAAGATGGGAACCATACACACAATTATTGATCTGTCGCAAGTGCCAAAAGATGCAAGGTTGATATAGTTACAAAGCAGCATGGCTCCATGCTAAAAATGGCAAGATGAACTACAGTTGCTAGTCCACAGCACTGCACATTTTTGTGCATTATAATATGCTATATTTCAGACGTTTTTATATTAGTGAAAAATATTAGGAGGGTGTAAATATTGAGGAGTTTATAACATAGGCATGCTTTTTATTTTACAGAGATGGTCCTGTTGGCAAAACTAGTAAGGTTTTTCAGATCTGTGATATGTGCGACCAGCATTACTTGTGCTACTTGATTCCATACAGACATCAGCTCAGGTACACTATAAATCAATTTATGATCTCCTGTAAAATGTTTGAACAATACCCAGGCAGCCGGAGATTTGACCTAATCAATAAACCACCATTAAACAAACCTGGATCATGGTTGTGGGATATTTCTTTGTCACTTTTATGTGAATCATGAATGCTCAGGTTATGGTCAATAATTTTATATTAACTTTTAATGTATTTTTCATAAATCAAAATAGCTTCAAATTAATAACACATAGAACACTAAGTAGGCTATATTAGAACACCCACGCTTTTTTAATCTAACAGAAAATAGATAGTTTAGAAAAGGGAACATGTGTAGTATACTTAAATATGACACAAATAGAATCAATGGCCAATGTAATTCGTTCATGAAAAAAGTATGAAACAAAAATAGATTTGGAAATGCCAGTGTTTGAAAATAAACGAATCTGACGCTATGATGTCCCAGAAAAAGTATTGACGTTTTATTATCTAGGAGGTACATTGTCAGGAACATTGTCCTTATAAATAATAATACCAGGCTCTACTCTAAGTATAACTCGGCAGGAGAAAAGTTAATATCAAACATGGAGCAAAAATATATTTGCTTATGTTAACCCTTTAACCCCCGGTTCTGCATATATTGGTTTTTTTTTCATTTTTTATTAGCACATTAAGTACCACCTTTTAAACATGTTTAAGATAAAAGGTGACATCAATCAACACTATTTGAAAACAGTTGACCTCCATTTTGTCAATTCTGAAGATTTTTCTCTCACTTGAAGTTGTGGATCGCGTCAGCGAGACACAACTTCAAGTGGGTGAAAATTCAGATTGAAAAATCTGGCTGTTAAAGGGTTACCCTAGCTACTTGTTTTAACACAGATCTCACATATATCAACTTAAAATTGTGTTAATTTTCTATTGTGATAGTTTTTAGTTCTGATTTTTTAGGTGTGTTAAGTTTGAGGAGAGCAATGACTGTACTCAACTAATTTTTGGATCACTGTCCATCATCCAAGCCAAAGATGCTGCTCCTATTTCAGTAAGTACTTCACTTCAAGAGATAATGTACCATAATTATAATATTATTCCTTACAATGCTGAAATATTTTTGTATAAAACATTGAGACCGAAAAGGTTTTTTTCAATTTAAAGTCATCATAAATGGCTCAAGTTAGCTAGCTCTTTCTGCTTCATTTCAATAACTTTATCATGACTCTATGGCCATTATGCAATTTTAATTCTTTCAGTACGGGGATCAACTTTAGAAGTCAGAATCTGGCGTCCATAAAGCTAAAAAGTCAGATTCTGACTTCTAACGTTGGTCCGCGCACAGAAAGGCCCAACCCCTCACAGTGCTAATTAGAAATTCCCCAAATCCTGTGTATTGCTCATCAGTTATTAGTGGTATTAAAAGGACCAAAACGTGAAAATGGCAGTGTCTGATACCAGTGTATTTTAATCCACTCATATGGAGGTTCATATATTGTGATATAAAACAGATCATCACATTTAATCGGTTGAGTGAAATCGTCATAAGTTAGGACTGTTAGGCACAGATTGTGTCATTTGAAAACAACAACATCTCTTTGTCAAGAATGTTATGAACACCTGCCATACCTACACTGCAACAATTGTGCTGAGAATAGTCGAGCATGCTACACGTAATGTATTCGTGACTCGATCAGAGAATTGTTTGAGAAACTCAGTCTATAATTTATTTTATCAGAAATAATTGATCATTTCTATTATGCTATGATTTTTACATTGCAGGGCCTCAGCATGACACTTGTGCTGGATATGAGTAATAATCTGATTCTCTACAGTGGCCTTACTAAGGTATTTACAGCTTTGCCTCCGAAAAATTATTACTTAGAAACAACTAGCACTTCACAACCTCCCATCTTGATCTTTTGTCTTAATAATTTGTTAGTTAATATATCTCATTTATTTGGAACTTGAATCGCAGAAAGAAAAGATACCTTGAATTCAAATCACCAAATGCCCAAGGTGAGATAAAAATGGGTCGGTGAAAAATCCAACATCTGAGGAGACAGTCTGAAAATTATCCAGGGCATGAAATATTTAAACTTACGCATTTTCATATGATACTCTCTTCAATTAGGCCAATACATTCTGTATGTCTGTCAATAAATTTAGTATCTTCTGTTTAACTGTCTTATTTTGTGCTCAATTATTTTTCATTAGCATATCAAATTAACATTCTTTGGAGCGCATTTTTTTATTTATCAAGAATTGCAAATGTTTGCTTGCAAATCAAAACTTATGAAGTGTTTTTACTCACTTGAAGTAAACTGCTGTGAGTTGCAGCGCGAGACTCTTTTCTTAATAGTAATATTTAATCTTCACTGACATTTTTCACAGATGAATCAAGTACATGTGAGTGGACTTCCAACTGCCCTAAATTTCCCCTGTGCAATGCCTCAGCCTAGCAGCTCGTTTGTCAGCCCATCCAAGTATTCATCTGGTCCCACTACATCAAGTCGACCAGCCAGTGCTATGGATGCTCGCTTTGATGATGAGGTGGGTGGTTTGTAATTAACTTTGAAATTGATGTCAACTATTTTTAGCAGCATTGAGCAACCTCTTTTGTCAAGTGAAATCTGTCCTAATTCTGTGACAATAAAATACAATGATTCTTTAAATTCACAAATCTAAGTAATTTTCAGTCATTTGAAGTTGTAGCGAGACACAACTTCAAGTACTGAAAATTCACATTTTATTGTTCAGAGCTTTAACCCTTACAGTGCAGGAATTGATACTCGCACTGTAAGATTAAAAATATTTCTAATGGTCGTAGACCAATAACATAGGTATTCAAATTAAACAGAAAGACCTCACTAAGACATTTATGATGATTTCAAATTGAATAAAACCCTTCAATTTTCAAGGTTTTTATGAAAATAATTCAGCGCTATAAAAGTTAAAGTGCTTCTCACCTCTGTGGCCATTCATTGAATGGCATCGAATCCGCAATACATGTATAAATCAAATATCACTGATTAATTAAACTTGTGAAAAATATGAAGACAACTCTCAAACTTTGTACAGATATATTTTTTTCCTGAATATTATCTTATTTTGGTTTGTGTTATTCACAGACAGTAACAAGATTTATTTATTTATTTGATGACACTGCTTGTCACCCTGAATTAACTTGTTTTAATTACATAAAACAGAATACAAATGTCCTATCAATACGGAACAAGTATTCAGATATATATCCAACAATGGGTCGAAAATAGCCCAGTTGAGCCATTTTGTTTAATGGTCGGCGGGTGGAGGCACAACAGTAAATCAACAGTGAGTCAATAAAATGTTTTTTGAGAGAGAAAATACAGCCCAACAAATATTTGCCCAATGCCGGCCTTGTTCTGGATTAAAAACAAAATATTTTCCAAACACTGAAACAACATTTGTCTACCATCCTGTATTCACTGACATACAAAAATCAAAGTAACATTTTCAAATACTAAAGCAGACCAATCGACACAGCCATTATCAGTTTTCACTTTCAGCCAACATTTTTCTTTTAGAGTTTTATAGCAATTAATATATTGTGTGTAACAGGTTGTTCAATTGTCACCCGTACCGACAGAGTGCACAGGCACACCTGAGAGCCTTGAAGCTTCATTATCGGCAGATATCAGTTTTCAGCCGGCAATGGTTTGTGGAGCTATCACAGGTATCAGAGATCCCGTGGCCAACAGAGTCACACTGGTAAGCTAGAAAAGTATAAATGTGTGTGACTGCAATACTTTAAATTGTCATGTGTGCCATTATTTTCCCACCTGTTTAGGCCCAAACCAAATTTTGGCCGATGCATCTTATCATCATGCAACGCATCCTTTGTCCGTCTGTCCACCCGCCACTTTTAGCACTATTACTTGTTTCACATTACTGGAATACACATTAAACTTCACATGTATATACAGGTTAATCATGACTAAACCTTGATGATTGACCTTTCTGTGACCTATATTTTTTCCGGATCGGCAAATTTTCTCATTAACGCGATTCACTCTATGGTGATTCACTCACAATTTTCTATGTATCATGTTATTATTATCGCAACTACTAGTTATGCAATGATCACGCCCCGAAAAAATTTCTATGTATTGCTTCAAAATGTACATATATCAATTTCACCAATAGCTCGAATGAGTTTGAAAATGGGCGAGCATCGGGCAAAAACTAGGTCATTGCTGACAAAATCTGGAAAATTCAGATAGCTAGAACATTGCTATAGAACAAAATGTGCGGTTTCAGGGAGGGATATGCCCTGAAAAATTCAAATAGATCAAATTCAAAATGGCTGACCTGCTGCCATTATTGACTTCAATATGCGTAATGTCTGGAAAACCGCGCCAGATAGCTGAACCATCACTATAAAACAATGTGCGGCTTCAGGGAGGGATATATCCTGAAAAATTTCAACTTAATAAAATTCGAAATGGCTGACTTTCGGCCACCATTTATTTTGACATCGCTGGCAAAAAATGTAAATTTCTCTCTTATTATCTGTCTCACATGGAAGTAAATGGTCATGACATATAGTAGAGTTAAAATTGCAAACGTTATAGTTAAAAGTTTTTGTCAAATGATATTCGCTTTTTAAAATGATGATTATTGGCTGAGACCTAATTGTTCTTGTTCTTATTCCTTTTATTCTAGCTCAACTTGAGCTGTGAATTACTTTTTCCATTCAAGAGAATAAAAATGTTCTGACTTTATGAAATACCAATCTCAAATTAAAACTCAAATTGTCGTTATTGTGCCATTTTTTCATCAGCTAATTTATTTGAAAATAAGCTATGTGCTGTGTAGCAGTAAACTTTAAAAATAAACTGTTTAAATGTACTTTGTTGTCTATTTTGTTTCAGGAACTTTTAGATGGCAGAATGTACCGTGCTTCATTACCTCCACTCTCTAAATCTCCTCTCAGTAAGTATGTTAGATTGATTTTCTATGGCAATCATAATATATACTTTATTGACTTCACCATTTAATCTTATTTTCAGCATCATGTCTGTCCGGCCATGCATCTGTGTTTCGTTTCCTGACGATATCTTGTTAACTGGTTTGTTTTTATATTGCACACACACATCCCTTCGGGGGTGTAGGCCTATGTGTGCCTTCAGGAGGTTATGACCTTTGGCCTAATTTTTTACCTTCAACTTTGTGGCAATTATTGATTGTAATTAATATCGGGGGATATCGTTAGCGCCAGCGCTCATGTTAGTGAAATATTTCTTTACTTACTCATTGCTTCCATGTTTCAATACAATTATAAATTACCACAATTAATGACAGAAAGTGTATCCCTGTTTTAATTACCTTTGTTTTCTTTCGGCCATCGAACGACCATACATTTGGACCTTCCAATTGACATATCACTCGGGTATTAGGCCTATATAAAATTGGGTAATTTACACTCACTGTGAGTGAAAATATGATGACATTTAAAAATAGGTGACTGTTGTCTGAAATACAATCAACCTCTAAAAAGTTAACTTGTTTATATCCCACATGTATTTTAATCATTTAACAATCATCAGTGCTACAGATAAGCTCTTTATGTCAATTACGTATTACCCATCATTAAACATAATTGATTACTTAGAAAACTAATTGAGTGTAGCCATTTTTGTTACTCATTTTATTTATTGAAATAGTGCGCCCAAACACAGATTCAAAATCAGAAGCATCATGCGATATCATCACATATCACTATTGCGAAAGGCCTTCACCGCTAGACGATAGGCCGTGGGTTTTGATCTAATCCATCTAAAGCAATGTATTTGAGTTTTAACATTGAGTAATCACACAAATACTCTTACCTGGTCCCACTGAATCTTATCTGAACATCACACAGATATGAGGATTAACCCTTTAACCGCCGGTGCCGCATATATTCGGGTTTTCATTTTTTATAAGCATCATATCTCATATCTATAAGCACATTAAGTACCACATTTTAAATATGTTGAAGATAAAATGTGACATCAACCAGCAAGATTTGAAAAGAGTTGACCTCCATTTTATCAAATCTGAATAATTTTCACTCACTTGAAGTTGTGGATCGCGTCAGCGAGACACAACTTCAAGTGGATGAAAATTCAAATTGAATAATTTGGCGGTTAAAGGGTTGATGCATTTTATTTTGTACAGTTTCCATGTGTCTGGAGGGTATCCGGCAAATTCTGCCTCGAGATATAGCCATTCTTGTCCTCACTCGCTGGTACTCGACACATAACTCCCCCGGCAGTGCCAATGGGCAGTCAGAATGGATTCAGTTTGCTCGCTGTCTTCTCTCCATGATGGGCTATGATGTGACAAAACTCGATCTGACAAGACAGGTCTGTATAGCATTTCTACGTTGAATTTTTCAGTTCGGGCGACGCTTTAAATTTTGTGGAAGTGCTTTTTCGCATTGAAAAATACATTTAAAAGACTACTAAGGTATTTTAAAGCCTCTTTTAAAATGTTGTGTGCCCTTGCAGGTGTGGAGTTTATTTTACAATCCTTTGTTCATCCTATTATTTTTAATATCTTTTAGTGGGATGCTGATTACAAACAATCACCTGAATTAGCTCCAAAGAAGGCAAGAAGATCTGACTCTGGTGTTGATCAGGTTTGCTTTTATTTATAATGCATTTCATCAAGATATCTCCTGAAATATTTCAGATATTAATTCCAATACTGACATCAGAGGATAAATCGATATTAACTGAACAGTCTGACAATATACTTACCCAATATTATTGATTGACTGCTCTGATCAAAATGTATTGGACAGTTTCCAATAAAAATTCTGGCTGAAAAGTGGGGTTGATCATGTACTTACATCTTACAAAATGATTCAAGCAAAATGACAATATTCATTGCAATTTCCTGAAATATTAACCATTAGTGCACCTTAGCTAAGCTTTATATTAGCAAGTAAAAAATGTTGAGGTTGACACTAGTTGACTTAAGCATAAAGTAAGGATGGCCTCGGCTGTTTTCTGTATCTTACACTAGCATATTTTTATACAAATTTGACATTTTTCTTTGCCTGGAAGTGGGATTCGCTGCAGCATTTCACACCTCATGTTGGAAGGAAAATGAGAGGGAAAAGCTGAGTGATTAAAGAGTTAAACTTTAATGCTGTCAGTGGTGTCGTGCAACATTAATCCAGCATTGGGTCCACATATCATTTTCGCTGGGCTCAGGTTTTGAGAAGGTGCTTGACTGAAAGTGTTTGAACTTTACAAAAAGTTATCCAAGACCTTAATAGTACTTAAAAATGGGATATTTAGCAAAAAGTACTTAAAATCCCTGGATTTCGACACTTTGAGTATTCCACAGTGGTATGTATTATTATCTATGTAATATTATATAGTATCACAGGGAAACAGATCCATTTTGGTTCTATAAAATCATTCTGTACTTATTGCCTTCGCTGTTTGAATTGGTCCTTGAAATTTTTTTTGTGTTTGTTATTTAGGATTGGGAATATCTGCTGGACTCTGATCATCACCACTATGTGAACCAGGCGTTAGGTCATGTGCTGGGTCTCGGCAAACTGCAACCTGACAGGAAGATGCAATCCAGCTCTGGGACGGCCGTAGTGGACACCAACGCTCTTCTCTTCCCCAACATTCCAGCTCTTATGTTCACTCTACATCTGGTCTACGAGGTTAGAAACAAAATGTGAATTTGACGAGCTACTGCATCATTTCTTTAGGTAGCAGCTCAGGCGCTGCTATTTAAAGAAAGAATTTCTAGCGGATCCGCCGTTTCCGGCGTTTTCAACATCCGCCAAGGTCATTTTTGATTAAATTCAATTAGAAAAAAAATGAGGGGGAGGGGAGTGGGGGGGCGGGTTAGGTCATCTTCAAAATATTTCCAGCTTTTTTTGTTCAACATATTGTTTTTATTTAAATTGTACATATGTAATCAATTTTTGCACACTTGAAGTTGTGGGTTGTAGTAATCAGACACAAATTTTTAAATCTATAACTTACCACTATTTAAAGATTCTTGGTGAAAATTGAGAGATTATTTTCTGATTTTGCAGGAATTGAAGTTGGATGCGCTTCTCCACGATGAACTCCACCAACTTTCCTCACTTCTTTACCAACTGGCATGGTGAGAAAATTTATTTCAATATTCAGGTTGTTCCATAATTTTTTTCAGTCATTTGAAGAACAATTATTCCTAATAAAATATTTGGTTAGTCTTTTCTATCGCCCTTACTGACATTTTTCATTTATTTTAAATTGGCAATATTCAAACAAATGCTTTAGAATAATGAAAATTACCCTTACGTTTACAAACTTATTTGTTCTAAATTAAAATTATTGCTTTGTTTTAGATTTGCACACTGAAAGTTTCAGATATTGAAATGTACCACTATATTTCTAAAATTTATTTATCCAGTATGCTGCAGTATGTTTTATTATTGATATTTCTTGATGCCAATGTCTACATTTTTTTCAGTGACTTGAGATGTCCTCTTTATGCTGACCATTATTGTAGGGACCATCCCCGTCTTTTCTGTCGACCAAATCACAGCAGTCAGCTAGATGGTGAGTACAGAAAAGACAAAACATGTCAATCAAGACTACATTTATCAATCTTTTTTTCACTTGAAACTGTACCTGGGTAATTTCATAATTTTGGACGCACTGGTCAGACCAATGTATATTATTTCTGTCTAATCACATGTGAAGATATTGTAATTTGCATGATGAAATATTAGTTGAATATTTGAATTCTGAGAAATATGTGAAAAAACATAGTATCAGACATCAGAAAATTACCTTTTATGGCTTGGTCATATTGTTGTGTAAAGTTCTTTTATTTAATAAACTTTATCTAAAATTCTTTCGAGTAGTATGATTGACAAAAGGCTTAATTTTTTTTGGGTCGATTTTCTAATTCCATCCTCAGGTAGAGAACTTTGTAAATTTTTTAACTAGCCTAAAGGACTAGTAATGACAAAATTCTACTAGACTGCAAAGAGGTTTACTAGTCGCGTATAAAATATACATAAAAAAATAATACAGGAGAGCAATTACGAGACTCACAACTTTTTTTTTTTAACAGATAACATGCATTAACTTTGCTCTAGTCATATATGACTGAATGAATTCACTCATGTAAGCCAGAGAGCATGAATGCCATGAATGTTTACTGGTCCGTGGCGATCTTTCCTAGGGATCGGACTAGCAGACCAGTGGGAACTTCTCTCCCTGCGTCCTGTTATAGTATATTAGAAAGGAAACAAGAATTGTGGTGTCAGACATACACTTTTTGGTGTCTCTGAAATAATTATTCAGTTTGATAAAAACTGGATAGAAAAAAGTGTTTTTTTAGTTCATGATCAAATATAGCCAACTTTTATATAATTTTAGGCAAATAAATATTTGAATAAAATCAAATTGATCTTTATGACCAACCTGACTGTGGGGAGCATCAGTTTCTTTCGAGGCATTCTTTTGTAAATTGTGCGTGGGCCTATATTCCCAGTCTCATCATCTATTACTTACATGCATTCGTGAGTGAGCAACTTGATCATAAATGCTTTGATAGCATAATGTTCAAATCTAAAAGATATTCACTTAAAACTCTTGAAGTTTGTCAGGTTACAAGACAAGACAAATTTATTATGTAGGTTCAAAAAGAACATGCGTAATTGCCAGGGATGTTCCCGATGATATACATATGCATTATTGCATCAATTTTTAAATAACATTTGTAAACATCATTATATACACTATGAAATCATACATAGATTTATTTATCATTTTTTATAATAACATTTATAAATTTGCCAGGTGGTTGTAGATAATTATTTGGATTCATAAGCTTTTTAAAGTGAGCGTTGATGGATTGATAAATAAACAGCTTTTCAGATGTGGTCAAAATATAGTATTAAATACAACTGATCTTGACTAAAACCAAAAGAGAGGTTCTACTACACGTGCCAGTTTTTATCATGACTGTATAGTCCATGTACATCAGCAAATATATAATGGCATAGAAAATTTCTGAGCAAAAATAAAGGTCTACATGTATAGCTTTGATTGATGGAATGTTATTAATGACAAAAAGAAAGTTTCAAACACTAGGCCTATTGTGAAGTATGATTAATTCAAGATTAATATTCTTTTTTTTTCATTTTTTTAACATATGACTATCAAATTTATATAAAAATGTCCAGTTGTTTTTTATTGCATATTTGTACTATAGTCATGCTCATAACAGTACGATTTCACAGTACAGTAGAACCTGCTATGTATAGCCATCCTTCAGACATTGGAGAATGTCCAGCAGGGCTAGACACTGGATATTCTGAAATACAAAAAAGTCCTGGTTGATCACCCTTTTCCTCAATTGTCACCACATGAGCAGCCTGTGTAATCTCATATTTGCTCAGCTCACATTCATTCTATTTGTTACTGATTTGTTACAGAGCATCTACAGCAGATGCAGTATCCCAATTTTTTGACTAAGGATCCACCAAGTATACATCAGTGGTTGTATGATTTCTTAGCCGGAAGAGAATGCTTGCAATTTCCTGTCCTGCCATATGTTGGAATTCGAACAACCAACGTTATTGCTGTAAGTACTGTACTCCTCTGTAAAAAAAACACATTAGTTTTTACTACAATACAGAGAATATGCATATAAAGATGAGAACATTGAAACATCATTTTATTAAGTTATAAAGTAATGTGAATAATGTACAGAAAACTGTTATTTATTCTATTTGTTTGTAGTTTAGCTTCAGCTGTCCAATGCTATCGTTTTCACTTATTCTATGTTTGTGTCCTCTTAGATCCAGGGATATTCTTGGAGTGCAGCATTGCACGCTTAGAAATTTTAAAATACCCCATTGTTTTGAGCTGTAATGCGGCAAAATATTGTTTAATATTCTTCCAAGATCACTAATTCATATCTCACATTTTGAAAAAGATTGCATAAGATATGATCCAGCCATGAACTGGCATCTGTTTATAGGCCTCTGCCAGTTCAAGAATATAAGTTATTTTATATTTTTTGTTGAATATAGCCTACAAAAGTTTATGCTAGAATTTGAAATTACCTTAGCCAGAACCATGTATGGCACTGTTATTGCTACTGAGAAATCTCTTATTTGGTATCAAATATTCTCTAAATTCCACCCTGAAATATTCAATAACACCTGGACACTTTTTTCGCTGAATAGTTAGGTCGTGTCAATTAAAAAAAAATCCGAGAAAAACTTGGATTTGTCAGACCCCGCCAACCCACCCCCTATCCAATTTTTTTTTAACATTTGGAAATAAAAACTAATTGGTCAGACCCCACCAACCCACCCCCCCTATCCAATTTTTCATTTTTTTTTGGAAACATTTCCTAAAAAAAAATTGAGTTGGGGCTTGACCCACCCACCCACTTTCGAGTTTGTCACAGCAGATTATTTTTTTTTAACATGACAAAACCCTTTAGGATGTTCACTACCTTAAGATTTTGAGAAAAATAATAAAATGAATGAAACCCTAATCTTGCAGAAAAAAATCAGAAAATTTATCCACATTGCTTAATTATTTTACGTTATAAATTACATAAAATAAAACTGCCATAAAATTTTGTTTAGAAACCTGAATTCTATGCAATAGATGTGTACATTTAGTTTTTTGTGTTCATTTTTTATTGTACAAAACGTACTAAACCAAATTACCTTTTCATTAGGGTAAGGCATATCTACTTTTTTATAAGCTAAATATAATTGCTTTGACAAAGGACATTTTGTTTTGGGAGTGTGAATTGGGTCAATGATTTTGGAACTGGGATATTACAATCTTTTTTTAAATTGTCCATCAAAGTTTAAATTGCCCAATAGGTTTTGGGGTTCAGAAGGCAATTGTCCCATACATTTTTAAGCCGGGATTCTGTCTGCAGATTCAACCTTTATCTAGACCCCTAGCTTTTTTAACAGCCTCTCAAACTGTGAATTTTTTTAAGCGATGAACTTTGCACTTAAATTGTCATTTTAAATTTGCACTCAAATTTGCTGTTCATTTTTGAACATTTTTTGTTGTAATTATTTTAAGCAATAAAAAGGCTATTTTTATAATTGTAACGTTTTCAGGGGTGGTCTTTTGACATACCCAGACCTCTTCCAATCTGTTAAATGATGAGAGCTCCTTCTGAATTTAGACTGGCATTTTTTTAGGATGTTACAAGTATCACCTGCTTGATAGATCATAACTGTGCTGCTCCAATGCTAGATATTTCGCAAACACATTTCTCGAAATTGTATGACTAATTTCAGATTATGTAAAAATAATAAATAATACATTTTATCTCTACTGGATAGTTTGTTCCAACATGGTCTTCATCTCCCTCTTTCAAGATGTTATTGTGTATATTCTGTTAAAGATGTACGTGGGAATGTTTGAAGATTCCGTAGAGGATGTCAGATGGAGCACTTACATCAGAAAAGTGGCCGCAGCAGGTACAGTGCATTTTTATGGCACAGAGATTTCGCTATCTCTGGCTCAATTTATTGTAGAACAAGTACATACCCGATTTTTTTACCCAATGATTTGATGTTGAGCCACCGTGGTTCAACATCAAATCAACATTGGGTAAATATCTTGTGTTTGTGTGATACTGTGTAAGGAATGCTCTGCCCAGCACACACACAGAGACCAATTGTCAAAGCCATGTCAAATGCTACATGCTGTTACTACCAAACTCAAGTGGGATGAGACAGTAATTCCAAATGTCAGGATCATGTCATCTTTGCAGTTTTCACTTTGTTTTCACAGTTGAATTCTCGCTCTTTGCTGCAAAGGACAATGGTAATATTCTCATACCTACTCTATGGTAAGAAACAACTAGGTTTGAAAAACATAAAATTTCGAAAATATTAAAACCAGTTAGGCTGGAATATCTTTTGAACAATTTAGGTGTTGATAGCTCAAAGAACTGACTGGCTATGGGTACCTCATGGCGGTGTAAGTTTTAAGCATAAATTTAGCATAATTATGCCTGACACATTCGCTTGTACTGATGCTGTGTGCATGGCTCCCACGGGTCCTTGAAAACGGGAAAAGTCCTTGAATTTGAAAAAACAAATTCCAGGCCTTGAAAAGTCCTTGATTTTTGTAAAAAGCATAAGTAAACCGGGAAAAGTCCTTTATTTTGATCAACCTTTAATGTTTTGCTGTTGATCTGAAAAACGTCACGCGCAACAGCTAGTGATTAAATGAAAAAGCTAAACTTAAATAACAATTTGGATTTTGAATTTTGTATTTAAAAAGTGTGGGAACCATGTGTGTGACTATATGTCATCAACGGTGTGCTTGAACATCAGTTTCATCTCCCAAGATAAGGCCTATCTTAGCCTTTCTCCTGCCTTTCATTCATTTGAAGCTGGAATATCTAATAGAACTTCAAACCTCTATGTGAAGAAACATATTTCTATCTGTGATATTAAATTTTGTAATAGACTGAGCAACTACCATGTTATATTTTTAAAAATTTCAGCATTTCATTTGTCATGCCTCACTTTTTATGGATTTTGTAAAATGTATTTTTTTTTCGTCATTATGTATTTTCTCAGTCTCAGGAATGTAATGTTATTTGTAGCTGATAATTAGCTTTGCAATTGTTTTTCATAATCGTATGTCCAAATGCTTTATTTTGGGATGATTCTCTACTGATGCAGATGGAGCTCGTCGAAAAGGTATTAGCAATATATATCAGTCACTCCTCTGCTAAATAGTGTAAATATGATCATGGACTGATGGCAGTAGCCCTATATATTTACGGTATATCATGCCTGTAGCTATAATTTTGCTTTGATAATTTTGCTTCGCTCCTCATATATCTTGCTCATTACAATTTCCTACATTCCTCACACTTTATGTTTCATAGTGGACAAATCAAATTGATTAATTGAATACTGGGTTGTAAATGTGATATGAAGTTTTGCATGTAATTATTCGCTTATTGCTTGTTGAGGTTTAATACTATTAACATATAAAGTTTGATTGGAATTAACACAACATGTTGATCTGCAGCAGTTTTATAGAAAGGCACGTCACATACAGACAAATTTTGGACAATTTTTACAAATATGTTCTCATTAAATAATAGAGACATATTTAAAACTTATCTTCATGCTTTCATAAGATTAGTATTAAATTTAGATTTGTTTCAAGCTGATATAATAACAAGCTATCAAATGTTTATATCAATTTGTAAAGTAATATTTATCTGTCATCACCATACCATGAAGTAGGGAAGTCTGGAAAGCAATTTTTCACTTCTAAGATATCAATACTGAACTTATACTTCATTTGATGACTTAAATGTAACTACAGTCTAGAATGTACAGCCTAACATTATCTAGGTTAAAGCTTCGTTAGTAGTTTGAGAACTAGCCACTTTATATTTAGAGATGGTAAGATCTGTAATGACTTGGAAATTTAAAAGTGCTAGATTTTTTTTTAAAAGGTGTTATAACTATTATTAAGTGAACATGTAATGTAAAGAATTGAGGTAATCCTAGTTATATTGTGTGAGTTTATAATCAATGTTTATATAATTTATGAAAAGTCCTAATTGCTGACATAAGCTATTAGCATAGATTTGTTATGTATATAATCATAATAGTGATATGGTTTGTTAAACATTTTAATTTAGGTCACCGGACAGCTGATATTGAAGTATCACTGACAAGAAGTTTCCTCAAGAGTCAAACAGCAAACCCACATGAGCGAGTTGTCTTATTCATGACTCAACTCCGTAAGATTTTTTTTATAATTAATTCCTAAAGTTTAAAGTAAGATAAAAATTTTAAAGCCGCAATGATTTTAACAGTAATAATATGCTGGGCGCAATCACTTTGAAAGTTTTTTATGTATCCTGCTCAAATTTATTATGCATATTAATTGTTAATGATAACTAGTTCTCAGATAAGTTCAATAATGGCTGAAAATGGTTGTTTTTTGGGGCTTTTTAGCCTGCCTTTTAATTTAAATTAAAAAAGGTGGGCTATTGCAATTGAAGTTCCGCGGCATCTGCATTAACATTTGCTTGCGGGCACGATAAGTTTTTCATGTATCCTTCCCAAATTTGTTATGCATGTTACAAAAGACTAGTTCTCTGACAAGTTTAATAATAGCTGAAAAAAATTCAAAATGGCCGATTTATTGTGATTTTCCGCATTTTACGACAATAATTTGACCTTGTGGGCACAAAAACTTAACAGTTTTTCATGTAGCCTGTTCAAATTTGTTATGAATGTTACCAATAAGCAATTCTCGGACCACTTCGATAATGGCTGAAAAAACATTTTAGAATGGCCGATTTATTGTGATTTTTCACATTTCATGTCAATAATTTTACTTGTGGGCGCAATAAGATGAAAAGTAGTTCATGTATCCTTCTCAAACTTCTTACCCATGTTAGTAATCACCATTTTTCGAACAAATTCAATAATGGCTGATGGTTTATTTGACATTTGCATGGGCACATTGGATACAGCAAAAGTGGTAACTGCTCACTTGAGAAGTAGGCAGTTACAGCTGTTTCTCTTTGCAGGTCAGAATTATTTAAGATATTAATGCAGATCATTAAAAAGAGTTACATTGCGTTATAAAGGCAAATACCAATAACAGCTTAATTTTAAAGTAAAAAGTTATGATGTTGTCCTATGCAGGGCAGTATAAATGGTATTGGCGCTCTAAGGACTGTTCATTACATTTTCTTTTAAATCTATTTTAACCCTTTATCCTTCTTTTCTGTATTTCTTCAACCCTTGGCATATTTTTGAAAAAATAGTGATTTGAAATTGTATAATCCATCTTACAATGTTCTCAGCTTTCACTTCATATGTTATATTTATTAAGGTTTTATGTACATCTGGACTTTTTATCCGCTCTGAGATAGGAATTGTGCCCGCTATTCAAAGAGTTGAGTGAATGAAGATGAAATTCTATATCTGGGTGTCGGTTAGGCCTGAAATTGCACTTAAAATTTATAACTGGACCGGACAAGAGTAAAAATGAGCAGTTGACTTTATAATTGTTAGCAGTTGCAGGTTGATGATTGATTAGGACTAAAACTTTAATGATTTGTTCCAGAGACCAGCATAAAGAGTTGTCTGCGTTGCGGAGTTTCCCTTCCTTTGAAAGAAGCCATTTTTCATTGCCGACATTTTCCACCATTAAATTGGCCCGAGCAAGCTTACTCCACCATTGGTAAGGAATTAGCCATGACATTTATTGTGATTAATCATACATTGTCATACATTATACCATGGTTCTCTATTCCGTCACTACAAATTTATTTCACAGGATTGTTATTTTGTTAGGTAATTCAGTTTTCTTATTTACTTCAGGTCGTGAAGATTTAGGCAAGCAGAGACAGCGGCATCAGCATCTTGTCATTCCTAACAGAGATGGTAATACAGCAAAGATTGGCAAAGATGAGGAAGATGGAATGGAGTACATGGATATGCAGGTGCAGATAAAATGCTTGCATTAACCTTATTCGTGCTGAATTGTCAGCTTTGCCGACACAATTTCCAGCTTCAAATGATGCAAAAATTTTCTAAAATACGGAAATCTCCCTAATTAAATTTATCAGTGAAATGAGCATTTACCACAAACTATTTGATCAATTGTCTTTTATTCAGTTTGTAATGTATAGACACTGACGTAGACACTGACGTAGATGAACCCTTTCAAGACTGAATTTACCATTGTCATCTTATCCACTACAAGCTGCGAATTGCTGTCGTAATTCACAACTTGTAGTGGATGATGATGACTTGAAGTGGGTGACAAATGAAAAAAAAATGTTTTTATTAAAACAGTTCCACAATTTTTTGTTCAAAAACCCCTACTTTTTAGGAAATTAACATATTTATTATAATAACAGCCCATATTCCAATTAATAAAATAAAATCCAAGATCATGTACACTATATCGTCGCCTCGGAGCTAAACGATCCTATCTGCCACTCTAACGAGTGTCAGATAGGATCCTTTAGCTCCGTGGCGACGATATGATAATTAAAAAACTACTTTTATAAGCATCAATCCCCCCTGTAATTTCAAGGGTTATCCATATTTATTCTAATTATTGTGAGGCTTTACAAGGTTAACCACATTCCAATTTTATAAAATATCCAAGTATAATGTACATGTATCAGTCTATTATAAAACCAAAATTTCAGAATCTGATTGTTTGGATATTTTTTTTTTGAAATTGCTGCTTGTTTTTTTAAGCTTTTGAAGTTGAGGTTTAGTGAAGATCTGAGAGTACAGGAAACCAGGCGACTCCTTCAGTCGGCTCGTCCCGTCAGGATAGCCTTAGTTCAACGACCAGAAGTCACGTGAGTCTACAAACAACATCTAACATTACAGAATTTGTTTACTCATGAGTTAAAAATTCAATAATGCAGCAATTTAAAAAAATATATATTTGAACATCTCATTTATACAATACCTTTTAACCCCTCAGCCCTCAGTAGCATACGGGTGGTCCGGTGATGCAAGTGCTTGTAAGCACGGGAACTTCATAACGTTTTGCCTTGAATCCTTCAATTTTTCTTGCTACATTTATCTTAAGTCTCCAGGTCACAGAAACAAAATTGGCTTGTGAGCGAATAACTTCATAACGTCTAGAGTTAGTGCCTTCATTTTCACATGTGTACTACACTAGTCTTAAGATCAAATTCTATACTTGGTGACCTTGACCTACTCACCAAGCACTATAACTTCATAAATCTCTTACTATGCTAATCTGAAAGTCAAGTTTGATACTCTGTGACCATGACCTAATTTCAATGGGAACTAACAGCTTGTAAGTGTGATACCTTCACAACGCCTTGATTTGGGGCCTTCAATTTATAGCCACGTGTGCACTATGTTGATCTTAGGTCAAGTTTGATACTCTAATTTCAAGATCACAGGAAAAGACTGACATTTCTAATTGTTGATCGACAGAAACTACAATTCAGGGGTCTTGTCATCAAGTGGTGGCTATTTTTAATTCTTTGTCAGCAAATTCTCATGCAAGTTTATAAGACATTGATAAGAATTAACAATAATATCATCTAATAATTAAATCTTTCAAAAGCATTTGTTTTCTATAAGAAATAACATTGAAACAAAAAAATCTTCACTTTGTAGGGATCATGATTTTATTGAGGAACAAGAAAGACACCTCTTTGCTACTTGTATACGAACCATGGCGCTTCCCCTTGGAAGGTAAGTTAGTGGGTTTTGAGCGGTTCTACTATATTGGTGATTGCTTGTGGCAGAATACAGGTTTTTAAATCCCTCACAAATACAAATTATAAAATTGGTATAAAATTGGTATCAGACTGGACTATCTTGTGAATAGTAATTATTAATTTCAACTGTTATGATGAAATGATCTTTCGCATAAATGTCTATGGACCACATTTTTATAAAGTGTATGATGCAGAAAACCGATGCTTTGCCATTTTTACTGCTCTGCCACTTAGAACTTTACAATCATTGCATGCTTATTATCCCCCGCACACCACCCGCCCTCGAAGGGCGGGGGATATTGTCATCAGCATGTCTGGCTGTGCGTCCGTGTTTCTTTTCCGGACGATATCCCTGAAACCGTTAGCCGGATTGCTCTCATATTGCATACACACATCCCTTGGGGGGTGTAGATGTGCCTTTTGGGGGTTTTGACCTAGTTTTTGATTTTGAGGCGATTATCGACTTTGATTGATTGCGGATAATAAGTTCAGGGGCTGTAGATGTGCTTTTTGGGGTTATGACCTTTGACCTAATTTTTTACCTTTGATTTGGAGGTGATTATTGACTTCAACTTGATTGCGGATGAATAAGTTCAGTTTCCGGACGATATCTCGCAAAGCGTTTGCTGAATTGTTTTCATACTGCACACACACATTCCTGAGGGGGTGTAGATGTGCCTTTTGGGGGTTATGACCTTTGATCTAATTTTTTACCTTTGCTTTTGAGGCGATTATTGACTTTATTTGATTTTGAATGATAAGTTCAGTTTCCGGACGATATCTCACGAAGCGTTTCCTGGATTGTTTTCATACTGCACACACAAATCCCTCAGGGGGTGTAGATGTGCCTTTTTGGAGTTATGACCTTTGACCTAATTGTTGACCTTCAATTTTGAGATTATTATTGACTTTAATTGATGGCGGATGATAAGTTCAGTTTCCGGATGATATCTCAGAAAGCATTTGCTAGATTGTTTTCATATTGCATACACATATTAGTCAGGGGGTCAAATGCATATTTTTGGGCGAACCTGGAAAGTGGGTCCAAAGTTTTTTTCTAAGTGTTTTCATGTTATATAGGTATTGTAGTCCATGAAACTGCATGATGGCATTCTCACAACATTGAGCATTTGTATATAACACGTTTTATAAAATCATGTCAATCGGGATGCAAAATAATGGTTTCCCACGGTTCGAAAAATATAAATATTTATATAAAGCACTAACCTAATCTATATTTGCCATTATTTGAACTAGTATGTATTCAATATTAGCAAAAGTGATTTCATAATTGTATAAATTGATTGAACCAGAAGTTTTGAGTTATGTGAACCCTTTGACCCCAAGGTCTTACATAAACCCAATTACCAGTTATCAAATTTTATAATAATATAAGCGTGTGACATATCAAAATGAAGGGAATATCATTACGAACCTCAATGTGATATCGCAAAGCAGCTATAGAACATTTGTACCGCAATAATTATTATTTATATATATATATGGCCATACGTTCTAAAATTTTATATATATTACGTCATCCAATGATGTTAACACTTAACATCGAAATATTTTGTTTATAGATTTATACATTTTCTTGAAAGAAATCATTGTGTGGTTTATTACCTCCGCCATAAGAGGTTATGTTTTTAGTCGGGATGGTTTGTCTGCTTGTTTATCCGTCAGCAGGATTATTAGACCAGACGTGGCTGGGGGTAAGGTGTCACCCGGAATGGGAATTTAGTCCACTATTATTTTCACATAGTTGGACCATTCAGGGGCCAGAATCAACCTGTACAGGTCACTGTAGCTGCTTTACTGAAATATGGCCAAAGGTGTACATGACCTATGCGCGATTTTTTTTTCCGATTTGGAAAGAAACTTACGTATTAAACATTTTTGCCCACTGAGTAGTGAAGCTATATCAATATATTTGATACCAACAGAAAGCTACTGGAACAGGCTTTTCCGTGAATGTAACATATTTTCTGTCCGATTTTTGAAAAATACACAAGCTTTAAGTTGGTATTTTAACCCTTAATTTTACCTATTTTTATTACTTTTTCAGTAAATAGTCAAAATACTTTTCTCTTAGCCGATTTTGTATGGTATATACGTTTAGTTTTCATTCAAACATGTTCTAGAACTATTGTTGACTTAAAATAAACCCATTTGGAAGTAAAAAATAATTGGCTATTTCAACATATTACACACTTTTTTTTGTTGGACGTAAAATTTGAGCACTTTTCTTTCGGCTCAGGAAAATAGACTGTGTCTCATATTTTTGCCCAATGAGTTCCAAAATTTAAACAATGTACCAGCATCTTTAATATCAGTTGAAAGCTACTATCAAGGGCTTTAACGTGGATGCATAATATTGTATTTCTATTAAATACGAAAATGTACAACACAGCGCTAAGTTTGTATTTTATCCCTCCATTTGAACAATTTACAACGTTTTTTAGTGAATACCAGCAGGACTTCTCTCTCATGTTAACTTTATAAGGTACAGATTTTTGTTATTATTTTTACATTCTATGGAGCCATTTTTCCAAAAATGATCTTGAGCACTGAAGAAGTGATTACAGAAACTTTAAATGTTATCTCAGCGTCCACAAAAGTGATCTTGGCCACTGAAGAAGTGATCTCAACCACTTTAAAAACTATCTCAGTCGCTACAAAAGTGACCTTGGCCACTGAAGAAGATTTAGTGATCACAGCGACTTCAAAAGTTATCTCAGCCTCTACAAAAGTGATCTTGGCCACTAAAGAAGTGATCACAGCCGCATTAAATGTTATCTTAGCCACTACAACAGTGATCTTGGCCAAAGAAGAAGTGATCACAGCCTCTTTAGGAGGTTATCTCAGTCATTACAAAGGAGATCTTGGCCGCAAACAAACTGGTGTCAGCCACTGAAAAAATAATCTAAGCCACTACAAAGTGATATTGGCTCTGAAGAAGTGATCACAGCCACTTTAATAGTTTCTCAGCCGCTACAAAAGTGATCTTGGCCACTAACAATCTTATGTCAGCCCCTGAAAAAGTGATCTCGGTCACTGCAGAAGTAAACTTGACCATTAAATACGCCATCACAGCCACTTTAAAAATCATCTTAGCCACCACAAAGGTGATCTTGGCCACAAACAAACTGGTCTTGGTCACTGCCGAATATTCTGACCTCTTTCCAAACCTTTTGCCAGGACCCTTCTTATCTCGATGCTATGGCTGAATGGAATCATGTTGAATATCATTCAACAAGGCTTCTTGGGGATATTAATGATCTCTAGCTTGATCAGTTGATGTAGTAAGGAACTTATTCTGTGGTTAGTAAGTCGGCCGGGGGAGCACCACCTGTTCATAAATATGTTGATTGCCATCAACTGAGAAAGCCTTCAAGGAACATATATATAAATATAACATTTACAAACTTTCAGGTGAATAATGCCCTGATAATGCCCTGAGCCAGTTAGATCCATTATTATATGGATCAAACATGGAAGCAACTAAGCAGAAAAACATCGTCTTGTATCAGAATATGATGTATACTAGTACCACATTAAAAAAGATGATTAAACAAACAATGAACAGGAAGGTAGTAGCAATTTTAATATTATATATAGCAAATAACAAAATGATGGCAAAGGCGGTGGTATCATTGCTGATTATTTAACTTGTTTAAGATAAAGAACTTTTTTTTAAATAACGATTAAGTACAATTTTGATAGTTTACAGAAACCTCTCAATTATTACACCACATTATTGATAATTAATGTATGCATATAGTCAGATATAACGTTAGATATGCTGTGATATTGGAACTATAAAAAAAGAAAAAAATATCATGAATTATTTACTCATCTGTTACACTTTCATACCACAAGAATGGAACATAGTTACGTTATATAGTTAAATGCAAACCGCATTGTCATTGCTGAACAAAATTTATATTAAAAAAAAAAAAAAAATTATAATTTATAATTTAATTTGAGCATATGCCTGACACAGAGGCTAGCCAATTGGCATTTAAATTTACCTTATTTGGGCTCACAAATTTTGTCTGTGTGGCTCAATAACGGCCAGGCATCTAAACATTGGGGGAGCGTTGAGTCAATGCAGCGCAATAATGGTGATTTCATGGTGTGACAGCGTCGCAGATGATGACCCAACATTGGGTTAGTGAATCATGTTGACTGGCCCATACAATAGAATGGCAACGTATAATCCATTGCTAGACAATTCAAGCCATATAATGTTACCATTATATTTCATCCTAGCAAATAGATACGGTAAAATAGGCTACATTAGGAGTGGGGCCTAGAGGAACGAAAATAGGTGAGCGACAGGTTATCTAGTTTATCAAGATGCATGGAACTTCATAACAAAAACCTAAATTATAAGACAATGAATGCAGGTTCAGCTATATAAACATATAAAAATGTGGAGGGTGTAATATACAAACGATACTGAATTAGGCATGATGGATCTGAATTATTGACCTTTGACCTTGAATTATAGCCTTGACCTTTGACCCAATGATATTTATTATTAATATACATCAATATACAAACAATCAAACTAATAGCTATCAGTTATGTGAATATTTACAGGGATTTTCTGTTTTTCCCGATCACCTAAAACTACTATTTTGTACCGCGATAGGCGAAAAAATGTAAAACGCGTTATTTAAAAATGCTCAATGCTGTGAGAATGCCATCACGCGGTTTCATAGAGTACAATACCCATATAATATGAAAACATAGAGAAAAAAACTTTGGACCCACTTTCCAGGTTCAGCTCCTGACCCCCTGACTATATCCCTCAGGGGGTGTAGATGTGCTTTTTGAGGGTTGTGACCTTTGACCTAATTTTTTTACGTTTGATTTTGAGGCCATTAATGAGTTTAATTGATGGCAGAAGATAAGTTCATTTCCGGATGATAGCTCGGAAAGCGTTTGCTGGATTCATATTGCCACACATCCCTTAGGGGTGTAGATGTGCTTTTTGGGGGGTTGTGACCTTTGACCTATTTTTTAACCTTTGACTTTGAGGCCATTATTGACTTGAATTAATGGCGGGGGATATCGTCAGCGTCAGTGCTCTTGTTTAAATATGTTGTCGCCAGCAATCAGGTAACGTTTATTTCACTTTCATTAATTTCTATTCAGATAGTAGAAAATCTGTCTTTATAATTTGCGTTTCGCACTGGACAACCTCATTTAAATCTTTCCTCATAATGCTGATCATATAAAATATATAACAGTTTTAACCCTTGCCTGCTGATCAAGACTATAGTCCTATTTATTCTGTTTTATTGGTCGACCAAATCACTGTGATTGGGAATGAAATTTGTGTCTAAATATCAAGATTTGCAAATAGTTGTGCTGAAATTAAACAAATATGAGTAATTTTCAGCCACTTTAAGTTGTGGGTCGCGGTAGCGAGACACAACTTTCAGTGGTTGAAAATTTAAATAATTACCTTAGCAGGATAAGGGTTAAATCCCAATTCACACAGCTGAGTACCCCATGTTTTATTATTTTTTTGTTGACAGAGGATTATTTACAATGAGAACATTTCATCCTGTCTCCACAGAGACTTTACCTATACCGAAGCTGTGCCTTACAGGACGTGCACCTCCCAGGTAATCTAAAGAATGTTTACTATCAATAACTGCTATTTGATTGGTTGAGAGTGAGCTAATTAAATAACAGTGTTCCAGCCTAGTAAATTTACATGTTTTCCTGTACACTATTTGAATTTCAAAGCATCCATCACATTCATGACTAGATATACAGCTCTCAATAAATCATGTACAGTACTACATACTGAAGAAAGATTATTTATTTCACTGACAAATTTTAAGATAATGATAAAAGAGTAACGTATTCTTTTTTCATTTTTAGGAATACGTCGGTGGATCTCACTCATATTGACACTCCAGCAAACATGGGCAAGTGGCCTCAATTTCACAATGGAGTTGCCGCTGGTCTGAGAATAGCTAACTCTTCACAGGTGAGCTTGTGCAAAGGCAAAAAGGTGTAACTGCGTAGTTGTTTGCTTCTGCACTGCAGTATGGAATGTACAGTAGAACCTGCTATGAGCAGCTCCCCTTGTGACACAGGAAAAATGGCCTTTTAATGCAGGTGGCTGCTCATAGGAGGTTCATTTACATAGGAAATGTCATTTTGGGGAATGGCCAGGTGGCCTCCCATAGGAGGTTGGCTGCTCATAAGAGTGGCTGCTCATAGCAGGTTCTACTGTACTGTTTAATTAGGATGTTTAAATGAGAACATACATCCTGGGGATAATGTGGTAAATAACAGTCCCCGCATTTTGTTGTGGCTATTGCAACCTGAGATGGGGTGAATTTGAGGGTCGGCTGGTGGCTCAACCAGATTATTGTACAGCTTGATAGTTAAACGCCGAATGTTAAAATAACTTAGGTCTTGACTTCATATCAATTATTTATGAATAACACCTGTTCCAACTACCGGTACACCTTTGCTGATTTTTCAGACACCTCCGCAAGCTGACACAGATCATGGATTAAAACTTGAATAATAGGCTTAAGTTAAACTAGATACACACAATTGAAATTTGACAATTAAAGCTCTCCAAGATTTAAAATCTGTTGGTCTTTGTAACTAATATGTTACTTGTAGTTACTATCTTACATAGGTGAATTAAGTAATTTATCTTGTTGTAGTCAAGATGTGTTTAGACATAATCCTGAATGATTTGTTACAGGTTGATTCTACATGGATTCTGTACAATAAACCCAAAAGCAGTGAGTTAACAAATGAGCATGCAGGCTTTCTCATGGGTCTCGGACTGAATGGTCATCTCTCAAGCCTTGCCACGCTTAATGTTCATGATTACCTCTGCAAGGTGGGTGTTGTTACTGCTGCTGTTATTATGGAATGACATTTTGACATTTAACTCATTTTTCATCCTCTACATGATAGAAACACTTTCTAAAATGAAAAACCCTGTATTATATGCTGTATCTTTTAAAGCATATATAAACCCTATTAAATTGTCACAGACGTTGATAAGATATTATGCACTGTATATCAAATAATTCATATTGGAAATGTTTTTATTCCCTACAGGGAAATTTTATCAGGCAGTTAAGCTACATGTACCATTAGCATTTCTAGTTTCAAATGAAGTGTTTCCTTTTTTGTATTGTATATTGTCAACTCTAATATCCATGTGATAAATCTATGTAACTTTGTCATTAGGCTCCAACAGTGACATGACAAACTTAAATGGTGCAGAATACATACATACAGTATTCTTAAAACTAAGAATACTCATCCTATCAAATGCTTGACATTTGCTTTATTTTTCCTACAGGGCCACGAAATGACGAGTGTTGGACTGCTGCTGGGGATTGCTGCTGGCCAGTGAGTTTTTTTTAGTTCATTGATAACTGGCTAATAAAATTGCTTTATTTTTTTTAATCAAACAAGAAAATTGCCAGAAATGGCTTTGTGACATAAATAACAATATACCTATTAGGAGGAAGATTTAAATGCTTGTGTAAAAGTCTTGCCGTCCTCACCTGAAATATATTTATATTTCTCTTCTATTTTTTTATCTTATGTTTAACTTCAAATCTTGCAAAATTTGGTACTACATGTATTGCAAAGATTAAGTTTATATATTTTTCATAATAATTGGTTGCATTCTACCATATCTATGTAAATTGTATCAGCTATAAGGTATAATTGAGAAAAGCAAGCTTTCGATTAAGTTCATAAAACTGAGACTGAACTAATCCAGCTGGTCAAAAATAAAAATTTTGTCAGACGAGGCAGTATGGATGTTGCTACAACAAGATTACTCAGCATACACATAGTTGCTTTACTTCCGCCCACGTCTACAGAACTAGAAATCCCACATAACACACAGGTGGCAGCCATTCTTGGTGTTGGCCTCGTCTACCAAGGCACAGCACACAGACACATGGCAGAGGTTCTTCTCTCAGAAATAGGTCAGTATAAATTATAGGATTTCCTGGTAGTATAGTTATAAAGACTATAACAGGAATTCTTATGAAAACTAGCAGTTTTATCAAAACAGATCTGTGAACACATTTATCATCTATCTCCTTGCAAATGTTTTTCTTTATTTATGCAACTAGAAACATAGGAAGTGAAATTTTTGTTTATATAAAATATTAGCACAATGTGCTATGGACTAAAAGTTTCATCATACACTTTGTAGATTTTTTTGTTTCTTTGAAGAACCAAATTATATTATTAAGTAGTGAGTCACAAGTTTTTATTCATAGCAAAGCTTATTTATGAGGACATGCTTTATTGATTTGAGTGAATCTCTTAATTAAATACACAACTTAACAAATGTATGTCACAATAACCATTAGGGTAATGTCATAAAGTCCCCTCAAAGCTATGGTGTCCTATATGTCACTCATTCCAGTACCAGATTATTCATGAGCTCTACTATCAGAATTAAAGTGTTTCATCCACCACTCACTTTCAACTCCTCATATGTATCTTAAGTGTCCTATCTGCCACTCATTTGATTGACCAATATTTTAAAGTACATAAAAAACGTTTCTATTCACCTTGAGGTGTGCATTGCTGTAGCAATTTGACATCTTGAAGAGGTGAATGAAAATGAGAGTGAAGAGCTGGGGATGTTAAGTGCTGTTTTATTTTTAGGTCGTCCACCAGGTCCAGAAATGGAGAACTGTACAGACAGGGAGTCGTATTCATTGGCAGCGGGACTGGCACTGGGTATGGTGACTTTGGGTGTAAGTTTATCCTTATTATTGTATTAAATCATCTGTTGTAAATTTCAAGTGTTTTCTTGATTTTTGTATTTCCAAGATGCAGGGTGAAGGTTATCGGCAATACTATATTACTAATGTGTATCATAAGATGACCATTATTTCTTTTAAATTGCAAGTGCTTTTTTTTATCTTTGATAATTTATGTTATTTCAAAGGTCAGGTTTGCATCAGTAATGAACTGATGTATAACATATCGGTAATGTATGTTACAAGATGATGTACAATGATAACCTAATAGACAAGTTAAATGTTAAAAGTGTGAAGCACATTTGAAGTTGAAAATGATTATTTTTTTCAGAAAGGGAAAGAGATGGCAGGATTGTCTGATATGAACATGGCAGATGAGCTTTATCACTACATGACAGGAGGTCATAAAAAACCACTGGTACAGTCCTGTTATTCATTAATGCAACACTATTAAGTTGCTTTTAGCCGTTTTTTTTCACATGAATAGATTTAGATAATTTTCATCAAATTTACATAATTTCATCTCAAATAAACCATTGCTTATAAATTATAAAACATCTAATTTGAAGCTGATTATTGTGTCGGCAATGCCAGCTTCAAATTGCTAACAAAAACTCTTCCTAAATTAGATTATTTGCTAATCATTTAAGCCCGGGAACCGACTTTAGACGTCATCTACAGACATCAGATTCTGACGTTTAAAGTCGATCCCCGCTATAAAAGAGTAAAATATTTATAGTGGCTGTAAGCCCATAACATAGGTATTCAAATGAAGGGAAAAGTGCTAACTAAGGCATTTATGATGATTTCAAATTGAAAAAACCCTTAGTCTCCATTGTTTATACAATAATATTTCAGCGTTGTAAGGGTTAATGGTGTTCAGCTGTCGTTGTTTCTATTTTTCATAAATTTTCGAATTTGCATAGAAATGAATGCAGCCTTTCAATAAAATGTACAATATTTAACATATCTTACTTTCAGAGTGGTGCTTACAAAGAGAGATACAAATCTCCTAGTTATCAGATCAAGGTATTTATTTTCCTCATGTGTACTATTCTTTAAAATGTGTGAGTGATAAACTGATTTTCTGTAATTTTTCAAACTGGAATATTTGAATTATTCAAATGAGAGAAATGTGTTTTTCAATTTAACATATCTGAAGTCTATTTAATTTGAAATTATATTTGGTAAATGATCACTGATTGATATTATTTCTGGTATCTAAAAGCAAAATTGTATTCTCTGTTTGGACAGCTAACAGTTATTTCCACTCACTTCTCTAATCCAGCTTTTGTTTGATGATTAATTGCATGCTAAATCCACTTCAGTTTAAAGAACATATTATTTTAACTGTTCTTCATAGATGTTCGTAATATTGTATATTTTATCAATAACAAGAAATATCACTAAACAAAGATATGTTGTTGAAGAAATTTAATTGATGTAAAAGTTATTGATAGAATATCAGGGTTTATTTCAAGATTGTCAGGGTTCACTTTGACTGACTATTTCGATTTTGTTTAACTTTGATGGTTTATTAGGAGGGAAGTAGTGTAAACGTGGATGTAACATCGCCGGGAGCAACATTAGCTTTGGGGATGATGTTTTTCAAGACTGGTAACAGGTAATTTTTTCAATGAATGCCCATTCAAATTTATTATTTTTTCAACTCTTGAGATCAATAATAGAATAATAGGATGATTTTTTTTAATGTAAACTCGAAATAAACATCCGAGCATCTGCCCCAGAATATTGTATTGATTACAGTGGCCTTATATTTGGTTGGAAAACATGTACCGGTAACCCAGTAATAATATACTGACCTAGCAGGACAAGATTTAGGAATACAGTAGAACCTGCTATGAGCAGCCGCTCTTATGAGCAGCCAACCTCCTATGGGAGGCCACTTGGCCTTTCCCTAAAATGGCATTTTGTATACAAATAAACCTCCTATGAGCAGCCACCTGCCTCAAGAGGCCACTTTTTCTGTGTCTCAAGGGTGACTGCTCATAGCAGGTTCTACTGTAAACAGTTTTTTTATTATGTTCGTGTTGTTTTAGTGCTGTTGCTGAGTGGCTCAGAGCACCAGACACACAGTTCCTGCTGGATTTTGTCAGACCTGATTTCCTTATGCTAAGGGTAAAGTAACCATGTATTATATAAAAAGCTAGAACGATTATATCTGGTTGTGAAATTGACAGAGAAATTCTTATCCTGAATATGTTTGAAAGTAGTGTGTGAAGGGTTCAGTGACTTTGTAGTACTGTAATTTAAAACCATGCAAATGAAAGATATACATATGATGCTGTGAGGGTTGAGTGATAGGGCATGGTAGGTTATTGGGAGATTTTCCTTCACTCACCTGAAAATGGGTTCTGGGCATGTCTATGAAATTTACTCCTAGACATGCCCAGACAGCCAAAAGTCCTGGATTTTGCTCTGCGATTAAACTCTGAACAGTTTATTAACATAAATTTTAACATTGGATTTCATTCGTTCCAAATAGTAGCAAAACATAACTACATGTGGGTGAAAGATATATTTAGGAAATGCAGCCTTCTGTGATTATGCCACCTGTTTGCTGCTTGTGGCTTTAGTTCTGGAGTTGAGAAGATCCGAATGGTACAATCATGACCCAACATAATAACCATGTTTAATCAGACTATTCAGGGCACGTCCTCACAAGATTTAGGCCGCACCTAATCACTACCACTCTGGCCTGTTCCAACTTTTAACGTACAGACTGACCTGTACTGTGTATGAATCACACATGATTACTATACAAAATTTGATCTATAAATTAAAATTGAATTACTTGTAAATCATCACACATGTCAAGTTTATTTCACTACATTTTGTACTATTCCCTTATACATATCTTGATGTTTCTATTACAGACATTGAGCAGAGGTTTGGTAATGTGGGACAGCATTTCACCATCCATGGACTGGGTGAAATCCAATATGCCAGAGGTAATTTCTATATACTTTGAATCTGGTAGTTTTCGCGTGTTTTTCTCAAATTTGTGATATTGGGACTTTTTGTGAAATCTAGAATTCGCGAATTATCAATTTCGATGATAGAAGCGCTATTATAATAACCTTGCGAATGTTACCAGATCTACCTTAATTAATTTTCCTTTAGTTTGCCTGAAAAGATATGCAAATCTCATACTGAGTAAATTGTTACCTGTGGTAATATTTTAAGTGCATAGACCAGCTATGCCCATGTTTGATTATTTTAATTTTGCTACTTTGTATCTAACTAATTATTTCATAAATTTTCTGATAGTCGCCTTTCCAGTAAAACATGAGCAACTTACATTTTGACAATGAATGGTAGCTATCTGCATCTTCTAGATTTTTTCTTAACTTTCTTTTAATTTCGGTCCTTTTATTGTTTACACTGTTTCAGATTGTTTATAAATATGCCTTTCAAAAAGGAAAGTTTAAAGATGATCCAAATTGTGATGTGGACTTTGTAACTATGAGGTAAATATGTAATTAAATTTGTACTTTAGAATTGGAGCCTATTTTTATGCAACTGATGGCATGTAGTTAGTTGTGAATCCCTTTGCTAGCTGTCTGATCTCCCATATGAATTTGCTGTGTCGAAGACAAATTCTTAATTGGAGTATCTGGTTACTGCACTTGTGTCTATGGGCTCTTAAGCTTGCATGTCTACTACACTTTACTTGACTCTTTATATGGGGTTTCTAATCAGGTATCTCTCCTTTCCAGTCAAGCCTATTGTAATATAGCTGCTGGTGCGTGTATGAGCTTAGGACTGAAATTTGCAGGATCTGCCAATCAAGATGCATTCAAATGTTTAGTAAGTCTCATTTCATTCACTTTTTCTTGACATAAAACAAGTTTAAATGTCAGCTGCGTACGTTTCTAATGGTTGACAAGTTCACAAATTAAATACTTAAGTTCTGATTTTATTTATGTTATAATTGGATTCAACCAGATTAGATTTAGTTAATTTGACCTGCACATGAGAAGCTGCATAATTATATTGCATAAAAGCTATTGCATTGTTGTGTATACCCGTATGCATGTCTGGTTGTGGGCACTTATCTGTCTGACTGAAATAAAAGGGTTTGTTCACAGTTAAAGATTTACAAACATTTTTCAACATTTTTAATTTCATACAATTTTTGATTTGGAGAGAATTCATTTGTTCTCTCTATATATGGAAAAACACATTTCTAGTTCTCTGATATATTTCTGCAGCAATTGTATATGTATACACCTCTGTCTATTTTCATGTCTTTCATATTACAGTATAGTCTGAACAAGAAGGTGCTAGATCTGCTGAAGATACAGGGACTCGTCGGACAAGCTGGAAAGAGTACTGTAGAAAGCTGTCTAATGGTTGCCCTTCTGTCGTTAGCTATGGTGAACCTCCAACAAACTCCCTATCTTCGTTTCTTTTTGTTTACCCCATTTTTTTATAAATTTCTGTTATATTCACACCTCAATATAATCTTTGTAATAATTTAGGAACGAATTTTCACACTCTTTAAATTTTACAAAAAATAACAATAAAAATTGTAGGTTCATTTGTAAATTATAGTGCAGTGTATTCCTGTGCCATTGTAGTACAGTGCAGTGTAGTGCAGATCAGTGCCATGCAGTACACTGCAGTGTAGTAAGCCTTCAATACAGTATAGTACAGTACGCAATGTGATATATTTCAGGTGATGGCTGGGACAGGTAATTTGGAGGTGATGCGACTTTGTCGTCATCTACGTAGCAGACTTGGGCCTTCTTACTCTCATGTACTGTACGGCTCCCAGATGTCCATTAGTATGGCACTGGGCTTACTGTTCATGGGTGGTGGCAGGTCAGCTATTTACTTGTTGTTAGTGGTATATTCCAATAATTGATAAATTTGTCTGCTTTCGTCTATTGGAAATTAAAGTACGGTAAGTGCTGAATGATTTTGAGAATGTGCTATTGTGAGTGATTTGAGTCACATGTTATCTCAATTCCTCCTTTATTATAAAATTTTACTGTTTTTTCAGTGCTCTTTCTAAATGTTTTCTTCATCAAAAAACTATGTAGGGCATTTTTTTCTTCTTCCTGTTTATATTAATTGATACATGTACTTCGCACTTTAGATACACCCTGAGCACAACACCTAACTCTGTGGCGGCAATGCTTTGTGCTTTCTTCCCAAAGTTTCCTATCCATAGCAATGACAACAGGTGAGTCATGTATCTTTACGATTGTAGCGGGGTATTCTTCAAAAATTTTCAAAATTTAAATTATGCAGATACATGTACATCAATTTCTAGGTCACACCATTTTAGAATTTAAAAGTGTTAAATTATATGAAAATAAACACTGAAAAAAAATTGAAATAGGTCAAATCAAGGTGATTTGGGCTTTCAAGCTCCCTAGCATCGACTTATGACTCATTTTTTTAAATCAGGTCATGTGTATTAAATTTTCCACCATAAATATGAAGATATGGGCTACTTTTCTTATTGAAACATATCAAATTTATAAAATTTGCTAAATGGTCTATATGTGATTGATTATTGTTTATACCAACCAATTCCAGCAGATTTTTGAAAACATACAATTGCAACCATGATTGAAAACTGTTCTCAATAGTCAAGGCACTTGTCGCATAAACATCAAGCCATAAATAACAAGTCATGCAGGCATCTATGTTTCTGTATGCTTAATTTATAACCTGACATCTCGGGGATCACAAGAAAAAATTTTAAGCAGTGTTTTGACAAAAGTAAAGTTGTTGATTTAATTTTTCATTCAGCACATTGCGATGCAAATTTAATCCTCGTTGCATTTATGCACCACACAGCGTTTTAAATATACTGTATTTTCCGATGTATACCCAGGTCCGGTGTATGCTATTTCCACTTGGCTCCGGTCCGTGAAGTACAGAAAAAACAACACATTTAGACGCGAAATACGGCAGAAGAAATTTAACCATAATTATAAAAAAATTCGGACTTCAACAATGTATAGCCCGCATTCGTTATATACCCGGCACCAGGCCTTCCAAGGAGTAAAAAGTAGCACCAAAAAATACAGTAATATTCATTAAATAAAAAATCACATCTCCCAATGAGGTTGTTCTGAGCTTTCATTCACCTTGACATGATATTTCCATTTAAAAATTCACATCTTAATGTAATTGAACAGAAAAAATTAGCTAGGTGGCAAAACTTAAGGTTAATGTCAGCACTATAATATACAACATCTAGGTAACAGCATGAATGTTGTGACTACGAGGATTTGATCAGTCATGCTGACGAAGAGCTTGGGATAAGCTCAAAAGCTCCACAGAGCCAGGGGAAAAAATTCGTCATTTTTATCCACTCGCCAGCCGGACTAGTGGAACTAAAAATCCACTAGCCCTCATGATTTTTTAATCGCCCTTACTAGTTTAATGTTTTTATGAAAAAAATTGACGGACTATGCGCGATATGTCTGAATCACTGGTTGATGATTTTTTTGCCTTTTGACCCATCTTCCGTAGGTTTAGCCTGAGTAGCAGGTGGGCATTTTAGCTTTAATTAGCAAATCTGCAGCTGTTTAAGCTCTAGTTAAGTCAGAGTAAATGGGCCAGTGAAATATGTCAAGCCACCCCACCTGAAAATGTCTCTGTCAGACTTTATCCTCATATAAAGTTAGGTTATTGAACCAGCATTTTTCCTCTAGTTTTCTTTATTTTCTTAGCTGGTGGCGACCCCACCTTCCATAATTATTTAGATTTAATTGGCTATTCATAATTATTACATGTACAGACAATTAATTTAATCCGACATTGGCTCACTAATGTTCATTCCAACTTGGAGAAAGAAGGGGCCATGTTGCCCACTTCGGTGAAAAAAGGAGGGCCATCTCAAAAAAATGTAAACCTTCTGCAAATATAAAAAAGTCTGTCGTTTTGAACATAAACATGATGTCAAATAAGCGTACCTGAAAAAAAATATATATATTCTATCATATACATGTGCCAGCGGCAGCCCTATGTGTGACTGAAACTGGAGTATTAGCCACAGCTTGTATTCACACAAAATGGCAAGACGTTTTTGCAGACGTTTTTATGTAAGATTAATGCTTGATTTATAAGGCCAAAAATGAGTCTTTTAGAATCAGCAACAATTCAAGACTGCATCTATTCACCCACAGCTCATTGGGCAATGAAATGTTGTCAGCATGCATGTATGTCAGCAAACTAGATAAATGATCTTCTTGATTAGCGCCATTTTGAACTGTGAAATATCGGGTTAAAGAATGTTGGGAACCATGACGCAATAAGTGACGCTGTGGGCTGTCATGGCTACCGCAGATTGGGCCACATGCAATACACCCGCCCACGCACCGCTGTTTGACCAGGCCATAGGCTTACTGGTCAGTAGTTTGTTTAACAACTTGGTGAACGTTATTTTTATGTTCACGTGTGTCAGCATCAAACTTGATTCGATTGCTCACTTTTTAGTGTACTAAATCTTGAATTATGTGCGCTTCTGTGTTCCTCAAACGTAAAGGTCTCTGATACACACAACCGCGTATGAGCCAAAACAACGCTTCTGTAGCGCGCCACTACAACGACGCCTGTAGCCTACATGCTGTGCGGCGCTCTGCAGTTATGTGTAAATGGCCACACATGATCTGCGGATCGCACAGGGAATCAATCGCCAGCAGGGCTAGTGACATGCTGATAGGTATCTATTTTTACGTTAGCCATCTAGGTAGTTGTGTTGTGTGTGTTTCTTGTATTTTTATTGTCTTTTTTTTACAGGTACCACTTGCAGGCATTCCGACATCTTTATATTCTGGCCACTGAGCCACGTCTACTGTTACCACGGGATGTCGACAGCGGACTGCCTTGTTACGTACCTATTAGAATAAAGTTCAAGGTTAATATGAATGATCAACCCAGCAAACATGAGACGTTGTCCCAATGCGGGACCACCATCTATGACGTTGGCCCAGCATTGGCCCAACATCGAGCCTACGTCTCGTGTTTTCTGGGCATGTAGATACTGCAGCTATCATGTCCGTGAATCTACGCTTGTTTGATGTTTGACCACCTTTACTGATGTTGCCCTAACCCTTGGATGCTACAATACAAGTATGAATTTTCAACCACTGGAAGTTGTGTCTTGCTACCGCGACCCACAATTTGGTGAAAATTACTCATATTTGTAATAATTTAATACCAAATATTTTTAAATCTTGATGTTTAAATACTCATTTCAACCCCAATAGCTCTAATTTAACCTGCTAATAAAGCAGATTAAAGGGCTATAGTCATGCTTGGCGGTGTAAGGGTTACCCTTGTCCTGCTGAATTTTTACTTAATATTTTCATTCGAAGCTGGAATTCCTAACACAATTTCCAGCTTCAAATGCCAAAAATCGAAATCTTCCGAAGTTGATTATTTGATTATTTGAACATCTAGCACAAACTATTAAATGATCTATTTTAGTGGCATTTAATGTGGGTTTAAACTCATTTAAAACTTGTATATATGTGTACAGGCTTGGCAGGACCAGTGTTGACATTCAATCTGGAACAAAACTCAGTGTGTTGTGTTGTTGAGAATCTGAATGTTATATCGCTAGTATACAACATTTACATTTAGTAGTGATGTGGGGAAATTATATTTAAAGTGTAATATGGAAAGAACGTTTTCTAGACATCTGTACTATGAAACCAAGATAACAGGCTGTGAGTGCTGGCCCATGAGACAACGTTATTTAAGTACTTTAAATCTTAAAGTGCTAAATTAGATAATGTAAATTTTACCCACTTGAATTTGTCTCGCTACTGTAACACACAACTTCAAGTGGGTGAACATTACTCATATTTGTTTTATTTTAGATCAAACATTTGAAAATATTGATTTTTAAATAAACTTTCTATTCCCAATAATTGTGATATATACGGCTTATAAAATGGATTGAAAACGACCTTAGTCGTGATTAGCGGGCAAGGGTAAATGGTTGAAGAGCCTGCATACAGTGCAAGTTGCAAACCTTTGATTAGACATCCCCCGGGATACATGTGTGTATTCATGAAATGCCGCTGCCACAGTGTCCTCCTCCGCTGCTGCTCACAGGGATTTCTGAACCATCAAAGATTTATCCAAGGCACAAATCTACATTGTAGTTCTCAGAATAATCGATCATAAGACAGGGTGGAGGGGATGCATTCGTTTTTACTATGTAGCGAAAAAACGTTTGTCACCCAGACAAAAGCAGTTGCATCACACATTTTACTGATTTAAAAGAGAACATTCAGACTATTTATATGGCTCAAACAACTCCAATACTGACTAGAAACAATTCAAAATGGTTGACTAATTAAATTTGTCGCATTTTACGTCAATAATTTGACCTTGTGGGCGCGATAACTTGAAAACATTTCCATGTATCCTGGTAAAATTTGTTATGCTTGTCACTAATAAGCAGTTCTCTGACTAGTTCGATAACAGCTGAAAAAAATGAAAAATGGCTGATTTATTGCAATAACTTTTAAGTTCAATAATGTCGGCGTGCTATTGTCGAGTGTGCTCTTGTTATCATGTAAAATAAGATAAATTCAAATAAATGACTCAAAAAGTTGATTTTATCGTTTATTCAATAAATAAAAAAAATTCTAAATTGTTATCTTGTTTAATTTTGGGCATTTCTGCACTTGAAAATATGCGCCATGCGACTGATTATGTGCAGATGATTCACATTTGTAGTTAGATTTATATTAATGTTTCAAACACCTCCCACCCACCTGTAGACTAAGATGTTTTACATCGATATTTATTTTCTAAATTCAGGACAACGAGACCTACATAGGTGAGACGTTCACATGTATCGCACCCGGAATACTGCCAGAATTGCATCTTCTACAGGAGGTGAGTATATCGTGCCCTTGAAGTTAGAAGGTGCTAAACTGCCACTTTACAAACTGGCAATTTAGCACCTTCTAACTTTATATATGCTACTGATCTATTCAATGAATGACTAACACCTGATTAAAATGTGTCGCTGGGCCAAAACTGTCTTAATTTCTTTGGCGAACATCTCCAGTAAATGTTGTCTTTTAATCTGGCTTTCTTCGCACACAGGACTGCCATTAGAACATTTTTACAGTGCAAGCACACAACTATTTGTGCCTGCATGATTATTATGATATTCAAATAAAAGTAAATGTACTAATAAATGAAAAAGGATATTTTTAAAGACATGCCTAAAACATGTGATTTTTACATGTTAACCCTTAGAGCACTGAGCTAAGAAAAAATCATTTTCAGCCACTTGAAGTTGAGTACGACTACCGAATCCACAACTTCAAGTGACTGAAAATTTGTGTTTTGTGAAATTTTGATCCCAACATATATCGGTGTTTCAAGATTGAAGGCATATTTTGTTTTTAGCAACTGGTTATACAGGTGCTAATAAAAAAACAGACTGTCTACTGTAGTTTAACATCAGTGTTCTAAGGGCTAATGCCCTATGATAGCATAATAATAACCTCTGTCCTGATGAAATTATTTATATTTACGACATATTACAACATTTATATTTGGAACACCTCTTAAATTAAATTGTTAGATGAGCATCTACAAGAAACTATTTTATTGAACCTGTATACATACTGGCTTTTCTTACATGTGATGATATCACAAATTACCTATGATTACAATTTATTCTCCTGAGGTAAACAAGCCATTTAATATTGGGTTTTGTTTGCAGGTGAAGGTTGAAGGACCACGATACTGGCCGATATGTTTTCAATCGAACAATAACTGGGCAATTCTCAGGTAAATGATCTCATAACTTAATAATTACCGATACTATAAGGATGCTTATTATTGTCTAGCATTTTTCTGCCGCCTTATGAAGACAATTTTTTTGATGAACTGGCTGGTTCTCATCTGTGGTTCTCTATAATTATTTTGGCAGATCTATGTGGGCAGAGTGGAGACAAGCTTTGCCCTTCAGCCAAATCTAGTTTTAATTAAAAGTGATTAATGTAGCCTCTCTAGCTTTTAAAGTTACTCTTGGTGGCAATTTTTTATCGCTCCCTATCTGACATAGATGTTTTTAATATTTTCACTCCGAAACTAGTCACATATAGTTTATTGACTGCATACTTATTTTACATTTGGTATTACTGTGTGGGGAATATTTTACATTGACCCCTATTAGACCTTAGGTCAACATCTAGGTCACAACATATTTGGTGCATATTATGTCTAATAAATATATCTTTAGAATAAAACATGATAATCGACACTTGCATCATTTTATTTTAGCCAGGTTACCTTTATTGAAACTAACAGTAATCAGATTTTTAAATCATGTTTCAGGGAACTATTGAACAATTCTGGCTGTCTTTATGTCAAACAAAGAGCGGGACATTTAGCGTACGCAGATGATCCTAAGGTAAGGATAATCGGTCATAATTGTTAATCTTTTATCTCAATGATCAATATATGAAACTAAAATATTGATATACAGTGCATACCCCCCTTAGTCCACTATGTTTTTTACTCTTTTTTTAAATGAGCACGTGCATTAGATTAAGGCTGTGCCTTATGCCTTACCAAAAAACATGTGTTTTTTTCCTGCCCAGCACATGAATTGTTGATAATTGCCGTGAAAAAAATTATTGCAGGAGATAAAAACATTTATCTAGCTATGTTTTTTCCGTCGACCTCATTTACTTTTTAAAAAGTCAAAATTTGTTGTTGTTCTTTCGGCGCCCTTATTTACTTTTCCAGAAATAGGTTCAGTGTTTTTTTTCTTAAACGTTTTTTTTCCGCCCTCCCTCATTATATTTTGAATTTTTTTTTCATCTGATACAGAGAAAAAACAGAGTGGCCTTAGCAGTAACAGTGTTATATGTGCAAATTGAATGATCGTGCCACTCACATAAGTGGCACATGCAGCATGATTGATAGCTGTAGACTACAAAATTCCAAGGACCACCATGTCTCCTGATTTCCCTGGTATTGTCCCGATCTTCCAACTCTTCTGTCCTATCAATTTTCCACATTTTACTTTTATTTCCAAATTATATTAAAATCGACATCTTTAATGACTGAGCAGTCATAAAATTCAGGCAAAAATCCCTCAATAGGCCACCAATTGGTGTCTATGATTAAGTAATTTCCCGAGTGCGCAACGGGCTGTGTCGCGTAGTGACCTGACACCAATCTTCTGTTATCTTAATTTATTTTCTTATCTTCCTTTTTACTCCTCAGCATATATAATGATTCCCATCAGAGTTTGAGTGGGCACTGTTGCAGATGCTTGTAAGCATAATAACGCCTTGACTTAGGGCTTTAATTTTTTTATCGCATGTTCACCACACTTATCTGAAGGTCACCAGGTCACTGAAACAGCATTGGCTTGTAAGCGTTGTAACTTCATGACACCTTCATTTTTTTGCCACGTGTTCACTACAGTATTGTAAGCACAATAATTTAATATTAATAAGGCCTTAATGGTCATGGACAGAAGCCATACCCGAAGGGTTCTGCCATCAATGGATGGCTACATGTATTTTATTTCTTCCGTTCTAACTTGGGGAATCTGATATTGAAGTGCAAAATAAATTTAGTTGAAAAAAATTGATCAAGACATTCTGAACAATTATTCCAATGACTTAGATATTATATATTAGATATTAGACATTATTTTTTTATATACTTATTTTGCAAATTTTATAATTGTTTTCTAAATCAGGCTATTTAACAAGTTTGCGAATTAAAAAAAATATTTTTTGAGTTTGCCCAGATTATATATATCTTATAACTTATGAAGACTATGAATAATACCTGTGCAACCATTCTGAATTTGATATCCTATTTGATCGTGATGTATATTTCAGGGTATTATATATTTTCTGTCTTACAGGGCTACCATAGTGTGTTGTCCAAGTCCCTGACTCAGGAACCAACTCTACGCAAAATTATTAATGTGAGTTTATCAATGACAGTGCGTGGCGACGATGTAATTGATGTCACTTTATTAGCTAACCATGCACCCAACCAATGGTTATCATGTTTATTTTATTTTAATGTGTTGTTGAAGAATATAGGTATAAACATTGTAATATATGTGTGCTGCAGTTTTTTTTCAATGATAGACCATGATCTAACATTGAATAAAACCTGGCACTATGGTCTAACATCAGATAAAATTTGCAACAAACATTAAGACCATGGCCTAGCATGGAATAAACAACTGCAGCATACATTTACACCTATGATCTAGCATTGGATAAAGCCAACAACACATTTAGACCATGGTGTAGCAAGGAACAAAACATACAACACACATTTAGACCATGGTGTAGCATGGGACAAAATTACAACACTTATTAAGACCACCTATCATGGAATACAAGACGCAGCACATATCTTACAGCATGTAGACCTATACAAAGCCAAAAAGCTATAAACTTTTACTTGGAAAGAAAACAGCTACTGCCTTTTTTGGCTTCGCAGTGCGGTATATTTCTCTGAAACATTGATAACCTGGCTAGATTGCAATTTGATCCGCAGTACACCTAGGCTGTGTTAAACTTTTTTTTTCTTTTAACATTGTTGTTGCCCCATATTTCAGATAGAGGAGATTCAATCTTTCTCATCAGATCCAGAGATCCTGTATTTTGCTGAGCAGTTCTGTACAGTTTCAGGCCAGCAGGTGAGACTTCTCTCGGTAGCTCCAAGGACACATGTTCGCAGGATTTTGCTTATTTCAGTAGCCAACATATAATGTATAATGTGTACATTTGAATGATCCTCATTTTGTTTATTTAATTGTAGTGATCACTGCAAACTCAATACCAGTGCGCAAATTAAAAATTACACAGGGCAATTTGGTAAAAGTACAATTTTATTTTTATTCAAAGCATTACTAATTTTAATAAAAAAATAAATTATAGTACATGTATTAATACTACACCTAATTTTAATTCTTTCAGGATTGTTGATAATCATATTGTATTGTGTTTGTTGTTGTTGTAGGAGTACACAATTTGTCAGTTTTTATCTCGAGTTCTCTACGAATGTGTCACACAAGAAAAACCAGAAGTGCTGCCTGTCTATATGATGCTCCATCGGGTATGGATTCTGAATACCAATAGCTAACATGCCAGTGTATAAACTTTTCAGCTTGTCTCTTGTTTCATATGGCTACAGTAACCTAAATTAATTTGATGTGTTAAATTGGGTAGTCAGTTTTCAAGATACAGAGCTTTTAGTCTGTTACATTGTCATAGATAATTTACAATTTAAAGGGATTACATTTTCTTACTGAAACAATACACTGAATACGAATATATTGCTGTAATAACATTTTTTTCTTCTTTGTAAAAATAATGTGCAGTTGTTGCAGACCCTTGTTCACTTGTGACTGGTGGTTTACCGTATATCGCGGCGTATAGTACGCTACTTTTTTTCTTTTTTGAGCCTGTTTTTGGCCTGGTGCGTATTATCCACCGATGCTTACAATATATTGATTTTGCTGATATTTGTCACGCAAAATTTTGATAAATAGGCAGTCTCACGTCTCCGGAGTGAATTGAGATCTCCTAACTCCTTGTATTTTCGCCCAAAAATGGCAAATTACTTCAGCAGCTATAATGAAACCATTTGTTTCTAATACACATAAGATGTCTAGTGAAATAACAACCTAGCATTTACTTGTCTTTTAAATATCTGATAAAGTCATTTATTAATGTTATTTAAATAATAATCTACTCGTCAGACATTGCTAGGCCTCCTTCATCATCATCATCATGTGTATTGCTTTGATTGTGTGACCACTGTGAAGCTTCTATTCCATTCACCAGATGTCACTGTCGGCGGCGACGTGACGTGCTTATCTTATACACTATATAAGGCTTGATTATTAGCAGGGGCCGGTTTCTGTATCGTACTCAAATATAAGCATGCTTAGCAAACTAAGTTTGCTTAGTTAAGCATGCTTAAAATAATACTTAAGTTCCATTTCTGTTTCTTGCTGAACTATGTATATTCTTTTACTTAACTAAGTACGTTTTCACCATGACATATGGGGCCACGTTGACCCAATTATATAATTGTCTAGCTTGCAATTGGTCAAAACTGACCAACCATGACAACCACAGCAGGTGCTCAATGGCCATGGTATGCATGATATAGACCCAACTATGAACTAACATATAATAGGCTATCACTGCCGGTCTGTCTAAATCATGTTGCAGAACTGTGTAGGCTACAATGTCCAATGAACCAAAGTGTTCTTCCAGCTTCTTCAATTACATGAATTAGTACAGATAAGACTAAGTTATGTTTTTCCATGCTATTTTAGGAGTGATTACTTTGCCTGGATAAATTGCAACATGTAGACTATAGCCCTTAGACTAGCCTAGGCCTATCAAAGCCCCTGATTGAAAAAATAAAAAATGTTAAATTTTTGAAGAGGCCGAACATTAGAATCAAACTTTAGGCCTAGACTAGTCTAGACTAAAACGTTTAGTCAAGCCTAGTCTATAGGCCTAATTAGCAGGCTATACCTATATTATTATTGTAGGCCCCCCTAAACAAAAGTCTACAATTTGGGAAAGTGACCACACAAAAATAATTAAGTTTCATGACTGTCCATGAAATTTGGACTAGGCCTAATGTTAGATTAATTTTATTGTCTTCATTGAGTGCCAATTGCTGCCTGTCTATATGATGCTCCATCGGGTATGGATTCTGAATACCAATAGCTAACATGCCAGTGTATAAACTTTTCAGCTTGTCTCTTGTTAGCTCCCGCCGTCACCGTAGGGAGCTATGGATTCTACCTTCGGTTTTTTTTGGCCTCTTCTTTTGCCTATAACTTTGTGAGAAAATAAGCTAGGATAACAATTTTTGGTATGTGGGTTACTTCCAGGTGGCTAATGGACGGGTTAAAATATTTTTAATCTGAATTCAATACGCAAGGTTGCAGAGGAGAAAATGATGATGTGACGGCGTTGGGCCGTTGGGCCGTCCGTAAACAATTCGTTTCCAGAGCATATCTCTGAAAGTACTTGTCCGATTGTCTTCAAATTTTACACACAACACCCCTAGGGGGTCTAGTTGTGCCTTTTGGGGTATTTGAACTTTGACCTACTTCTGGTTCAGAACTATGACCTATTTAGACGTTTTGACGCGCACTTCGTTTCCGGAGCAGATCTCGAAAAGTACTGGGCCGATGACAGTCATATTGCACATACATGTTCTCTAAGGTCCCTAGTTGTGCCTTTTCAGGTTTTTGGACCTTGACCTTGAAGTTGACCCAGCACTTTGACCTAATTTATAACATCGGTAAATCCGACTGAAAGATTTTGCGGAATATGATGAAAACCGCTCAAGATAGCTACACCATTACTATAAAACAAATTGTGAGGTTTCAGGAGAGGATGCATCTTGAAAAATTTCAAGTCGATAAAATTAAAAATGGCCGCCTATCGGCCATTATTCACCTCGACAGGCCTGATATTGCGGAATATCATGAAAACCGCTCAAGATCGCTACACCATTAATATCAAATAAATTGTAAGGTTTCAGGAGAGGATGCATCCTGAAAAATTTGAAGTTGATAAAATTCAAAATGGCCGTTTATCAGCCATTATTCACCTTGACAGGCCTGATATTGTGGAATATCATGAAAACCGCTCAAGATATCTACACCATTACTATAAAACAAATTGTAAGGCTTCAGGAGAGGATGTATTTTGAAAAAATTCATTTTGTCAAAGTTCAAAATGGCCGCCAATCGGCTATTATTCACTTTCACATGGCCGTTATTTGGTAAACCGTGCTAGATGGCTAGACCATTACTATAAAACAAAATGTGTGATTTCAGAAGAGGATGCATCTTGAAAAAATTCGACTCGATAAAATTCAAAATGGCCGCTTATCGGCCATTATTCACTTTCACATGGCCGTTATTTGGTAAACCGTGCTAGATGGCTAGACCATTACTATAAAACAAAATGTGTGATTTCAGGAGAGGATGCATCTTGAAAAAATTTGACTCGATAAAATTTAAAATGGCCGCTTATCGGCCATTATTCACTTTCACATGGCCGTTATTTGGTAAACCATGCTAGATGGCTAGACCATTACTATAAAACAAAATGTGTGATTTCAGGAGAGGATGCATCTTGAAAAAATTCGACTCGATAAAATTCAAAATGGCCGCTTATCGGCCATTATTCACTTTCACATGGCCGTTATTTGGTCAACCGTGCTAGATGGCTAGACCATTACTGTAAAACGAAATGTGAGATTTCAGATGAGGATGCATCTTGAAAAAAATTGACTTGATCAAATTTAAAATGGCCGCCTTTTCGGCCATTATTCATTTTCACATGGCTGATATTTGGTAAACCGTGCTAGATGGCTAGACCATTACCTGATTACTATAAAACAAAGTGTGAGTTTTCGGGGGAGGATGCACCCTGAAAATTTTTAACTTACGAATTCAAAATGGCCGACAATCAGCATTATTTACCTCGATAGGCCTGATATCAGGTAAACCGTGCTAGATAGCTAGACCATTACTATAAAACAAAATGTGACGTTTAGAGAGAGGATGCCTTTAAAAAGCTTTCGACTCAATCGAATTCAAAATGGCCGCCTATCGCCACTATTTACTTTCACATTGCTGATATTTGGTAAACCGTGTTAGATAGCTGGACCATTACTATAAAACAAAATGTGAGATTACAAGAGAGGATGCATTCTGAAAAAAATTGACTCGATCAAATTCAAAATGGCCGCCTATCGGCCATTATTTACTTCCACATAGCCGGTTTTTAGTAACCGTACTAGATGGCTAGACCATTACTATAAAACAAAATGTGAGATTTCAGGAGAGGATGCATCATCAAATTTTGACTTGATCAAATTCAAAATGGCCTCCTATCGGCCATTATTCACTTTCACATGGGCGATATTTGGTAAACCGTGCTAGATGGCTAGACGAATGAAATGTGAGATTTCAGCTGAGGATGCATCTTGGAAAATTTTGACTTGATCAAATTCAAAATGGCCCTCTATCGGCCATTATTTACTTTCACATGCCCAATATTATGCAAACTGTGTTAGATGTTAGTCCATTACTATAAAACAAAATTTGAGGTTTCGGGGGAGGATGCACCCTAAGTTTTTAACTAATTTATATCGAATTCAAAATGATTGTAAATCAGCTATTAGTTAACTCGATTGGCCTGATATCGGGTAAACCATGCCAGATAGGTAGACCATTACTGGGATACTGATTAGGATCATTAATTTCAATGGAGGTTTGCAATCTCTGACAGACTGTCTAGTTCTTATCTTACTCTTACACTGGGCTTCTTAGACCTAGTTGTCTTGCGTCTTGATTTTTGACCTAGACTAGGAATACATTAATAACCCTATACAAAATTGCTTAAATCAAATTCTAATTCGGAGCGGGAGCTCCTGGACTTATGTAGTCTTGTTTCATATGGCTACAGTAACCTAAATTAATTTGATGTGTTAAATTGGGTAGTCAGTTTTCAAGATACAGAGCTTTTAGTCTGTTACATTGTCATAGATAATTTACAATTTAAAGGGATTACATTTTCTTACTGAAACAATACACTGAATACGAATATATTGCTGTAATAACATTTTTTTCTTCTTTGTAAAAATAATGTGCAGTTGTTGCAGACCCTTGTTCACTTGTGACTGGTGGTTTACCGTATATCGCGGCGTATAGTACGCTACTTTTTTTCTTTTTTGAGCCTGTTTTTGGCCTGGTGCGTATTATCCACCGATGCTTACAATATATTGATTTTGCTGATATTTGTCACGCCAAATTTTGATAAATAGGCAGTCTCACGTCTCCGGAGTGAATTGAGATCTCCTAACTCCTTGTATTTTCGCCCAAAAATGGCAAATTACTTCAGCAGCTATAATGAAACCATTTGTTTCTAATACACTTAAGATGTCTAGTGAAATAACAACCTAGCATTTATTTGTCTTTTAAATATCTGATAAAGTCATTTATTAATGTTATTTAAATAATAATCTACTCGTCAGACATTGCTAGGCCTCCTTCATCATCATCATCATGTGTATTGCTTTGATTGTGTGACCACTGTGAAGCTTCTATTCCATTCACCAGATGTCACTGTCGGCGGCGACGTGACGTGCTTATCTTATACACTATATAAGGCTTGATTATTAGCAGGGGCCGGTTTCTGTATCGTACTCAAATATAAGCATGCTTAGCAAACTAAGTTTGCTTAGTTAAGCATGCTTAAAATAATACTTAGTTCCATTTCTGTTTCTTGCTGAACTATGTATATTCTTTTACTTAACTAAGTACGTTTTCACCATGACATATGGGGCCACGTTGACCCAATTATATAATTATCTAGCTTGCAATTGGTCAAAACTGACCAACCATGACAACAACAGCAGGTGCTCAATGGCCATGGTATGCATGATATAGACCCAACTATGAACTAACATATAATAGGCTATCACTGCCGGTCTGTCTAAATCATGTTGCAGAACTGTGTAGGCTACAATGTCCAATGAACCAAAGTGTTCTTCCAGCTTCTTCAATTACATGAATTAGTACAGATAAGACTAAGTTATGTTTTTAGCTCCCGCCGTCACCGTAGGTGAGCGAAGGGAGCTATGGATTCTACCTCCGTTTTTTTTTGGCCTCTTCTTTTGCCTATAACTTTGTGAGAAAATAAGCTAGGATAACAATTTTTGGTATGTGGGTTACTTCCAGGTGGCTAATGGACGGGTTAAAATATTTTTAATCTGAATTCAATAGGCAAGGTTGCAGAGGAGAAAATGATGATGTGACGGCGTTGGGCCGTTGGGCCGTTGGGCCGTTGGGCCGTTGGGCCGTTGGGCCGTCCGTAAACAATTCGTTTCCGGAGCATATCTCTGAAAGTACTTGTCCGATTGTCTTCAAATTTTACACACAACACCCCTAGGGGGTCTAGTTGTGCCTTTTGGGGTATTTGAACTTTGACCTACTTCTGGTTCAGAACTATGACCTATTTAGACGTTTTGACGCGCACTTCGTTTCCGGAGCAGATCTCGAAAAGTACTGGGCCGATGACAGTCATATTGCACATACATGTTCTCTAAGGTCCCTAGTTGTGCCTTTTCAGGTTTTTGGACCTTGACCTGGAAGTTGACCCAGCACTTTGACCTAATTTATAACATCGGTAAATCCGACTGAAAGATTTTGCGGAATATCATGAAAACCGCTCAAGATAGCTACACCATTACTATAAAACAAATTGTGAGGTTCCAGGAGAGGATGCATCTTGAAAAATTTCAAGTTGATAAAATCAAAAATGGCCGCCTATCGGCCATTATTCACCTCGACAGGCCTGATATTGCGGAATATCATGAACACCGCTCAAGATAGCTACACCATTAATAACAAATAAATTGTAAGGTTTCAGGAGAGGATGCATCTTGAAAAATTTCAAGTTGATAAAATTAAAAATGGCCGCCTATCGGCCATTATTCACCTCGACAGGCCTGATATTGTGGAATATCATGAAAACTGCTCAAGATATCTACACCATTACTATAAAACAAATTGTAAGGTTTTAGGAGAGGATGCATTTTGAAAAAAATCATTTTGTCCAAGTTCAAAATGGCCGCCAATCGGCCATTATTCACTTTCACATGGCCGTTATTTGGTAAACCGTGCTAGATGGCTAGACCATTACTATAAAACAAAATGTGTGATTTCAGGAGAGGATGCATCTTGAAAAAATTTGACTCGATAAAATTCAAAATGGCCGCTTATCGGCCATTATTCACTTTCACATGGCCGATATTTGGTCAACCGTGCTAGATGGCTAGACCATTACCTGATTACTATAAAACAAAGTGTGAGTTTTCGGGGGAGGATGCACCCTGAAAATTTTTAACTTACGAATTCAAAATGGCCGACAATCAGCATTATTTACCTCGATAGGCCTGATATCAGGTAAACCGTGCTAGATAGCTAGACCATTACTATAAAACAAAATGTGACGTTTCGAGAGAGGATGCCTTTCAAAAACTTTCGACTCAATCGAATTCAAAATGGCCGCCTATCGCCACTATTTACTTTCACATTGCTGATATTTGGTAAACTGTGTTAGATAGCTGGACTATTACTATAAAACAAAATGTGAGATTACAAGAGAGGATGCATCTTGAAAAAAAATGACTAGATCAAATTCAAAATGGCCGCCTATCGGCCATTATTCACTTTCACATAGCCGTTTTTTGGTAAACCGTGCTAGACGGCTAGACCATTACTATAGAATGAAATGTGAGATTTCAGCTGAGGATGCATCTTGGAAAATTTCGACTTGGATCAAATTCAAAATGGCCGCCTTTAGGCCATTATTCACTTCCACATGGCCGATATTTGGTAAACCGTGCTAGATAGCTAGACGATTACTATAGAATGAAATGTGAGATTTCAGCTGAGGATGCATCTTGAAAAATTCTGACTCGATCAAATTCAAAATGGCCCCCTATCGGCCATTATTTATTTTCACATGCACAATATTTTGCAAACTGTGTTAGATGTTAGTCCATTACTATAAAACAAAATTTGAGGTTTCGGGGGAGGATGCACCCTAAGTTTTTGACTAATTTATATGGAACTCAAAATGACCGTAAATCAGCTATTAGTTACCTCGATTGGCCTGATATCGGGAAAACCGTGCCAGATAGGTAGACCATTACTGGGATACTGATTAGGATCTTTAATTTCAATGGAGGTTTGCAATCTCTGACAGACTGTTTAGTTCTTATCTTACTCTTAGACTGGGCTTCTTAGACCTAGTTGTCTTGCGTCTTGTTGACCTAGCTTATGACAACATTAAAAACCCTACACAAAATTGCTTAAATCAAATTCTAATTCGTCGCGGGAGCTCCTGGACTTATGTAGTCTTGTTCCATGCTATTTTAGGAGTGATTACTTTGCCTGGATAAATTGCAACATGTAGACTATAGCCCTTAGACTAGCCTAGGCCTATCAAAGCCCCTGATTGAAAAAATAAAAAATGTTAAATTTTTGAAGAGGCCGAACATTAGAATCAAACTTTAGGCCTAGACTAGTCTAGACTAAAACGTTTAGTCAAGCCTAGTCTATAGGCCTAATTAGCAGGCTATACCTATATTTATATGTCAAAAAAATGCCAATGGCTTTAACTTTTGCCAGTTTGAATCTCACAAACGGGCCATCGTCTTTTCAACAACCATTTGAGATCGAGTCACGAGGCTCAGATCCCCCCCCCCCCCCCCCGGCCTCATGCGACATCGAGGCCCAACCTTCATATGAAAATTTCACGAGCCATCGACAGAGCCAAGTTAAATTTAATCTTAGAAATCTCTGTAATAAAGTGCTAATAACGCTAGTGCTTACCTAATTTTTAGGTTCAATTTGAAGAGATTACCGTCTCAGGAATAAAGACCTGGTCGGATGAGATTATTGATTTAATTAATCATTAGATTTTGAGTCGAAGATAGTTGAACGGTGGTCCGTCTGATGAGCATGGCTGTCGCCATAACTGCTATGACCATGTCATGATGGAGCCGGTGGGAAGTGTACAGGCTAGGCCTATACACCTCTTCAACACGTAATGTGCGTTATGATATTGTCGTGTGGTTACGCTTCAATTCATAGCTTTAGGGATTGTTTAGTCCCTTGGAACTATCTTGTAAATTATTAAATCTGAATTGGTATTTGGTTAAATCAAAATCAGAATAATTATCCTATCTCAGTAAACCATGCCGTGGAACACACATCCACAGCATACAGGTATACTTGAGTCGAGATGGGTGTGACTGTATAGTATTCTGTACACTTGAGCGTATTGATGGTCTGTATTAGCGAGTGGTCAGTACATGTCTATCAGTGCAGTTGGCCGACATTAAAGACGTCAGTCCCGGCAATTTACCGCAAGGGGTGAACGTCGGGCGGCCAGCGATAGAGACGAATTTCGGTCTATGGTAGTCTAGACCTAATTCATCTGCACTTATTTTCTAAATGGTTTGTACGATAAAGAATTGTACACATGACAACAATGTCATGTATGTATTAAGCATGTCATGTCTGTTCGTGTCTAATGACACAGTCACAGTACTATATCTCGCTAATTACAGGGGTTAATCAATTGACTTAGTGTGGATACAATATTTTTCAGTCAATGAAGATTTGGATGATTCTATCATTTAGAGTATATATCAATTAATTATAAATATGAATATTAATAAGAATTATTTACTAGTATTAAACTAGTGATTTTGTGTAAAAGGAGAGTAATTTCTTTTTATGGTGATAAACCAATCAAGAAGGACTGCAGTCTGGTAGACTTTATATTTAGTCTAAACATGAAATTAAAAAAGTCCTGTAATATTTATAATGATAATGTTGATTGTGAATCATAGTGAATTGGTTTATGGTACATATAAATTACCAGGGGATATAGAATTTCCCTGGAGATTATATTTTGTAATTTGTGTTATTAATAATTCTGTTTATATATCATTTAAATATAAATTTATATTTAGGTTTATAAGAAAATTAATAATTGAGGTTATAATTATCACTCAATAATGTTAAATAAATGAGCAAATAATTATTATTATTTGTTTTAGAGCAGAATTGTTATAAACATTGAACTGTTAAGAAATAATTAATATTTCTATTTCAGGAAAATCTGCGGTTCCTAAGGGAATCACAGTTGGGGTAAAGAAATATCTATCCCCAGAACTCGAGGAGTGTGTTCCGTGTTAGAGTGGAGCGTACAGGTTTACGCACTACCTTCCGGATCCTCACCCCATCGGATTCGGTTACGGCCGCTCCCGGTGGGGCTTTGCCTCCACCAGGGATAGTTTGATAAAAGAATCAATTAAGAGCATGCTCCAATTCCTTCTAGCGAGTAATTCGCATACCATAATAATTGCTATTTGGTGATAAGGTTAATAAGAAGGTCGGTTGCTATAAAAGCTCCTATCTCATAGGGTGTTACGAGTTTGTACGGGTTAAGTACTCGTACCCGGGTTAAACCGGTCCGGACCATTAACTTTTTCAGTCCTAGTTATATTTGTCAGGAAAATACAGTTTTACTGTATTATTTATGAAGAAGGAAACCATTATGTGCAGGTTTCAGTAATCTGATGATTTTAGACCGCTATGAGCGGTTTATGGGACTTAAAGAGTTAAGGGTCCGGTTTCTGCAGGACATGGATAATACCACGTCCATAGAATGTTCTTGTCTTCAGATTTGTACTGGAGATTAATTACGTGCTTTCGCACGGATTGGAACATTCTGGTATTCCACCAGGTCAGTGAATTGATTTCAGGTTGGAATACAGCACAGGCTTCGGTCAGATGCTAGCAGATTAGACCAACGTACAGAGGGAAATAAAGAATAGTTTCCCTACAGGGGATGTAGTAGGAAACTACTCATACTATTGATTGATTTCTAGTGTTTTCCAAGATATCTCTGTACTTTACACGGAATAATTTGTTTAAGGAAATTGTGCAGCAGTTTACCATATGAGCATATACCAAGCTACTATTCTGCATGTGGGAAACTGCTACAACAAAGTATTAAAGTGTAGATTTTGCACATAGTTATGTGGCAAATTGGGAAACTACACCAGACAAATTATTCCCTGATATTGGTGGTGCAGTCTATAAATAAATTATTTCTTATTTCAGTAGATTGCCATGGCACTACTATAAGTGAGACTGATTGACTAGTAATTGGGTCTAAGTGTAAACTTCTTCAAGAGGAGTTTACCTGTAAAGGCTTCTAATGAAGCCTTCCACCGAACCCTTGAAGGAAGATTTAATTCCTTAAGAGATTGAGATTAATAATCCAGGGAGGAAAGTTGGAGAGAACAGATTCTCCCTGAAAGTTTCGTAACTGGGTTTACCAGCTTTCTAATTGCAGGGAAGTATACCTGTTATTTTTAACAAGATATGGTAAACATCTTGAGTGGGTAAATACTGAGATGGTTTTAACCCCTCTTACTTTCCTCAAAAGGTTTGGATTTTATCTCTAAGTGAATTATTGTTCTTCTTTTGAAGATCTTCACCTTCAGATTTTATATGACTCCCAGTGGGTGCTCAATAGGTCTGATTCATGCAAATTTGATGAAATTGGGTGAAGAATATGGGTATGAACTGGCTAAAAGTTCTTGAAATTCATAATTGAATTAGAATATCTCATTAGTCCAAAGGATTGTGTCCTCCGCTAAGCTACTGCTCGTGGTTGGACTCAGAAGGTTATATCAGTGTTAGACACCTTTACAACACTTGTCTCTCATTATAAATTAAAAGAAATTTATTAACCCCGAAATTATGGGGTTGTTCATTTCTTTCTGGAGAGATTCTGGAAAACAGGACTTTGGGCCAGTTATATCATGATAATTGAGTAAAATCTGGATAGAGTCTGTAATATACATGTGTATAAACTTAGAGATTCTTAAAGTTAATAATGAAAATATACAAGGAGAAAGCCTGTATATCGTTATTACTGTCTCTAGATATAACTTCGGATCATGCAAGATACTGATTAAATAATAAGATGTGCGATATCACATGTTGCGACATGAGTAATTGGAAATATGATCTCTGGAGCAGAGAAGCATATGATGGCCTTTCTGTTCGTGAGTTAGTATAACTCGGTGGGAAACACTTTTATCAATATTTTAGTATCTACAAAGATAGATTGATTAACAAAGTGATTCAGAGATTCATTTCCCAAATCTGTAATTTAATTACAAAATTGAGAGAAACTCTGGAGAGTCAGAGTGAAAATATAGCACATATTAAGGACTGTCCACTAGGAGGGAGACAGTCTTTATATTTACAGTACTAATAAAAAATCTGATGTTTCAATGATAATTCCTGTTTGGCAGAATACCAATAGGATATTAAGAATTGATTCTTCCAGTAGGAATTAGGGATTCCTGAGGAAGTCGGGAAATTTTTTGGAAAAAAAAAAGAAAAAAAAAAAAAAAAAAAATTTCGCCTGATTTAGTTATACATCAGTTGACGTGGTCATCCGGTATAAACTTATAAGGGGAAACGTTGGAATACAGTAAGTAAGGATTTATTTATAATCCTTACTTTCTGACGTTATTGAATAATGGAGTGCAATAATATGTATATATTGACATTTTTCCATATTTGGAAGTTTCCTAAGTATATATAGTGGATAAGTCTACGATAAGGGTATCATGGGGCATGTTCCCCTCTCTAATGGTTAATTGATATTTTATTCCTCCGAGATTCGGAAGTCATTCCTTGATGTAATAACATCGGGGACTGTGGAATAAATCCTACAAAGATAACGGTCATAGATAATCCATGAAAAAGTGAACTTTGGGATTTAATGACTAAGTTATAGAGAGTCAATGAATGTAATCATAGACTTTTTTGAATTATTTAAGGCTAAGATCTGATTGGGATCAGATCACTTTAATATAATTGTAGTTATGAATAACCATTAAAAATATGGTATTCCTTTGGATATTCAGGTATGTCGCGCTTGAGGCTACTCCTGAATAATGTATGGTTATTAGATCTCCAAGATGGTGAATCTATGAGTATTATTTTAGACTGACCAGTTCCAGTTAAGTTAATTGAAACTGGGTTAGGAAGAATATTAAGGAAGAAGTGACTTATTATAAAATTAGATTGAAGTAGTAGAAAAATTTAGTATGAATTTTTTTATACTCTTCACTTCCTCTTGAATTTGTCTGAAAGAGGGGTTACTTGAAGGCTTCCTCTTCACGAACCTCAAGACCTGAATTGATTTGTTATTGGAATGATGAACATTAAGTTCTCTTCCTTCTATATGTGATCTTGAATAATCAGGTAGGAAAAGCCCCATTCAAAGAGGTCTTTCATTCTTGAGGAATCGTGGTCAAATGTCATTTAGACTGAAGTCTAAATTACTATTAATTGAGGAGGAAGGGTTAGGGTAATGTTCTTCTTCAGTAACAAATTGTATGAGGTAGAGTAATTGTTTAAATGATAATTGACTTAGTTGTTAAGTCAATTATTCAATGAAGTCACAAGTTGGTCTAATAAATAATTTAGTTATTTATGAAACTAACTAATTTCTAAGTTTCATGGATGTTATAAATTTTGGGGTGGATCAATGCGATTCAATCCTAAAAAAAGAGGGGGGGGGGAGTAAATTACTCCTCGTCCTTAGAAGTTCAAACATTCTGAGGAATTGTTCTTTCGACAATTCCTAAAGTTAACAAGTTATTGTTTATACTTGGATCCATTGATTTATTAGGAGACTAAGACATAATTCTTATGTGGATATGTCTCCTGAAGGGTCAAAGAATAATTGTTTGACAAGAATTTAATAAAAATATAAAAATTCTATGTGGGAAACTCTGCTAGGGACCAGAATTTTAACTTGGGTTAGGATTCTGGGGTATGTATGAAGCAGAGTTAAACAATTATAGGTTAAGAATAATACCTATAGAGTTGCCCTTTTATGACGGATCAAGATTTAAAATCAAGAGATTGATGAATAACTCTTTAACAAATGAGGACATGTCGAGAATTTTGTTTTTCTATTGACATATCACAAAATTGTGAGTGTGTTAAAAATAAAAGGGTTGTAAGGTTATAAAATATAACCATGTCATACAGAATTAGAATTCCTTGAAGTTAGGGATAGTATGAATTAATTCAACCTCTTGATGTGTATGAATATAATTATAGAATAATTTATCTCAACACTACCTTGTTGAGAAGAATATTCTTCTAGATAAAAATGGTAGAATGGTCCTACAAAGAGAATTACAAACCAAGTGACAACTAAAGAGATAATGGAATAAGTGAATAACAAAATCATATAGCTATTGTTATTATAGGAAATGATTAAATGGGATATTCCTTGAATACCTCAGACAAAGAATAAGAGGATATTTGAAATGAAGTGCTCAACTTACTCAGGTTGCACGTTCAAGGAACATTAGATGATTAGGTGGCGGAGTTTCCACCTCAAGCCGTGATTGGAACTACATACCATCAGGACTTGATCTTACATCTAATTTGAATAAGAACATATCAATGGTTTTGTTTTTGTTTGAAGGGATATGTTTGGGGTTGTCAAAAATTCCCTCTTGTCGAGGAGAATGGAGTAGTGATCTACAAAGTTATCTTCCAAAAGGAAGTGAACTGTATATATATAAACTTAGGTTTGTGAGTGAAGGACTACTAACGTAGGACTTCTTGTGGATGTGTTTAACATCCTTCTTTAACTAATGCGACCCAGTATTTATTAAATTACTGTTTCAGCTGTTAAATAATTTGAAGGAACATACATACTTTAGTCAGTTGTACAGTTCCGTAATTCTGAACATTTATGTTCGATTTACAATCACTTGAATGCATGTACATCCTGCTGGAAGGGAATTTCCCTCCAGGAGGTTGTGAGATCCGGTTACCGTTAATAGTTAACGGACCTCACAACAATGTATATTTTATAAATAAAAATGGATGGATGAGGATAGTAAACAAATAGATTTTATTAAGTTAGCCAAGAGTTCAGGTAGAACACTGAGTCTCTTTGGCTTCTACGGCTCATCAGGAGGCTTGCCGTGCATAGTGAATATGGGAGAAATTTTATACTCAATCTAATATAGTTACGTTGAGTATTGAATGTTATATGGATCAAAGAACTTAAAATTAGGAATAAGCTCTTTCGTGATTCCTCCTCCCTTGGTTGGATTCTGGCAAAAGTTAAAGCCATTGGCATTTTTTTGACATATAAAGAAAAAATAATGAAATATTTTTGTTTATATTAGAAAAAATAGCCAATGGCTTTACAGAATTCCCTCCCTCCTTCCCCACTTTCGTACTTTATTATGCTGGTCGTTAAATTACGATCATATGAAGGTTGGGCCTCGATGTCGCATGAGGCCGGGGGGGGGGGGGGATCTGAGCCTCGTGACTCGATCTCAAATGGTTGTTGAAAAGACGATGGCCCGTTTGTGAGATTCAAACTGGCAAAAGTTAAAGCCATTGGCTATTTTTTCTAATATAAACAAAAATATTTCATTATTTTTTCTTATTATTGTAGGCCCCCCTAAACAAAAGTCTACAATTTGGGAAAGTGACCACACAAAAATAATTAAATTTCATGACTGTCCATGAAATTTGGACTAGGCCTAATGTTAGATTAATTTTATTGTCTTCATTGAGTGCCAATTGCAGGCGCGGATCCAGAGGGGGGGGGGCGCACGCCCACCCCTTTTTGTGCCAAATTCTTTAAAACGTCCCCTAAATTGGCCAAACTACCCACGAACTACCCTCCTTTTTCAAATCCCGTCCCGGAACCGCCCCTGCATTGTGGGCTGTGTTGCAGTGACGGAGAAATGTCATAGAGGTGAGGGGATCAGAAACTGAGTGTTGAAATCCAAGACTGAAAAGAATATTGCCTACTAGAATTGTCTACTATTTTTTTCAAAAGACGGAAATCCGTCTGTATTAAACGGAAATTTCCTACCCCTGATATCATGGATATTGTGTAATTTGTAGGCCTATGTCTATGAAGCAGGCCTAACATCTAGCCTAGATGTCCTAGGTCCATAGGCTGGACTATAGGCCTAGTATTTGGCCCTACATGCCCTAGCCTATAGGCGACTTTCTAGGCATACAATGATGATATTTAGGACCTACATAACTTCAGGAGATTATCGTCCTGTCCTCTAGGCCTAGTCTATCCACATTATTTTTTTATAAAATTCCGGGTGAGCCTATTATGAGCCTATTGCATGTAGGCCTAGGCCCCTATGGCTATGCCATGCCATTTTTGGGGCTTAAACTGTACATAGACTAGTCTATTAAGCCTAAATAATAACTCTTATGACTAAAATTGTGCGTGATCGGCACGTTTGGCAGTGATCACAGCCTTAGACAGTGATATTGATAAGCCTAGCCAGGGCCTAAGGCTAATGTAAGTATGCTAAGGGATCTGTTGGCCTACTGACACTGAACCTGCATGCTAATTGACACTTTAAACTTTGTCACCATGCAGGTGGACTCGGTTCCCGTGGCCGCATCTATAAGCTATTGTAAGTCGCAGTAGGCCTATTATGTTATTTAACTAAATAGGCCTAGATAACAAAGATTTCATCTCGTAGTCTATGTCATTTTCAGCAAATATATATGCCAAAAATGTGTAGAAGATATATTTATTAGTACTTTTTCGAGTGAATCAACATTGATAATTTCAGACTTAAGTCTGCTAACTTCCATGCTTAAATGTTTTGCTTAAATCAAGGGACTTACCGTAAGTCTGTTAACTCTAACTAGGTCATGGTAGAAACGTGCTCAGCAAAAAGTTATGTACAAGTAGCTTAAATACTTAACTTTAGTACTTAAGTACGTTACAGAAACCGGCCCCAGGTTTTATTATTATAGGCCTACATATTTCACTGCAATATATATTCAAGTCAATGGTATTCTAAAATACAGACGAAATGTATCCTAGTAGAAGTTTAAATAATATTAGAACGCTAATACGATAGGTTTCACGGCAAAAATAATAATATAATAATAAATAATAATAATTATGTCTTGATATAATTGCCACATTCCTAAATCCATGTATATACATGATAGACATTAATTGTATGCTTGTAATAAATCACCTTGACAGTGCTGTCACCAATACATACATGTGCCATTTCATTATTGTTACTCTAAATAAAAACTTGTACGTTGTTATACAAAAATGTTTTTTTATTTGTTGTATCTTAATAAAAATTAGCTAGATTATATCGCCGTTTCGGCCGTCATAAACGGTAGGCATCCCATTGAAGACTAGACTGTAAGCCTATTCACCAGATGGCGCTTTTCCCGACATTTAACTGACTATAACTGATTTCACCAGGTGGCGCTAATATGTTATATCGTGATCATTTGTGGTCAAATCAACACTAAAACAAAAATAAATATAATACTCAGATAGTTCTTCCTAATTTTATATTTTTATAGTGTTTATAATATTTCTTTTCATCAAATCCTTTCATTTATTTTATATAATCTTTATTAGCAAATCAATTATATCCTTATGTCACCAGCTGAGTTGAACCACATTCTGAATGCCTTGAGTAATAAAGACATACCACACACACACCCCAGACAGACTGTGTAGATACTCACCACCCTGGTGCGTACTATCCACCGGTGCGTACTATCTGTGTTTTTTCGTACAAATATTTGTACCTGCGTACTATACACAGGTGCGTACTATACCCCGTGAAATACGGTACTTCATGTTTATGATTTTCTATTGTAATATTAGGTGAGTGAGGAGCTGGAGCACAACTGTGACACAGGTCAGCTGTGGCAGCTTAAACTGATGCTGGCTTTCTACGAGAGAACGCGTCGCCAGAGACAGCAAAAGACAGCTAAACAACTCATCAGCCAAGATTTTCTGTTAGCTCTGAAAAATATGGTGGAGAAGAAACTGCAAGACTGGATAAGCAGTGAGTTATTGAATGGCTATGTAGTTAATAGAAGAGTTCTGGGAATACTCTGACCCTTTACTTGCAGTGACATATAAACACACGTCACCAGAACTTAAAGGGTTACAAATGCCCACACAACTGTTTTATATTGACAAATAATTTTAGGAAAAATTAGGATCCAATGAATAGAAATCCACATCTGTGACATAAAGTGCTGTTCTGATAGCTGCTCAGCCCCACTCTGGCTATGACGTAGCCTGATTAGATATGAGAGATTTCAGAAGAGCATTTGTGTATTATTAACCCTTAAAGCGCTGAATTTTTTAATGAAAATCTTGGAGGCCAAAGGGTTTTTTTCAGTTTGAAATCATCATAAATGTCTTAGTTAGCTCTTTCTGCTTTATTTGAATACCTATGTTATGGGTCTGCGGCCATTAGAAATCTTTTCACTCTTACAGTGCGGATCGACTTTAGTCGTCAGAATCTGACGTCTACAGACGTCAGATTCTGACGACTAAAGTCGATCCCCGAAACTTTTCACTTTTACAGTGCGGGATTGACTTTAGTCGTCAGAATACTAAATTCGATCGCCGCGATGTAAGGGTCAACTAGAATCATGTGTTTTCTGTGAGGGTTGATTTTCTCTGTTTTCTCAGTTATGTGTGATGTGAATTTTGAATATAATATTGTCTTTGAATATAATATACAATAAACGCACCACAACCTACTCTCATGTTACCTCTAGCCCAGCATTAATGCCCTGTTATATATATACCAGCCTTGTGAGGGATAATGCTTCTCAGCTGAAGGCGCATGTTCGGTCCCATAAGCGAAGGCCTGTAGGTCTACATGGTTATGACCATTAACATTGTTTAAACATTCACCAAAACTGGGTTTGTGTTTATAATTTTGTAAGAAGGGGGGGGGGGCGATGAAGGTGGGGAAGATTCCTGTGACGGTGCTACTTCTAAAACATAGATGAATTATTGATTATATTTAGTAAATTGGACACAATCTTGTTGATTTAAACCTACAAAACTATTATTTCAAAAACTTTTTTAAAAAGCTAATAAAATTATTACAAAAGTCTGTATAGACAGAGGTTTATTAAGGGTGATTTGATACTACTTGGATCGTGTATTCATGCAGTGTCAACAGTTCACACCTGAAGTAAGAAGAAATACGTTCTGGTCAATCAATCCTTATTATTATTATCAATTGTTTGCAAAAACGTAAAATCTTAACTTATATCTAGATGGCATAATTTGTTCAACAAAATAGTAAACACAATCGTTTAGCTATTAAATTTGATAGCTTTTGTTTTAAATACTCGGCACCTACAGAGACAGGGCTAGGCCCAGGATTTTACCCACGCTGGGTGGCATTGGGCGGCTGCACCTGCAACCTAAAACGCTGGCCACCACCACACTGCTTTTTTTTCCAGAATACTTGTGTGTGACATATCAATTTGTGATGGACATATCACATTCCCTCCCCCCCCCCCCCCCTCCCAGATAGAAAGGGCTAGCCATTGTGCTCTTGTGTTTTTATCCCCCGCCCATGAAGTAGGGGCTGGGGTTATGGTCATCACCATGTCTGGTCGTGCGTTGGTGTTTCGTTTCCGGACAACATATATCGGAAACCATTCGGCTGATTGTTTTTATATTGCATACACAATTGACAAATCCCCTAGGAGGGTGTAGATGTGCCTTTTGGGGGTTATGACCTTTGACCTAATTTTTACCTGATTTTGAAGCGATTATTGACTTTAATTGATGTCGGATGATAAGTTTAGTTTCCGGACAATATCTCGGATTGTTTGCTGGATTGTTTTCTTATCGCACACACACATTCCTTAGGGGGTGTAGATGTGCCTTTTTGGGGTTATGACCTTTGCTTTTGGGGTGATTATTGACTTTAATTAATGGCGAAATATCCTTGAATTTGAAAAGAAAAAATCCAGGCCTTGAAAGTCCTGGAATTTTGTTAAAAGTCCTAGAATTTTAAATAGTGAGAAAAGAGATAGCAAAAATGATGTGTTGTTAGAGTCTAATACCTAATAGTAAGGATGAATTATTTGGTATGTAAATTTTCTTTTAAAAGATATAGGAAATGTAGTTTCAAGTTGTAATTGGGAAATAAATATATTGAGTTATTGTGTACACTTAAGACCTTGAAAAATCTGATTTGGTCCTGGAAAAGTCCTGGAATTCTGTGTCTTTATGGGAGTATGAATCCTGGGAGGGGGGGGGGGGTGTAGACATGTCTTTTTGGAGGCTATGACCTAACTTTTACCTTTGAGATAATTATTGACTTTAATTAATGACGGGGAATATTGTTAGCATCAGCGTTCTTGTTTGAACATGATTACTTTGTGCTCTGTATACATTTCTTTCTTTCTCACCAAATAATAAGTCTTATGGACTGCTGTTTTTTTGTTTTCAAACAGATTCAACAGCCAGCTTACTGAAATACTTTAATGCTCAACCTCTAAGTGAAAAGGAGAGTAATATGTTGTCTGCCTTCCTCGTTTGGTATGACATACCTCATCCTACACAACTGGTTGAAGCTGGTCTGCAAAGTAAGTCACTGCCATCACCTAGTAATATGTAGTCTACACTAACCTAATGAATCATATACTCTTATTACTCAGTGACGTGGAACACTAACATAGATGTGTGGCATGCGTCACGTATGCCTGGCAAAGTGATTGTAGTCAAGGATCACATTCCATTAGCAATTTAGACCTATCATACATAATTACGATTAAAGGGATATGCCCAGGTCTAAAATCATCAAAAAATCGGTGATTTTATTTTAGCTTAATAATATGACCATATGATGTAAACATGTCCATAGACTAGAACTGCAAAAGTTTTTTTATTTTTGTGCTGTGCATTTACCAGTTAGGTTAGATATAGAGACGAAATTCCCGTATTTCTTATTTTTGACATGGTTGTCAATAATTAGAAATCTGGAATTTTGTCTCTGTATCTAGCTTTACTGGTAAGTGCGCAGCACAAAAATTTAAAAACTTAAAACAGTTTATATGTATGATTTACGTATGATTAGCAGTTGTGATATTGTCAACTGATAACATTGTGATTGATTTAGTGCTGTTCAATCTGTACATTTTGAGCTTTAAAGAAAGGGTTATTTTTTATACCATTTTTATCCCCCGCCCGACGAAGTGGGGGCGGGAGGTGTTGGCGTCGCCTCGGATGTCCGTCCGGCGTCCGCATTTTCGTTTCCGGAGCAGAACTCTATGACCCGAACAAGGATTTCTCTAATTTTTAACACACACATCCCTTAGGGGGTGTAGATGTGCCTTTTGGGGTTTTTGAAATTTTGCCTATTTGATTGGCTGACCATCGGCCATAATTAACTTTGATATGCCTGATATCTGGCATACCATGCTAGATAGTTAGACCATTACTATAAAACAAAATGTGCGGTTTTAGGTAGGGATATGCTCTGAAAATTTTCAACTCGAAAAAATTCAAAATGGCCGACTGTCGGCCATAATTAACTTTAATATGCCTAATATCTGGCAAACCATGCCAGATAGCTAGACCATTACTATAAATCAAAATGTGCGGTTTCAGGTAGAGATATGCTCCGAGAAATTTCAACTTTATCAAATTAAAAATGGCCGATTATCGGCCATAATTAACTCAATATGCCCAATATCTGACAAACCGTGCCATATAGCTAGAACATTACTACAAAACAAAATGTGCGGTTTCAGGTAGGGATATGCTTTTCAACTTGATCAAATAAAAAAGGCCGATTATTGGCCGTAATTAAATTTGATATGCCTGATACCGGATAAACCGCGCCAGATAGTTAGATGCTCCAACCTTCATAATTGGCATAATTTGGAAAATCATGATGATAAAAGTTATATGTACACTTCTTTAACTTATGATCTAAAACATAATATGATTTCAACTTTTTTAGGTACCGGACATTTGATACAAATTTGTATAAATTTTAAATGGTAGACAAAAAAAAATGGATTGATTGTTATTGAAGTTTTTGAATGTGCACAGGAGAAGCAAAGTGAGTCATTGTCTAAACAGTGCACCATCACTATTTACGGCGAAGGGGCAACGCCCCTTTCGAAACCACACGGCGAAGTGGCTACGCTACTTTCGAAACCCCATGAATATAGTTTTAGGCCAGCTGCGCGTGAACAATCGGTCACTTTTTAGGGTGAAAAACGTTTTTTTTGCTAGAGAAAAACACATAAAATTAATATCTACCAACAAAATTCAACATTGATAATGCATTAATTCTATTCACAGCATCAAAACTTGAAACAAAAATTCATTGTGATATATACCAGTCCAATAAATACTATAAAACGAAATTTATGGTTTCAGTGAGGGATATATATATATATACCCTCTTAATGGCAACTTGCTCAAACTAAAAAAATTCCTGACTTGCGACCATTATTGACTTCTATATCTGTAATATACACAGTAATCTAGATAGGTGGATCATTATTGTAGAACTGCTACGGGGGCCGGCCATCTCAGGCGGACTTCAGTGTAGTATGCACCCTGTAAAATTTCTATCATGCGGGCGGAGCAGGGGATTATGGTGGCCGACTGGCCTCTTGTTTTCTTATATTTCTTGCTGGCTGGCAAATTGATTAAAAGTAATAATTAAATCAGAAATTGATCCAAGCTACAAATAATATCTTACTATATTTATTTACTATTTATTATAAGATAGTTGTAGAAAAACACGCTTTCAGTGCATTCTTAATAATGAGACATAATTTGTTGCAGGTCGCCCTACATTTCCTGAGCTTTACTTATTGCTACAGCCTGCTGGTTTGTCTGTTTCTACCATCCTCACGTTAACCGAGGCTCTCTCAAATATGAACCAGTCGTCACCTCCCACAGCTGGGCACACAAGATAATTTACCAGCGGCTCCACTTGACGTGAAGAATGATTAACACAAGCTCAGTGATATGAACACAGGCTCAGTGATATCAACAGTGCTGAACACAAGCTCTCTGATATCAATAGTGATGAACACACGCTCTATGTGATGACATAAAAACAGCAGCAAGTTTTGTGTCATTTAAACAGAGATAAGACAAGCTTTATGTGATATGATCAGCATAAAACAGAAGATTTGTTTGATATGAACAGCCATAACATCATTTCTGTGTATGTTTTGACAGCCGAGGAGGTCAGTTTATGCCTGCTCACTATGAACATATAAACAGCCTGATAACAGTGTGATATAAGTCACACCAGATAACACAGGCTCTGTGTGATACAAGTCACACCAGATAACACAGGCTCTGTGTGATACAAGTCACACCAGATAACACAGGCTCTGTGTGATACAAGTCAGACCAGATAACACAGGCTCTGTGTGATACAAGTCACACCAGATAACACAGGCTCTGTGAGTCAGACCAGATAACACAGGCTCTGTGTGATACAAGTCAGACCAGATAACACAGGCTCTGTGTGATACAAGTCAGACCAGATAACACAGGCTCTGTGTGATATAAGTCAGACCAAATAACACAGGCTCTGTGTTATATAAGTCAGACCAGATAACACAGGCTCTGTATGATACAAGTCACACCAGATAACACAGGCTCTGTGTGATACAAGTCAGACCAGATAACACAGGCTCTATGTGATACAAGTCACACCAGATATCACATGCTCTGTGTGATAGAAGTCACACCAGATAACACAGGCTCTGTGTGATAGAAGTCACACCAGATAACACAGGCTCTGTGTGATACAAGTTACACCAGATAACACATGCTCTGTGTGATAGAAGTCACACCAGATAACACAGGCTCTGTGTGATAGAAGTCGGACCAGAAAACACAGGCTCTGTGTGATACAAGTCACACCAGATAACACAGGCTCTGTGTGATACAAGTCAGACCAGATAACACAGGCTCTATGTGATACAAGTCACACCAGATATCACATGCTCTGTGTGATAGAAGTCACACCAGATAACACATGCTCTGTGTGATACAAGTCAGACCAGATAACACAGGCTCTGCGTGATACAAGTCAGACCAGATAACACAGGCTCTGTGTGATACAAGGCACACCAGATAACACAGGCTCTGCGTGATACAAGTCAGACCAGATAACACAGGCTCTGTGTGATACAAGTCACACCAGATAACACAGGCTCTGCGTGATACAAGTCAGACCAGATAACACAGGCTCTGTGTGATACAAGTCACACCAGATAACACAGGCTCTGTGTGATACAAAGCACACCAGATAACACAGGCTCTGCGTGATACAAGTCAGATCAGATAACACAGGCTCTGTGTTATATGAGTCAGACCAGATAACACAGGCTCTATGTGATACAAGTCACACCAGATAATAGTCTTTGTGTGATATAAGTCACACCAGATAACACAGGCTCTGTGTTATATGAATCAGACCAGATAACACAGGCTCTATGTGATACAAGTCACACCAGTTAATACAGTCTTTGTGTGATATAAGTCACACCAGATAACACAGGCTCTGTGAGTCATACCAGATAGCACAGGCTCTGTGTGATACAAGTCACACCAGATAACACAGGCTCTGTGAGTCATACCAGGTGTGATACAAGTCAGACCAGATAACACAGGCTCTGTGTGATACAAGTCAGAACAGATAACTCAGGCTCTGTGTGATAGAAGTCACACCAGATAACACAGGCTCTGTGTTATATGAGTCACACCAGATAACACAGGCTCTGTGTGATACAAGGCACACCAGATAACACAGGCTCTGCGTGATACAAGTCACACCAGGTAACACAGGCTCTGTGTTATATGAGTCAGACCAGATAACACAGGCTCTATGTGATACAAGTCACACCAGATTATACAGTCTTTGTTTGATATAAGTCACACCAGATAACACAGGCTCTGTGAGTCAGACCAGATAACACAGGCTCTGTGTGATACAAGTCACACCAGATAACACAGGCTCTGTGTGATACAAGTCAGAACAGATAACACAGGCTCTATGTGATACAAGTCACACCAGATTATACAGTCTTTGTTTGATATAAGTCACACCAGATAACACAGGCTCTGTGTTATATGAATCAGACCAGATAACACAGGCTCTATGTGATACAAGTCACACCAGATAATACAGTCTTTGTGTGATATAAGTCACACCCGATAACACAGGCTCTGTGAGTCAGACCAAATAACACAGACTCTTATATGACCCAAACTTGATACTCACAGGCTTTAGGGAAGATGTGAAGCACTGACAGGCCTACTTGTCGCATGGTCGGCATACTTTTCTGAATGATAGCTGTATGTATTATACTTTTGGCTAAATAAGCCAATGTTCAGGAGTCAAAAGCCATAATGTGAGAAATTTATGAATATCATTTATGATAATAAAGTATAAATTATTATCCACGATGTTTTCCCGTTGATAATTCTAATCACTGTTTAGTGATTTGTCTACCCTTATTCACTTGTCATTAAAAGACCACCATTGGCTGAAAAAAGCCCTACAGACTTGTTTACTATGAGAGTTAGTTCACTCACATGGGAGCCTCAGGGGTGAGCTGGTAGACCTATAAATTAGTACCCCAGATTAAGGTTATTCCTCCAGGTTCAAGTTAATAGGGGCCTATCAAATGTATTACATCTCAGTCAGATGGTGACGTAGCCGCACCCCCCCCCCCCTCTACTATGCGATGTAGGCTGTTTTACTTGTTTGGGTTTCTCTTCCATATAATTTATTACATAAGATCTGTAGAAATGCGCTGAGCTAAACAACCCTCTGGTTGCTAGAGTGCTTGATAGGGTGCTTTAACACCCTGCTGCTTTTGAAAAAGAATTGTAAAACAGCGTAAGTGACTTATAGTAGTCTACAGTAAAATTGGGACTTTTGATTTAAAAAACAATAGGAGAGAGATGATTGCATCCTGAACCCCAAAAAAGAAACATTCTAAAAGTCTCCCGAATTTATCATTGTGCGTTTGCCGATAGAGCAGAGGATGTTGGAAGCGGAAATTATCACGTGACGAAGTCAAAAAGTAAACAAACACACGTGCTTTTCCGCATGATTGTATCCCTCTTTTCTACAAGCTACCTAGCATTAAATTAAAGTTAATATACTTTAATGTAACAATAATATAATAGAATGATATTCCATTTAAGTGCTGATTATAATTTGGTAGATTTTTCAGAGTGCGAGCAATGTTTAAGATGCGTTTGACTGGGACACGGTTGCACAAATTACTTATTACCGCACATGGTGATTGTTTGTGTATACATTCGAGTATTTTCGGAATGCTCTGAGGTGAAAGACGCAGTGTTAACCCTTCCACTGCGGATGTCGCACTAATGCGACATTGTGCTACACTGCGGATGTCGCAATACTGCGACTTAACATAACCAGCAAGGTGATTCACTTTGTTTTGGTTGTGACGGCTCCCAGTCACCCTTTTCGGCACGCAAGCGTGATAGGCAGGACGTGAATGTCTTAAGCCTTCCATAGCCGATAATGACGTCATAATATAAAATATAAATATGCTGAGGATCCCTAGTTATGACGGCTTTAGCAATAAAAAGGTCAATTTCAAATAATTACACAATGTGACGTCATAATTTTGAAATAATTTCGCAGCGAAAGAGTTTATGGTCCTTCCGACATTACTATTCTGGAGTCAATTTGATGAGCTATGGCCGATCTAGCATCATCTTGCCTATAATAAATATATTTACTTATATTTATGTGATTCATAACTTGATGATATGGGACATATTGGACATGAATTGAGGTAAAATACAACTGCAATAATCACGGCTAGACTATATATTTTGCATCAATTTTTGTTGGTGCGACATCCATGCGAGAAGAATTCGTCCGCCACTGCTCATGCCCAGAGTATGGGGGTACATTTAGGGTTTTTAGACCGTGTCGGTTGATAATAATAAGGGAATCAAGTGAGCGATATTAAAGGAAAACGATTAAAACTACTTTCATTAGATGTTAGCTGGAATTATCTTATGTGGTTTTGGCCGCCGATGTTGTATACAGACAGACAGACAGAGCTATTTTATTGACAGAAAAGAAAAGTGATTACAGACTTATTTGTCATAGAAATGAAAGAGATATATGTAGGTCTACATGTATATACAAGATTGTAATTTGTTAAAATCTTAAGACAATATACATGGTATGACATACACAACTAAAATTAAGTTAAGTGGCATTGCCAAATAAAAACTGGGTATTTCGATAATATAAATGACTACTACTAAAAATGAAATAAAAGGCATTGCCAAGATAACATAGAGGTCTATCATTTTGTTTCCCGCACCAAAACCAGAGATACAATAGCTACTATGTATGACATACTAATTATATATAGTAGCAAAAAAGACACTCTGGAAAGCGTAGAAGCCTAAAATATATACAAGTGCATAATTACGCTACAGTAACTGGAGTATGCAATAAGACAATGGTAAAAAATATATGTTTTTTTTTTAATTAAATATAATGTCATGCAAGTACAATAAATGTGGCATAACCAGGTAGCTCCGAGTCATGTCACCATGCAAGCACAGTCGCTATGAGCCCAGAGATTCCCTGATGTTGACTAGTGGTGCAAACTTAACGACGTAATAACAGTAGTAATGGCGGTTAAAAATGATTTGTGTAATTCACACAGGACATGGCCCTCGCACAAAAACATTACAGTTTGTTTTAATTCACTATATTGTTTAATTCATACTGTTTCAATCACGACCTAGTTAGTACCACATACTCGGGAGTTACAATCGAAGAAAAACATTCCCGACCTCATTGAGACAATCAGTTGACTTAGCAACTCTGAAATCCTCCATAAGGCCCCACCTCGTCTGATAACAAAGGCGACGGAAACGTCCCTAACCGGCCCTAAAAAGCCAAATAATAAGATCCGAGAGCAACAACCATCAGTGAATGGCTCAGAGGTAAAGTGATCCAAGTCCAAAATTTGATTTTTTTTCGGTTTATTTCATTTTGGGAGAGTTAAATATATAGGAAATAATATACTAAAATATCTAAGCCATTCGTTTGAAATTGCAAGATGTATCAAACAAAATATATTTTTTCACTTTCAAAATTGATACTTTTCTTCAATGGTAAAGTGATCCAAGTCCATCAGTTTATATAGGGATATTTTGACTTGGATCAGTTTACCTCTGAGACATACGTAAAATGGCTGCTGAAATGTCATAAAAGACCCCCTCTATGGATCAGTTTTTGTTTTGCCAATCATTACCAAATTTTTACTGGTGCAAGATGATGAGACACTAGGCAGTTTCTAAACTAATTTGTGACTTTTAAAAATAAATTTATATTTCTAAATATCAAAAGATTATTAATAAAATAAAGTGAAATAAAAATTGCCAGAAATGGGTTTTACGACATTGATAATTACATACCTGCGAGTAGGAATGAATAATAAACGCCAATGCAAAACTTCCCATATATTTCTAATTATGGACGTAACAATCTTGATTTGAAAATGAAATAATTTTTTTTTTTTAATTGATTTTAACTTTAAAGCCTTCTATAGTAAAATGAGAAAATGCGGCCTTGGATCACTTTTCCTTTAAGCCATTCACCTGATATGTGGTAATACCCAAGTCAGATCATGAGGGCATGATAATATGAATAATATAGGTGACATATTTATTTTACTCAGTATTTTTAACCATTGAATTGTAAACTCAATACCCGGTATATTGAATTTTAAACTCAATATATCTAGTTTAAAACTCAATATATCGAGTTCTGGACTCAATACATCGAGTTGTTAACTCAATATATCGAGTTCTTATAACTTAATCTATCGTGTTCGTAGGCGCGTGAATCCTCTAGCAAAACTCCCAAAAAACTGGAAGGAATTCTTAAGCGTAAATGAAAACAAGGACACAGACGTTGTTGCTATTGCTGTAGCTGCTGTCTCTGAAATACCTGCAGATGAATTATAGATCGCATTGGGGACTGCACACACATTCAGGTACATATAGCAGTTCACGAAATTGCACAAACTTTAAACCCCTAGAAATCAGCTGTGCTGTATACATGTAGGCCTATTTCACAGAATGTGACACTGTCAGTTGATTTAATGGTCGTGGAAAGAAATCTGCGTGGGAGGTTTGGGAGGGTTTTCCCAAGGTTACTGATGCTTTCAGAGCAATTGGATAACTTGGACAACCCTCCGAGAAAAGCAGCACTGGAGCTAGTCTTCAAGTCAAGGTTGGATCAGAGCAACACATCTTGATCAAAAACTTCCCAATCCTAGTGACTACGCATGGAGCAACGATATTCATGGTTGGACGATTTTGTGGACGACACTCCCAGAAGCTGCGAGCTGCGAAATCATGCTATGAATTAATTAATTGTGGTTGAACAAAAGGTTGTGTTGGATGTTGTAAATGTTTGAAGGCAGGCTTGAAATGTATTACTCTCTGCGCTTGCTCTGGGGAATGTGAATGACAAGCTAGACTTCTATGCATACCTGGATATAATATTATCAGAAATACGTAAGATGTATTTCTGATACTGTGCATGTATTCTGGTGATAGGCCTACTGACACTAATATTGCCAGTAAGTAATACGAAGCATGCATTTGTAGACTTATGTAAATGTTTGAATAAACATTCAATAAACATGTGAAGTTACATCTATTGTTTTTTTTATACTGCCAATGGTATTCATTAACAGGCGCGGTTCCGAATATTTTACAAAGGGAATATCCGATTGGAATTTGATTGTCTTACCGCCAAAAAGATGAATTTGGATGTCAATATACTCGTTCAGGTATACAATATACAGGTATACAATGACCTTCACTTTGAAGGTCACTCAAGGTCTTATTTTTTTTCTTTTTGGTGACAGCGAGCAGATGGAGTATTGCACGCCGTAGTGTGTGTGCGGTGGTGCATTTAGAGGGCACTGCCAAGGTGGTTCGATCCGTACCTGATTATATCATGCCTCATATTATACCTGATTATTTCATGCCAAATTTCATGCTTTCTTCACAAAATGCACAATTTATCTGATATTATGGGCTTAACAGCCCTACTACTACTATCCCAGACAACATCACTAGGCCTATAGTAGGGAAGTTCATGGGGAAGTTTTTTTCACTTTTTCGTGAAATCAGCCATATTATATAGGTCTACCCAATAGAGTAAGCCTATAATTTACAAATTAGGGTCTACTGCGTATTGAAGCTGCATTTATCACCGAAAATCGATTTCAAATAAATATGATTTGATTTGACTTGATTTGATGATATTGAAACTGAAGTTATCGCGGGTGATTATCGCAGCAGGATAAAATAAATAATAACACACATTGACAGTATTCTGAGTTTTATTGGCACAGAAAAACAAGAATGGAAACGTCAACAACAACACAGCAAAATATGTCCACGCAATCATCAAATGAGGGATTTTACAATCCAAATTCACAACTTTCTGCTGGTAGTTATGAAAACCCGCCGCCTTATGCCAGTTATGGTGTAAATGAAACGTCCACACAGGGCTATTCGAATATGGGAAGTCCCACAACTTACATGCCATCACACGAGCAATTCCAGTTCGTCTCGTCCAGCTCAGCATCTGGCATGTCTGGCTCTGCATCTTACTCGGAGCCACTACCAAGATCAGGTTAGCCACAGCCACAAGACCTATAATTATCCATATCACAGACAACTTGTTGACTAGGAAAGTCAGAGCATTTTAACAAGAACAGGCAGAAAAGTCTAGATTCTAGTGTAGTCTGTAACGTTACTGTGAGTGTGACTGTGTAACAACTGTGAGTTTGTGTAACGTTAGAACTTATACTAACTTACTAAGTTATAGTTATACTTATAGACTACTCGCCGTCAAATTAAAAATGATCAACCAGGATCGCATGATTTTGAACCGATTTCCTTGAAAATTTTCAGAGGCCATTTTCTATTAAAATCCTAACATGGGTAAAAATTTCGCCAAAAAATATTTAATATTTCAAAAGTTAGACCATTTGACATGTAATAAAATTCCAAAATTAGTTTAATGGGTTTAAAGAGGAACGTCGTAATTTCAATTCATTACATGTCAAATGGTCTAACTTTTGAACTACGCTATATAATTTTACGAAATTTTCAGGGCTGTTGGAATTTGAATAGAAAATGACCTTTGCAAAATTTTAGGAAAATCGATTCAGAATTGACGGAGAAATCGCCGAAAATCATGCGATCCCGGTTAATTTGACGGCGGGTATAGAGGAAATATTTACCTATAATATAATAATTAATAGATGAGTAATTTTCTCAATCTTGAAGCTGTGGGTCGCGGTATAGCACTAATATCGGCCTGCTCGCTGAGCTCACATAAGCCATCAGGGATGATAGGTCGTTGGCGTTGTAACACGGCTAATATTTGTAACCTTAATTCTTTAATTAGAATATACTAGAATTGAGCAAGTCTTTTAAATTTAGGGTTCCGATTTAACTTTATACATTGTCAGCAATATCAAAAATATGAAACATGTATAGCAGGGATCGACACTAACTGATTTCAGGCAGTAGCCCAAAGGGCCAGTAACTTCAGATAATTACTGGCCCTTAGCCTTTTTGTTCTAGTGCTTAGTGTACACAGTATCAAGGAGAGTGTAATTTTTTCGTTGTCCCCACGGCCAGTATCTCAGGTGATTTACTGGCCCTTAGTGATTTTTACTGGCCTCGGGCCAACGGGCCAGTGTTAGTGTCGATCCCTGTGTATAGGAATAACATTACAAATTTTATTTGCCAAAATTTTAGTAGGCTCTACGTTTACTAGACTCTAGACTATCACTTCTTATTTCTTTATCATTGTTGACTATTGAATGTTAGACAAAAACTTATTAGGCTTTCAATGCTGCATGTCGAACTGTTGATGTCCCACAAAATGATGTCACCTCCATCATGTGATGTCCATTGGCATTTCATAGTCTAAAATGTATGTGTAGCACATAATCTCAATATTCAATTAGGCCAACTGGAGCAGTTTGACTTAAAAAGTAAAAAATTATGTTACTGTACCAATTATAATTGTATACACATACGTACTTGATTATTATTCATACAGGAGGTATGGCTGAACCAATGGATGGTTTATCTACACCAATGGGGAGTGATTCCAACTATTTAAGAAAACGAGGTGCAGCTTCTTCATTTCTTGACAGCAAGGGTTTTGGATGGCTGATGGAGGTTGATAATGAAGATGAAGACAGTCAAAAACCATTATTGTTAGTATAAAGCTAATATGAAGACTAAAATGAGCATTGAGACAAAAGTCATTAACCCTTTCACCCTCTTTATACGTCAGAATCTGCTGTCTGTAGATGTCAGATTCTGATCTGATGCACAAAGAAGGTCCGTGCACTGAGAGAATTAAAATATTTCTACTGGCCGTAGACCAATAACTTAGTTATTCAAACAAATCTGAAAGAGAACTAAAACAACTAAGACATAATGATGATTTTATATCCATGGTTTATACAAACATATTCTGAACAAAAATTGTTATTAGGCTGCACTGACTAAATACTGATTGGGAAAACATTTATTGGATCTTTGTCGGTTAATTTAGGAGATGACATAAATCTTGTTTTTACCCTTGTCCTGTTTTATCGATCATTTAAAGCTGGAAATTGTGTCAGCGATTCCAGTTTCAAATTAACAGTAACAAACAATTCAGATATAATTATTAATTAGTATTCTGGTATACAGTATGCAGGCCTTCAGATTTAGCTTGCATGCGTATTATTTAGGTGTGCAGTATTTAGTAGGTGCACGCAATGTATCAAGCAACAAAAGAGGCCTATCGCAGCCTTTTGTATGATACCATTTGCAAAACCTTGTACTGTAATTACAGTACACATCCTTTTAAATTGTGTAAACAAAATGCTTTTTGCTCAAAGTTATAAACTTATCAATAAAAATATATTTTATTTTAATTTATGTGTGATTTATTCTTAGCAATTTAATCTTTCAGACCAAGTTTATGTTTTTTCAGGGAAGAGCTTGACATAGATCTCAAAGACATATACTACAAACTGAGATGTGTACTGCTTCCACTGCCACAGTTGGGATTCAATCGACAAACTGTACGAGATAATCCTGATTTTTGGGGCCCTCTTATTGTGGTTCTTCTTTATTCACTCCTTTCACTGTATGGGCAATTCAGGGTGAGTGACTAAACTTTTGCAAGTTATTCCTCAAATTTTGTCCATGGTTTTGAGGTCTTGATCTCGAGTTATTTAGCGAAAATGTCTAGCTTGATTTTAAATGAAAATATGTAACAGAGAAATATTTTTGTTTGATAAAAGTAAACACTGCATTGCTGTATTTGTGTGATCACTAGTGTTTGTTTTGAATCGACCGTTACAACCGCTATCTGGCCCATGACATCAGATGATTGTACTGACATTAAAATCCACTTCTCTGTACCTCAGCTGGCACAATGAATTGAAAAAGTACTCTTGGCTATGAATGTTGATACACATTTAAATTCCTGCCTTTATATCTGCCTATGTTTTAGGTTGTTTCCTGGATCATTACAATTTGGATATTTGGTTCTTTCTTAGTGTTTCTATTGGCAAGAGTTCTAGGTGGAGAAGTGAGTTATTTTTATTTGTAATTTCTTGTAATCACATATTTTCTCTTTGTCATAAATCAGGGATTGCGAGAATATTTTTGTTGTGGTGAACATCAGTTCAGTGTTTTGAACTGGAGAAATAAAGCCAGACATACATCTCTAATTCATTGTCACCTAAGAGTGATCATATTAGGTTCACAATGTTGATATACTGACTGTAGATTGCTGGTGTCTGGTAAATTACTGTACCTGATTCATAGTAATGCTTTCCTTTTCCTTTCATGACTTTCAAGATTCATTTATATTGCAACTATAGGCACAGACTCTACACAATCATTTTTAGCCCGCCTTTTAATTTTAATTAAAAAAGGTGGGCTATTGCAATTGAAGTTCGGCGTCGTCGTCGGCGTCGGCGTCGGCGTTAACATTTACTTGTGGGCGCGATAACTTGAAAAGTTTTTCATGTTTCCTTTCCAAATTTGTTTTGCATGTTACTAATGACCACTTCTCGGACAAGTTCAATAATGGCTGAAAAAAAATTCAAAATGGCCGACTTATTGCGATTTTTCACCTTTTACGTCAATAATTTGACCTTGTGGGCGCGATAACTTGAAAAGTTTTTCACGTATCCTTTTCAAATTTGTTATGCATGTTACTAATGACCAGTTCTCGGACAAGTTCAATAATGGCCGAAAAAAAAAAAAATGGCCGATTTATTGCGATTTTTCACATTTTATGTCAATAATTTGACCTTGTGGGCGCGATAACTTGAAAACTTTTTCACATATCCTTTTCAAATTTGTTATGCATGTTACTGATGACCAGTTCTCGGACAAGTTCAATAATGGCCAAAAAAAAAAAAAAATGGCCGATTTATTGCGATTTTTCACATTTTACGTCAATAATTTGACCTTGTGGGCGCGATAAGTTGAAAAGTTTTTCACATATCCTCTTCAAATTGGTTATGCATGTTACTAATAAGTAGTTCTTGGACAAGTTCAATAATGGCCTAAAAAAAAAAAAAAATGGCCGATTTATTGCGATTTTTTTCATTTTACGTCAATAATTTGACCCTGTGGGCGCGATAACTTGAAAAGTTTTTCACATATTCTCTTCAAATATGTTATGTATGTTACTTATAAGTAGTTCTTGGACAAGTTCAATAATGGCTGAAAAAAAAAAAAAAATGGCCGATTTATTGTGATTTTTCTCATTTTACGTCAATAATTTGACCTTGTGGGCGCGATAACTTGAAAAGTTTTTCACATATCCTCTTCAAATTTGTTATGCATGTTACTAATAAGTAGTTCTTGAACAAGTTCAATAATGGCTAAAAAAAAATTCAAAATGGCCGATTTATTGCGATTTTTCTCATTTTACGTCAATAATTTGACCTTGTAGGCACGATAGCTTCAACATTTTCACAAGTATCCTCTTCAAGTTTGTTATGCATGTTACTAATAAGCAGTTCTTGGACAAGCTCAATAATGGCCGGTAAAAAAATCAAAATGGTCGACTTATTGCGATTTTTCACATTTATTTTACGCCCATAATTTGACCTTGTGGGCGCGATAACTTGAAAAGCGGCTGGTTTAACATACCATTTATATCTTGCGTTGTTATTTACGTGATGACATTCGTCTTTACTTTCTTTATCATAATTCGGCGGCGGGCTATTATCGAGTGTGCTCTTGTTTTATGTCTTTTTAATTTTTGCAGGTTACGTTTTCCCAATGCCTTGGTGTGATCGGCTACTCATTACTACCTCTGACTCTGATTGCTTTGGTGCTACCTGCTGTCAGTTCAATGTACTATGTCAGCTTTCTTTTCAAGGTATGTTAGTCTAGTTTAACTCTTCTTTGGCCAAATACCCCACAAAAGCATACTCATTTGGCCCATAGCTATATAAACCACAGGGCTTTAAAGTGGCATACCGTAGTTGCAAAATGAAACCAAGGTCATATCAAGATCAAATAAGCAGATTTTTTAAAATTTATGCATATTATTGCAGACTTGGGTGGCTACTGTACAAAAAAAAACTTGTGGGCGGGATATCTTATTTTTTTTTTTGGAATAATCTCCAAATCTAAAAAAAGATTCCCGTGTTAATTTTTTTTTTGGAGGGGGGGGCAATTATTTTTTTTAACTTTTGAATTTTTCACACATTTATACTTCACATATATGTGATTGGATTACATTACAAGTTTTATGTAGTATTTCCGATAGTCTAAATAACTAGTAAGACATTGAAAATTAATATGGGGTGGAGATCATTTTCCTAAATACCGGTAATTGATTAGATTGTTCAAAGATTAAAAATAATAAATAATTAGTCAATTGAATTTTTTTTCAGTGTATTGGAGTGACTTGGGCGGCATACAGTGCAGGGTCACTTTTGTGTGTACAAGAGCTGCAACAGAAAAGACCACTACTGCTATATCCTATCTTCCTTCTCTACATTTATTTCTTGTCTCTATACACAGGAGCCTGATGACTTTCAAGACACATGTTTTTGAACGTTACTCATTTTTTTACAAGTACACCAGCTCGTGATATTTATAATATGGTTCAAAATGCTGTACATATGGGAACACGTATATTTAGCTTACAGGGACATATTTTTTCAGACAGACACTTTTGTCTTTCTTTAGAAATAGTTATTATAATGAAATGTGCAGTAAGTATTGTGAGAACGGTTATAGGTCTACAACAAATTATTAGCCGATATTATGCATCCTCCTGGCAGCAAGTCTTGACACAGCAAGGCCGTCAGGCCAAGCCTTGCTGAATTAGCCATACCATCCACCTATTGGGGTAGGGAGGGAGATTTAGATATTGAATATTCATTAGTTTTTCAAAAAATGTCTTTTTAATGTTGGCCCGCTGTCTGCGACGTTGGCTCACCATTAATTCAACCCTCATGCACGTTGCGGTGAGATGTGGTGGTCTGTGTCTGAGATGTTTCCAGTGAGCTACTCGGCCAGCAGACATGTGTTGTTTAATGTAGGGCCGATGTCGTAGACATTGGCCCCACATTAAAACAACACTCATGCCAGAGGTCAAACTTGGGTCAAACAGAAAAAATATTTTTTGAAAGTCCCCACTCCAATAGGCGGATTCAACCCTGTTTCAGCAAGGTCGGTCTACGACCTCAGGAATAGCCAGCCTTGCAGAGGAAGATGATATTATGCTACATGACATTCGAGTTGTAGAAAACATCTATCAACACTGATTTTAATCAGTTTCACAAAATTTTGCAATGAGTTTTTGTTAAATATGAGATCCTCATGTTATAAAAATCCACGGACTACTGTAATATTTACTATCCATAAGAAGTACTCTATATACAGTATGTCTAGTGTGGCACAAATATTTACAATTACATTCTATAACTTACAACTGTTGTTAATAAAGCTTTTGAGGCCGGGACTTTACTATTTATTTTCTCACATTCTGTGAAATGCTTCCTCACTAAACATAGACCTACAATGTTGCTAGCTTAATCATGTTAATGCTGGACCATATCTACAACATTTATTGCACATTTTTGTTGGGTTTAAATTGACAAAAAAATATTTTTAGGATTAACATGTGAGAATAAAATAATAGACAGTCTTGCAGATTGATACTGATTGAAATGCTCAACAATTTGTATAGAAACTGTTATGCTATCATGTCTATGGCCATTTGCAGACTTTATATTTGTCTTTCAAACAAGAACTTTTGAGGAATAAATGAGCATTAACCCTTAAAGCGCTGAAATACTTTTGTATAAACCATGGAGACCAAAAGGTTTTTCCAATTGGAAATCATAATAAATGTCTTAGTTAGCTGTTTCTGATTCATTTGAATACCTATGTTATGGGTCTAAGACCATATAAATATGTTTACTCTTACAGCGCGGGAATCGACTTGAGTCGCCAGAATCTGACGACTACAGACTTCAGATCCTAAAGTCTATCCCCACGCTGTAAGGGTTAAATAGATTTATGTTATTATCATATATTTTGATCAAAATAATGAAATTGGAGATATGCAAGTAATTTTTACACACGTGAAATTGTGGGTGGCAGTAACGAGACAGAATTTCAAGCGATTCAAAATTTTAGTTCCATAACTCAGCGCTTTAAAAGGCTTAACATTATGTAATAAGCACTGGTGATATACTATGAACTGGATAACCCTTCCAGCACAGGGACCAAATTTAGACGTCAGAATCTGACATCTATTGACATCAGATTCTGACGTCTAAAGTCTATCATTGCCCTGAAAGAGTAATTTTTTTATAATGAAGGGAAACTAGCTAATTGAGACATTAATGATGATTTTAAATTGATTCAAGGGTTATTGAAACACCTAGCTCCCGCGGTGAATGTTTACCTTTTATTTGAAACTTCACATTGCAATACCTTGCAATACAGCAAAAAAGGCAACTTTAAATGTAAATAACTGTTTTCACCCAGCAATCATGCTGTAGTCGTTTTATCAGCCGATAAAATCACTCTTATTGGAAGATAAAAAAAGAGTTTAACCCTTGAAGCGCTGATTTTTTTGTAAAAACCATGCAGATCGAAGGGTTTTATTCAATTTGAAATCATCATAAATGTCTTAGTCAGCTCTTTCTGATTCATTTGAATACCTATGTTATGGGTCTGCGACCATTATTGATATGTTGACTCTTACAGTGCGGGGAGCGACACATCAGATTCTGATGACTAAGTCGATCCCCGCACTGTAAGGGTAAATCAAGATTTGTAAATGTGTGGCCTCAAATTAAGCAAACACTTTTTATATGCTCGTCTAACTCGCCCACCAACTGATCATGTAGAAAGAGGCGTCTCTCTTACGCAGCTACCAACTGATTTTGTAGAAAGTCTGTCTATATGATCAGTTGGTGTGTGACAAAAGACGGGAGGGTAAAAATTTATAAAAAAAATGACAGGGTTGAACCTGACATACAGGTGAAATCTAAAATTGTGCGACAAATCCATCGAACATAAAAACAACTTTGCGTAGTCTTTCTGGAAAATATGCTATTTTACGAATAATGCCATTATTTGATTAATATTTCAAATATTTTAAGTGAAATATTTTAAATAAAATTCATCTTGGTATTGTTTCGAGTATTTAAAGCCAATTTACACTGACATTTTTTATTTAATGAAATGTCTTTTTTGTGTCACCCTTAATAAAATACTAATCCTGAAAGGGAAGTTTTCATGTTACTTTACATACTAGTACATCATCAAGGCTATATAACTAGTATAAGGAGAATGCCTGGGTTTTTGTAGGAGTATGTGCATATTGTGTTGTACAATAATTACCCTTGGTGTGCTAATCACGTCTACAGCCATTCAAACAAAACAAATTAACCCTTTACGCCCTCACGATGCATTAAAGCACCATTTTACATCCCTGAAAACACACTAAATTTTCCTACAATAAAGGGTTTTAGAACGAAAATTTCCTTGAAACTTGTTGACCATTACATGGCAATTTTCTTTAATTATTAAACCACAGCAAATCATCTACATCTGCTACAAGTCGAGCTTGTAGTGGATGAAGATGAAAATGGTAAATTCAGGCTTGAAAGGGTTAGGAGGAAGGGACATCATATTGCTACATCGTACATTTTGATTTTTAAATAAAACGATAAGTATTTCCCCACCCACTTTAAGTTGTGAGTGAAGTCAAGTAAGTGAAAGTTACCCACATGCATGTGGAAAAAAAAGTTACCCCCATGCATGTGATGCCTCAGTAGCTGTAGGCCTATTAGATAATATAGATTTAAATGGTCCTTGATCTACCACATAAATGTGCTCTTTTCAAGGTAGATATCATCTAAAAGGTGGACCAGCATTAAATCAACATGGATATTATTTTATTATTCTTCCCGTTGATTATCGCCTTTATGGGTGTTAGTTGCATAAAAAAACATAAAAAGTTCATTAAGTACAACGTTTTCTTTAACGCAGTATTTCTATAACGCAGTATCCTGCTACTTATTATTACCTTCTCAATAAATTTTTTACCTTTCTACGGCCATTATTGACTATTATAATATTATGTGTAATATCTGGAAAACCGTACCAGATAGCTAGACCATCACTATTGAAGAAAATGTGTGGTTTCTGGGATGAATGATCCCTCAAAAATTTAAACACGCTTGATTAATGGCCTACTCGGAGCCATAAACCCCTTCACTTTCATGCCCAAGTGACAGTTTTTACTTAAGTTTGATACAGAAACCTGTCAAAAGTAAAATGATTATTTTTTGTGCATCTTCTTGATTTGCGAATAGTATTATCTGCATCGCACCGATGTTAAAATTTCTAAATCATATCAACACTGTATTTTGATTATATATTTTGCTGTGAACAGTAGGAGTCTAGAATTCTATCAAATCGAAACACAGCCATGGATTCCTAGCCAATTACATAGCACTTAGCGTTTTATTTTGATGACGTCATATCTACCCTTTCCCCTGACCCAAATGCAGAAAACTGGTAATAAGTCCTTCTCTTGGTCATATACTATGGATTTCTGGCATAAAACGTTTTCTTGCCATTTTTTAGGGTCTGGGTATATGCGTGGTATATTGATCCTACTATAGGCCTACGCATTCAATATTAAATAATACTATGAAATCTTCAATATAATTATATATTCAATCTTTTATAGCGTCGGGAAAATATTCCTAGGGACTAATACCACACGTATATATGCGTGGTTTTCGGTACATATAACGTTACAGTGGTTTTCGGTATTTAGGACTACCGGTTTTTCTCCAAAATATGTGATCATTGTACTGAAATGGCTATAAATTTACTGACTGCGGTCGCAAAATAGGCCTACACTTATTCAAACCGAATACCTATAATTGACTAAGGATGTTGTGAGGCGTTAGGATTTGGTCCGGATAAAATTAAATTTGATCTTTGACATGTTCAAATCTAGCTACAATCCCGGTCTTGTGATTAGATACACCATCGGATGGTTCGATCGCTAAAATTGATTTACGATTAGTGGTAGCCATCCCAAGTGCTAACGAATTACGGCGCCAGGGTTCAGGGACATATCATGTGTAATTTGATTAATAAAACAATCCACTGTTTGTGATATAATTTGTTTCATAACCGACGATTATTTACCAGATGTGCTCACCATAAATCTAAAACGACCCCTGTCGAATACCTTTTGCTTTCGGGTATCAAACATCGATGAAATTAGCGAATCGTGAATATATTACATACAATTTATTTGAAAGACGTATACAATGCTTCATGATAATAATGTATCTGTGCTGCATTATGTCCTTTTAATTGACATCCTCAGACAAGTTATTTGAAAAAGAGACACATAAGAATAATGTATTTGTATTGTATTATTTAAATTTATTCCCAAGTGAATCAGACGAATATTTTTAATATGTCATGCACAGAAATACGTTGAAATGCTGAGATTCATCACACGAGTTCACCTCGACACTCTGCGCCCTCACAGCGATCATGAGGAAATATGTCAGGCACTATAGCCACGTCACTTGACATCTCAAGTGTACGGCCCTCAGGAGTATTGAAAAGCACCTGTAAATATAAAACTGTATCAAACAAAGGAATATGCTCGGGAAAAGTTATGTAGCAGTTGTGTAGCTGTGCATGATTGTGTTAAAAGATTGATTCTCTCACGCTACATACCTTACGCTAAATGTCAACGGAAATATATTCGTTTGACGGTTTTAGGCATGTAGACATGTTATTGCATTTTTAATCCAATTGAAGTTGTGTTATGTTCAAGTTGATAAAAAATACTGACATACTATGCAATTTGAATCAAATCATGTGCTAATCTAGCCAATTTAATAAGGTTTTTTCCTTCAAACTTTTTCATTCGAAGACCTTAATCCCACATTGTCTAATATTATATACATCAAATGATTATTTAATATTTTGGATCTCTCATTTCTGAGACGCTCGTAGATAATATTAGTTCATGTCGCACCGAGGCTGCACCTCTAAATTATATTTTTATGTTGAGTAATACGAATAAACATTTCTAAAATCAAAGGTCGGTTACGGTATGAAATGGGACATTGATTATATACGATTAGTTATGTTTGTTCCACCCCCTTTGGAATCTGCGACGGTGTGTAAAACAGTCATGTGTGCATTTAAAAATTGATTGTAAATACTATGACGGAATGCAAGGGAAGGTAATTCAAATTATGGTAGGTTCATCTGCAGTGAGCATATGTGTGCTGGGCAAAGCCAAAAGGCAGGAGGTGCTTACATTTTAAGTAAGCAGTTACTGCCTATTGGCTTTGAAGAGCAAGACCTTAGTGACAGTATCCAAAGTATCCCACCATCGTATTTCTTACAGAGTGAACAACTTACCGTGATAAATATCCCAGTCCATCCGTAGTCGCTGGACACGGCATCCACTCTCCACATATTTTCGTCCTGTAGAAGAAACAGGTAAAATAGGAATTACAACATAAATAACTCATTTAACCAAAGCCAAAAGGCGGTAACTGCTTATTTTTCAACAGTTACTGCATTCTGGCTTTGCAGAACAGAATACGCGAAGCCAGAAAATGAGAAGAGAGGTGTTCCAAGTGGTAGGCCTACACCTAGTCCATGGGCCAGATAGGGTTACCGTGCACCCCCCCCCCCCCCCAGGACAGTCTGAGACCAAGTTTTTCTTGTTCCTTGGACCTCCCCCGATATCAAAAGTCGATGCCATCAAAAAAAAGTTGGGATGTACTACCTGTTTTGGGCCATTTTCAAAATGGCCGCCATCAAAATCTGGAAATCACGTTTTGTGTCATAACTTGAGTTCTAAGGCAGTTAGAGTCACAAAATTAGTGTTTCTGCATATGTTTTTGGGGGTGAGAAATTCAATTATGCCAATAATTTTTTTTTCTGTCCTGTGGAAAATTTATAAACAGCTATTCAGGCGTATTTTTCGTGCATTTTTGGTCATTTTTTGTGTTAGTCTATGGGACAGAGAGGGTTACTGTGCACCCTCCACCTATGAAAGTCTGCTCATTGGACCTCCCCCAATTTTAAAAGTCGATGTCATCAAATAAAAGTCGGATGGACCACCTATTTTAGGCCATTTCAAAATGGCCGCCATTGAAATTTGGAAATCACGTTTTGTGCCATAACTTGATTTCTAAGGAAGTTAGAGTTACAATATTGATGTCTATGCATATTTTTTGGGGGGCGAGGAATTCAATTAAGCCAATAAAAAATATATTTCTGTCTTGTGGAAAATTAATAAACAGCTATTCAAACGTATTTTTCGTGCATTTTCGGTCATTTTTTGTGTTAGTCCATGGGCCAGATAGGGTTACTGTGCACCCTCCACCCATGAAAGTCTCAGACCATGTTTTTTTTGCTCATTGGACCTCCCCCAATATTAAAAGTCGATGCCATCAAATAAAAGTCGGATGGACCACCTATTTAAGGCCATTTCAAAATCGCCGCCATTGAAATTTGGAAATCACGTTTCGTGACATAACTTGGAGTTCTAATGCAATTAGAGTCACAAACTTGGTGTCTATACATATGTTTTTGGGGATGAGGAATCCAATTATCCCAATAAAAAATATTTCTGTCTCGTAGATAATTCACAAACAGTTAAATACACGTATTTTTCGTGTATTTTCGGTCATTTTTGTGTATTTTAGTGCGAACACAGAGAACAAATTAACCTTCAAATAAAACTTGTAGTGTTATTTTATTCCGTGAATAATGAGCATTACAGTGTGGAAAGTTGTAAATAAAAATTCAACTTTGCTTATGACTAGCATGATAAATGAAAAAAACTTAAGTGTAGAAAATATTAAAATAACAAAGTGGTGACTGTTCTATGAACCAATTAGAATTACATGTAATTTTCATCCATATTAGATCTGACCAGCAGCTGCGCAGAATATTTCCTTCATTGCAAAACAAACAATACTTTCACACAAGATCATATCGCCACTTCAAAATTTAAAACGGCAGATACACCATTTCCATTCCAAGGGGAAAATTTAGTTATTGACAATCATTCTTATGTGTTGCACACTCATTTCACCAGTTTATCTAACACACATTTGAAAACAGAATTTCTAACATAATAGTTGCCGTGTTATCAAATTCTTATGGTGGTGACAGCAGAAATGGTGGTAAATTCCTTGTTCCACCAGAATATGAAACACGTTTGCACTACCATAGAACATAAAATAAACATATCATCAGCTATTGATTATTTAAACCTAATCCTCATCACTGTCACTTACAGCTACTGCACTGTCATCAGACAGCACTTCTCCCTCTGATGAACTTGCTACATCGTCATCACTTTCTAATGTATCATTTTCCTTTGCTATGTCTATCATGTCTATTGGGATAATTGGACCTTGACACCAGACGGGCACAAGTTTCTCATTGTTTTCAGTCCATGCGTGACCATTAATTGCTAGATGAATATATGGCTGAGGAATATGGGCTAATTTCCAAATTCCAGTCTGATAATTTAATCGTCTAATATGCTGAGACAATCTCCACATAGTGGAAAATGGCTGAAGTCAATATTGCTCACTTCTGCTTCTAGATAGAGTAGCGATACATGTCACATGTTGACTCTTCTAGCTCGGTCACCAAGTCATCGGAGATATGCCAAACATCTCCTAATTTACAGAGTACATTTTGAAATCGCGTAGTCTTCTGAATCATTTTTATGGTTTAATTTTCTCTACCCCCTTTTAATGTGCTGGTTGTATATTGTCCAGTATGTGAGTGATGCACCAGTCCCAAGTGATTTAAGCAGCACTCTGGTCATACAAGATGACAATGCTTTCTTCCATGTTATGTCAAACATCACCAGCAACTTTCATCTCGTTGCACGTACAATATTTGACAGCATACCAAGGAGTGACGACATTATTTTTAGCACAAAAGGCTCGATTAAGCAAATGGAGAGACAGATGCTTGTTACCAGTGGTACATTGATCATAAGTGGGCCATTTCAAAAAAGCCAGCTGATTGGAAGACATTTCTGATGAACAGTGAGAACAAATCACAGTTAGTTGATGTCATGAATGATGTTTGGTGCTCTCATAAATTTGCTCCAAAACTTCCATAGAAAAAAATAATACCTGTCCCTCATGGTAACTGCTACCTTCTTGCGTCTGAAGATGGAACAACAGTTAATAAAACTGAGATTACATCATTGTTGTCAAATCAAAAAGAAACTGATACTGTCTCTATGCAAGGCTAGGCTAGCAAGGCTATGATACAGTTCGCATTCGCAGTTCTGACAGTGGTGTGTTTTTCATATTGCTGCACCATGCTTTCAAGTTAGACATCACTATTTCATTTGATACTGGCTCAGACAACACAAGAAGGCTTCTGATTGTAATTCAAATAGCCAACAATGATGGTCAGAAGCTCTGCACTGCCTTTCTGTCTCTTTGCGCATTCACGCGTAGGGAAAATTAAACCAATAAAACTGAATCAAAAGTCTGTGAGATTTCAAGATGTAAATTAACTTGATGTTTGGCATATCTCTGATGACATGGTGATCGACCTAGAAGAGTTCACATGTGCCATCTATGGAAAAAGTCGTCATTAGAGTGTACATGATCTTCGCTACTCTATTTTGAAACAGAAGTGCATCAATCTCGAGCGCAATATTGACCTCAGCCAATTTCCAACATGTAGAAAGACATTGTCTCAGCATATAAGACGAGTAAATCAGACTGGAATTTGGAAATTAGCCCATATTTCTCAGCCATATATTCCTCCAGCAATTATTGGTCACGTATAGACTGAAAACTATGGGAAACGTGTGCCCATCTGGTGTCAAGTTCCAAATAGACATAGCAGAGGAAGATGATACATTAGAAAGTGATGACGATGTAGCAGGTTCATCAGAGGAAGAACTGTTGTCTGATGACAGTGCAGTAGCTGAAAGTGACAGTGATGAGGATTAGGTTTAGCTAATCAGTAGCTTGCGATATGTTTATTTAATGTTCTATGGTAGTGCAAACGCATTTCATATTCTGATGGAACCAGGACTTTACCACGGCTTTACCACCATTTCTGCTGTCACCACTATAAGAATTTGATGGCATGGCAACTATTATGTTAGAAACTCTGTTTTTAAATGGGTGTTAGATAAACTGGTGAAATGAGTGTGTAATACATAAGTATGACTGTCGATAACCAAATCTTACTCTTGGAATTCAAAGGGTGTATCTACCGTTTTAAATTTTAAAGTGGCGATATGATCATGTTTGAAAGTATTGGAAGGAAATATCCTACTCAGCTGCTGGTCAGATATAACATGAATGAAGATTACATGTACTCCTAATCGGTTCAAGGAACAGTCACCACTTTGTTATTTTAATATTTTCTACACTAAGTTTTTTTCATTTAGCATGCTAGTCATAAGCTAAGTTCAATTTGTATTTACAATTTTCGACACTGTTATGCTCATTATTCACGGAATAAAATAACACTACAGGTTTTATTTTAAGGTTAGTTTAGTTCGCACTAAAATACACAAAAATGATCGAAAATACACGAAAAGTATGTTTATTCAACTGTTTATAAATTATTTACAAGAGAGAAATATTTTTTATTGTCATAATTGAATTCCTCCCCCAAAAACATATGTATAGACACCAATTTTGTGACTAACTGCCTTAGAACTCAAGTTATAGCACAAAACGTGATTTCCAAATTTCAATGGCGGCCATTTTGAAATGGCCTAAAATAGGCAGTCCATCTGATTTTTATTTGATGGCATCGACTTTTATTATTGGGGGAGGTCTAATGAGCGAAAAAATTGGTCTCAGACTTTCATGGATGGAGGGTGCACACTAACCCTCTCTGGCCCATGGACTAACACAAAAAATGACCGAAAATGCACGAAAAATACGTTTGAATAGCTGTTTGTTAATTTTTCACAAGACAGAAACATTTTTTATTGGCATAATTCAATTCCTCGCCCCCAAAAACATATGTATAGACACCAATTTTGTTACCCTAACTGCCTTAGAACTCAAGTTATATCACAAAACGTGATTTCCAAATTTCAATGGCGGCCATTTTGAAATGGCTTAAAATAGGTAGTTTACACGACTTTTATTTGATGGCATCGACTTTTGATATTGGGGAAGGTCTAATGAGCAACAAAAACTTGGTTTCAGACTTTCATAGGTGGAGGGTGCACAGTAACCCTCTCTGTCCCATGGACTAACTCAAAAAATGACCGAAAATGCCTAAAAAAAACGTTTGAATAGCTGTTTATAAATTTTCCACAAGACAGAAACATTTTTTATTGACATAATTGAATTCCTTACCCCCAAAAACATATGCATAGACACCAATTTTGTGACTCTAACTGCCTCAAGTTACGGAACAAAACGTGATTTCCAGATTTCGATGGCGGCCATTTTTAAAATGGCCCAAAACAGGTAGTCCATCCCAACTTTTTTTTGATGGCATCGACTTTTGATATCGTGGGAGGTCCAAGGAGCAAAAAAAACTTGGTCTTAGACTGTCCTGGGGGGGGGGGTGCACGGTAACCCTATCTGGCCCATGGACTAACCCCACTGCTTTCCAAAATAGGCGTATTCTTTTGAAATCTATACAATGTCGACAACTTCACATCTGCTTTAGTGGAATAGGCCAGGTGGTAGGGTATGGCCAAAGAAACTATTGTACACTATCTCTGGTGTGGGTATGGGTTAGTAAACCACTATGACTATACATCACTGCGCGACTATATGATTATTGGTATTACTAGTATTTTAAAACATTTAAATTGCGATCGAAAACTTCACGTAAGTAGATATGACTCTAATTTGCAATTTTTCTTTAAAACTTCACTTTAAAAATTAAATGTGTAGGGCTTATAGTCTGATATCGATTCCATGGATCCATCAGCTGATATTTAACGTTTTACACCCTGGCCACGAGACTGTCAACTGTTCAAAGGTATGCTTGGTCCAATAATATTTATTTGTTTTAATTGAGTGCTAAGGTAGTTGTCCAGCTTCTCTCTAAGTCTTCGAGAAAATTATATTTAGTCTTTCTGATGTGAAATGATGTATCCGCCGCTTCACAAAGTGGCGGATACACCCTTTTATATCCGATGTGACACTTACTGTCTGAGTCACTGGTATTTCAGTCCAGCGGGGAAAATTCAACACCGTGTCGTTGTCGTGCTCGTTCAACATCAGCGACCTCCAGTCACGCCTGTAGGCATTGTGATACATATAGTTTACATCTATACAATTCAACCCACATAATTTTATGTGGCATGTAATATGTGCCCACTTAGGCTAGATATAAAATAGTGGCCTCTATCATATTTTACATATTTAAAGTGGCCTAATTTGAGTTGAGTATGAATGAGTTTGAAATGTTTAGTTTTGGTGGTCAATAAGACACTTATTAGCAGTGAATTAGTAATGGGAATCTTGAAAATTGTTATGTTTTTTTTAATTTAGTGGAACACCAGCATAATAGTATTCACATTGATTGGCGACAACAATTGAAGGGCTCCATGCAATAGCCTGTTAAGCGCCATCAACAGGTTCTTGCTGATAACGACGGATTTGAGGTGCTGAGGTAGGGAAGATTATTGTGTAAAAAAATCTTAGCTCTACGACCATTATAAAGCACTTTTCTCAGAAGAAAGTACATGTTTATGGCTGTTAGTGTGACAAATTTCACTATAAAAAAACTGTCTAGTGCGTTTACCAGTAAATATTACTAAATAACATGTAGCAAATCCTACCGGTAAACTCGCCTAAAATGTTTTTGCAAATAATAGAATCACACATCAGAAATGGTAAGCACCATTAACATGATTTTACAAAATATCAACACTATTAATTTTTTTAGCTACGACTTAGCAGCTCTATAAACGCCGTTGTCTGTCTGTCTGTCTGTCGTCTGTCCTCTGTTGTCTGCAATTCGTTTCCAGGCAATATATTAAAAGTTTCTCGACCAATCAACTTCTAACTTGGCACTAACGCTCATGGGGGTTAGGGCCAGACCGATTAGTTTTTCACGAAAATCGGCCCATTATTGGCCCTCTAGTGGCCAAAAAACATACCAAAAAAATCAGCCAGAATTGAGGTTTCCGGACGCTAATGTGAAAAGTTTTTGACCAATCAACTTCTAACCTGGCATTAACACTCATGGGGGTTAGGACCAGACCTTATTAGTTTTTAACGAAAATCGGCCCATTATCGGCCCGCTGGTGGCCAAAAAACATACGAAAATCAGCCAAAATTGAGGTTTCCGGACGCTAATGTGTCAAGTTTTTGACAAATCAACTTCTAACCTGGCACTAACACTCATGGAGGTTAGGGCCAGATCTGATTAGTTTTTCACGAAAATTGGCCCATTAGTGGCCCTCTGGTGGCCAAAAAACATACGAAAATCAGCAAAAATTGACGGTTTCTGGACGCTAATGTAAAAAGTTTTTGACTAAAGGACTTCTAACCTTACAATTGCATTTATGGGCATGATCTGCAGAACTGATTTACTTTTTGAGGTTATCGGGCCATTTTTGGAACTGAGTTGTTTCTCAGAAAAATCGTCGCAGCTACCAAATCCCTCCGATTTGCACTTGTTAATGTGCAAAAGTATTCAGTTGAATGGTTGTGAAGTCACTGTTTCATAGATATCTAATCGATATCCATGATTTCTGGGAAAATTTGCATAAAGCAATAAAATGGTAATCTTCCCTAAATGTTGTGATATTGAACTTGAAGACTATTGGCAAATACCAGTTAACAAACTTCGAAAATGTGCGCAAGGCAAAGCAAAATAAACTTAAACTTTGAAGTCGTTTTTCTGAAAACTATAAAACCTGCACTTAACAGGTTCTTGCACGGAGCCATTAAATTGACAGTCATTTTTTGGATACTGGCAGCTAGCATGACCCTTTATCATGGTCAAGACACTTCAAAAGATATTGATAATGTAGGCTATGCTATGCATACTGATATGGCTCTTCCTCATGCTCATATTACTGCAGGGCAATTTTATTTTGATTGCGCACTTGTAATATGATAAATCTTTCATAATTGGATACAAAATAATCATATTTTTATTTATTAGAGACGTCAGCGCTAATGTTACCTCTCTATGTCATCCTTTGTGGTACACTGCCATCCTGTCACTGAATTGACATCACCTTCTTTTACTTCAACCTCCACGTGAGCTGACGTTTCATCCTAAAAGGTAAATCACTCATTCTCTAGAACCAATCAATTCGATCTATTATTTATTTATACGAAAGAACACTTATTGTGTGTCTACAATGATTTCAGCACATAAGTTAACACAGATATATAGATATGCGCATAGAAGATCTGTGTTGGAAAATCAATAGCAAATGTTTTTTTTTCAATAAAACATAATTTAAATATTTTAAATCTATGTGTTATTACATTATTTACAAATACTTGATATAATACTTTAACAGTTATAATTTGCGGTGATGACGTTGATTATTACTCACGCTGTGGGTCTCGTAATCCATTACTGGCCAATCGTATCCCTAAGATTGATTGGGTAATAAAAAGACAGCGAACAGGATTATTCTGGTGCTTTGCATATTATCTGCCACATACTATATTAATTATGATGATATAATTATGTTCATATTTTGTGAAACCAAATTTGAGTAACATACATTAAATTAGCGGACATTATAGTTATACTGGCAGGGGACTACCTTATGACGACACATTGCAGTGGGACAATTTTAAAACAGCTTATGTGTTTAGAAAACACTTTTTTGTTATGTATACGTACCAATGGTTATTTGCATTTTTTTTAAATTGCAGTGTAAGCTGATGGTGGGATATTTTAAGGGCTTATTATAATAATACAGGGGTAAAAACATGTTGTGGTACCTTGAATTATCCGGCTATGAAAGGGTGTATCTGCCACGTTGCAAAGTGGCAGATACACCTTTCATATCCAAGGGAAAGTATTGATAGGTAGGCATGGTTCAAGTAAGCAGTTAGTGTAGGCTACTTTGTTTGTCATCTCGGAGTAGAATGGACCATATAACTTGAAGGAGTTTTTCAATTAGAATAATAGACATTTTTAAAGCTGGAAAGTAATTGAAAAAAAACAACCGAGATGAAGCATCAATATTTACCTCGTGTACATGAACGAAGAACGAAGCCAAGTTTATAGCCAGCCTATCCCAGTGGCCAAGCATCACATGGTTCGAGTTTTCCAAAACCCTGTAGCAGAAATACACACGTTTTTGTTGGAAAATTTCAGATGATGGATTCATGCTTTTAGTACCAGTTGTGGCAACATTGCATTGACGCTGACCCCACTGAGCTGGTTTAGTGTTAGTGTACGTTTACGATGCAAATGACATTGATTCGACGTCCGTTTTATTTTGTAATATAATTGTATAATTTCATATTAAAATAATGGTTAAGTGCATTGTTGTCACCAACGAAAGAGCCATTTCAATTTTGTTTAAGCTCTACCAATCACTATTTAGCTGAGATCTCCCAGTTTAACTGAAATTTCACAGCCATCATGTGATGACAGACATTGGTAGAAGAGTTTCTCTTCAGCTTAGATTTCGTGCCAACTGGGATCGATTCAGATTTTAAAACAAACATTTTTCTTTAATTAGAAAATCAGAATTTTTTTGACGATAATTTAATAAAAACTTTTGGTAATAGAAAAATATTAAAAATATCAGTTATCATTTTTTTCTAATCAACACAAGTGCTTCAACAAGGACTTTGCATTGAATAACTTCAGGTTCATCTTCTCACGTTAAACCAAATTCAATCAAACATAAAGGTATCGTGTTTGCTGGTGCAAACAACAGTTTCCCAGCAGGCACAACACGTTGGCCCTATGTTGATCCAATGTTGGGCCAGCGTCGTAGACGGTGGACCAACATTGGATCACCATAGGGCCAACGTGTTGTGCCTGCTGGGTTAAAACTTACAAAACAGAGGTTTGTCCTGGCATGTCATCCAAAAAAAACTGAAAATCGTCCAGCATAAAAAACTCATCATTCCCCGATTTAATCTGCATCTTTGGCATGGTGTAACGGTCGATAAATGCTGAAAAACATTGTGTTACTATAGTCAGACATTAAATTCAATAATCAGGATGAAGTTTGAAAGGATATTTCTGAAGTTAGAAATTTGACATGTAATGCAATTCGAATGCAATTCGAAGTTAATGGGTTTATATGGGACGACATAGTTTTTATTTGCTACATGTTAAATGGAGTATCTTTTAAACAATACAATATTTTAATTTGTGGCCTCATGACTTGAAAATAGTGCTTGTAAATTCATGACAATTGGTTGGGAATTGACTGAGAAATCAGTGAAAATCATTCACCACGGTTAATGTGAATCCGACTATAGTAATTATAATCTTTTAAATGACAGAAAATTACAATCTCATATCATTAGCAAGGAGAGGTGTGAGTCACTCTGCTCTCAGTCAACTCTGATATCAAATAACGACAACTATACGTTAGCCATCACATGGAAATAATTATGCGATTTCTTCAAAATTGTATCACATCAGATCTAATCTAATACTTCATACATGTGCTCATATATGCGTTTGTCACCCATCTTCCATAGCAAGTTTAACCCTTTCACCACTGAAGCCCGTTTTTATGTGCTGAATGCTATGGCATTCAGCACATAAAAACGGGCTTCAGTGATAAAAGGGTTAAGCGTCATAATAATACCATACATATAACTGTTATTTGTTTTGTTTGGTAGCTAAAGGTTCACGAATTGTGTTGTGTCATGGCCATAAGATAAGCAGCTAATTGGCGTTACATTAGATTCATCAGTTGTTCCACCATTTTGAAGATATTTATTGCTGCTTCGATCCACAAAGGGTGAAAATCTAAATAGATGGAGTTTACAAGTTTGAATGTAAATGGTGAATACTACATTTAAATGGCTAAAGTTGCCAATACAGCACAAAGGCAAATGATGTGAAACGCATTTGGTTAACTTGTCAACTAGGTGACCAGTCACTTTAATCTTTTCAATTTTATTCCTTTCCCATTGTCATCTTCATTCACTACAAGCAGCGAATTCCTGTCGCTATTCTCGACCTGTAGTGGATGAAGATGACCTGATGTGTGTGGCAAATGAGAAAAAGATAATGTTTTAATTAAACAGTGCCATTAAAATTCTCGTTCTAAAGGAAGTAAGTCATTCTTCAGAGATGTAAAATGATGATTTGATGCATCGTGGGGGTTTACCCAGCAAACACGAGGAGTTCACCTCATGTTGGTTTATTGCGGTGCTGGCCCAACCATAAACCAACATTAGCTCAACATGTCATATGTTCTGGGTATGGTATAGACCCCCTATATCATACTGTATGGATCCTGCATGTATGCTATGATATCAGAATCAGGGGTGTCCAGAATGGCTGTGAGTCCTTCTCTCCAGTAGTCCTCAAAAGCCCAGGACCAGCCCCCGAGAGACTGGTAGTGGTGATGCATGTTCTGGAAAAGCAAATGTTGTGCTTAGAAAACATATGCTAACTAACGGGAACCTGAAAAATGTGCCCGCCAAGTGTTGGCCTAATGTTGGCCCAGTGTCGATTGAAACCCAGACCTTCAGGTTACCATGTTTTTAGGGTTATAATATGTGGATGTAATGTAGTGGTAAAGGCCATTACATCATAATTATAAGAGACACATCATAATCCACAGTGACACCGATCTCTACATTTTCTTCATAATAATATTAAAAACACAAAAAAACTGGCATTTATTATTAATTTTAAAAGACAAATTGTCTTTATTTTTCTGTGATATTAACAGAGAGCACGTACCTCTACCATATTAAGGAGACTGATGACCATAGGCATGATTGCCACCACTCTCTCCTGAGCTGCCGCTGCCGTAAGGAATGTTGTCCATCCTCTCTGTAAACAGTATCATTAATGTGTACAAATAATAAAATCTGAGTTCAAGTGACTACTTCATGCAGCAAAACACCCTGTGATGTAGACCCTTGGTAGGCACCTAGGTTTTCTTTTTTGATATATAATTTTTGATGCAGAAAAACATAGGTTGACAAGTTTTGTTGGAATGATATGCCCCCTCCCTGTGAACCTGGCGAGCCTTGTGCTCCGGCGCCTCCTTCTGCAAATGTTGGATCAGCTTTTATGAAAAATTACACCGAGTATTCTTGTCATCTTTGCCGAGGATGCAACCTCGCCACGATGTTCTAAACGGCTTTTAATGTAATACGTTTTTGTCGATACACTATAAGTATCAAGCTTGATAATCGAAGTAAATGTAATAAGATATCGCGCTAACGACATTATGTGATCTACATGTAGCTCTAAGGCAGACTATTAATCAAATGTAGAATCAATGTGAACAGTATAATTATAAAAATGAATGTTATTTGGAAATTATATAGCTCAGACCAGTAAATTCCAGCTAACACAAGACGTTCACCCAATGTCGGCTTAATGATGGCTTCGAAGATTTGTGGTACTGCATTGAACCGACACTGTGGGTCAACGTCTAGCGTTGCTGGGATCTTTGTTTTTTTTCAGAAACTTCACATTATTAGAAATGGTGACATATTTATATAATATAACCAACATTAGGTCAACAGCTCCTGTTTACTGGCATATATTTCTAACGGTGGGGTGCTGAGGGAATGGTGTCCAAGGAGGGTGATTTGTGAGGAGGGTATTGGAGTGGGGGGATGTCCTAATTCTTTCTTTTAGATTGTCAAACCACACTTATTTCAATAATATTTAGACGAAAGCGTGGATTCTTTGAAAGAAAGTGTGGATTACTAGAAAACAATACCGCAGTTTTCACAAAAGAACTTGATTCAAAAATCGCCTACTCTTTCATAAATTCGTCTAGTTACTTAGATCAGTTTTGACTACTATACGTTGTTGCCAGAGCTGAGCTGAGTAGATATACGTATTGTAAGCGTACAATGAATCATAGGAGCATAGATCACCCCGAGGTTTACATTTAGGTACTGAGCTAGTTCAATAGTGACCAAGAAATATAGCTGACAACGTGAAAACAATGCTACGTACCCAATTGTGCAATATGTTGTTAAAAGTCGGGATACTATATATAATAACAATTAGTTAATTAGGTCTACCTTAGATGGTCCACCGATGACGTATTTGTCGATGTCAATATCTGCTACATCCTTTGTGTAGCTGGTGACTGTATCCATGGCTCTCACAACAGACTGCGGAGAAAATAAGAGAAGTTAAACCAATGTCACCAAGTCACTATGATAGTTTGCTAATCCAGCGTCTAAATTTCCAACCGATATTATTATTATTATTATTATTATTATTATTATTATTATTATTATTATTATTATTATTATTATTATTATTATTATTATTATTATTATTATTATTATTATTATTATTATTATTATTATTATTATTATTATTATTATTATTATTATTATTATTATTATTATTATTATTATTATTATTATTATTATTATTATTATTATTATTATTATTAATAGTGTACTTATAAAGCGCATTATTATATACACTGACAATTATGAAATTTATATCATATAAATGTTGGAAAAAAGTTTATGCTCCGAAATGAAGATTGAAAAGGTGAGTTTTGAGTTTTCTTTTAAAAGTTGTTTGTGACTGGGTTTCCCTGAATGAAAGAGGGAGATCGTTCCACAGCCGATGGCCACAATCGCTGAAAGCATTGTCACCAGCTGCAAGGCACCGGTGAGTAAATGGTACAGATAGTAGCGTACCATCAGTGACTGACCGAAGAGCTCTCGGAGGTGTATAGCGCGTGAGCAGTTCCTGTATATATGATGGGCACGCGTCACTGTGCATGGCTGAATGGACAATGGAGAGGACTTTGAAAATGATACGCGACTTGACTGGCAGCCAATGCAGGTCTTTCAGGACAGGTGTGATGTGGTCGTATTTCTTCGATTTTCTTACTAGCCTTACAGCATTGTTCTGTGCAAGCTGTAGTTTATTCAGAAGGAGTCTGTAACACCATACTAGGCTGAGTTGGCATAGTCCAGACGTGCTATTACAAGTGCCATCACCACCTTCACGAGTGTGGTATCATCGAGGTGGTGCCTTATTCTGCTGATGTGCCTCATATGCATGTACATGCTGCGGATAATGTTTCCCACATGAGTGGAGAGGGACATTTCTGCACCAAGGGTCACACCCAGATCACGTACTGTCTGACTAGGAAATACTGGTGTGCTTCCAACTCGCAGGCAGGGGGTCAGTGCAGCGAATTTGGCCTTGTAATGACGAGGGACTATGATTTGAAACTCAGCCTTTATATCATTAAACATCAGTCTGTTACGAACCATCCACGCACGAATCTCCTTGATGCATTCTTCCAGGGCCAGTAGAGCTTTCAGGAAAGACGACACATCCTGGAGATCAAACTCCACATATAGCTGAGTGTCATCAGCATAGATGTGAAATTTGCCTCCGTGCCGACGGAGGTAAAAGGTAGATGGAGAATAATTGGGGCCTCAAGACAGAGCCCTGAGGGACTCTCACAGAAAGACTGATAGGCCGGGTCGGAGCTTGATTCGTTCACCACAACATGTTGGGTACGTCCGCTGAGATACGATTCGAACCATCCATTGACACGGCCAGACACGCCCAGGTGGGTTGTCAGACGTCTGAGCAAGATGGAGTGGTCAACCGTGTCAAAGGCAGCTGACAGATCAAGCAAAACCAGAAGTATACCTTTCCTGTTGCCAAGAGCATGGTCGATATCGTTTTTTTACTCTCAAAATAGCTGTTCCAGTAGAAGGTTCAGGCTTATATGCAGACTGTAGTGGCTCGTGTAAATCGTTCAGGGACATAATTATACTCCATGAACGTTTGCCAACTAAAACGGGTGATAACTCACAGCTCGGCCCCTTCTGCTTCATTTGAATACCTATACCTGGGTCTACGGCCGTTATAAATATTTTATTCTCACAGTGCGCGGACCGACTTTGGACGTCAGAATCTCTACAGACGTCAGATTCTGACTTCTAAAGTCGATCCCTGCGCTGTAAGATTTAACAGCGGCGGCCACTGTGATCCAGTGTGATCCAAATAGAGTGATGTGCATCCATCTCATGTTCTATTGACTATAGTTACACAGAGTGAGCTTCTCAATTTATGACAATCAAAATGATTTAAAAAAAAGTGAATTCTGTCTATTTTGATTGTTTCATATAGGCCTAACCATTGCAAAAGCGATACCCAAATATGGGCGAGGGTATTTAATTTGAATGTAAAAACGCATGATTGATTATACCTACTATTATATACGCAAATCGCATTGTTTTATAGCCATATGCTATATTAGTTTCTATTTTTAGTTATAGAATGCAATATTTTGTACAATTATTTATCCTAAAACTGACTATACTAATATAAACATCGTTTCATCAAAAGTCTTCTTCTGCATTTCAAAAGCAGCAGTTGTTAGCTTTGAAGGAAACATTTACTGCTTGTTGACATGGCATTATCTCGAGTCATCATCAATCTTTTTGTTTGTGCTACATGTACATAATTCATTGGCGGAAAAGTAAGGCTAATGTGTTCTTATTGGCCAAGTAGCCCGATGTGCGGACCCAGTAGAGTGATAGTCTCGCAGCTTCATTTGAAGCTAGTAGGTGAGCGTGTTGAGACTGACCTTGACCATGGGCATGTAGAGTAACACGTCATAGTCACGTGGTGGGTCATCTGTCTGGTTGAGATAGTGAGCCCAGGTGTAGGCGATGACGTCGTCTTCAGTGCGCACGCGCTGTGAAGCGTCTTCCTGTAGGAAATAATAATCATAAAGTGCCAACAAAACAACGGGTTAAAATAATGATGGCTAAAGCTACATTTACATTTTATATACAAATACAAATACGGATACGATCATAAAGTGTGGCATTATAGTTATTATCAAAACTATTTTGAAAACTGTAAAATTAATTTCAAAACATATAATTTTTTTTTTAAATGTATGTTATTATTTTCAAAATATAAACAATAATTTTAAGTAGATGGTACAACTAGATTTAGAGAACGAATCATTATATTTATATAACGTCATATTTTCCTATTTGCCAAATCCATTAAGCGGGCACATGAAAGTAAGAATAAAATACATAAATCTTACACCAAATACAACTGGCTGGTTCGGAATCTGGTTGATCATAGCAAACACACCCCCTGTCGCTTCAGCTAGGTTTGCCAGGAATGGTATGAAGACATCTGTCTCTGGATCAGGGGCGCTATTAAACAAATGGGTACACATGTAATTACTGACATGTATTCTACTCTGCAAAGCCCAAGACACTGTAGCTGCTTACTTTTGTAGTAAGCAGTTAGTGAGCTATCATTAAAAGAACATGGGGGAGGGGGCTGGATATTGGTTTTCTACCAGATTATTTCTTCACCCTTTTGCTTGAGCTAAATTTGAGCTAGCAGTTGAGCTACCCAAGCCAAATTAGGTTTACTTTTTTCAAAGCAGGATGATGCCAGATTTGTTTTCTGTCAAATTAAAAACGATATTAAGCCATATTAGTTTTTCATAAAATGTTCAAGCCTCCCAAGTTCTATTAGTGGGAGCTCCTTTAGTGACTTTCGACTCTGTATGGCAGTATTGCAGACATAATATTCAACCTAATTTTAAACAGTTTTTTAAAGATAACTAAGATTAACAACAGTTTTTAAAGATAACTAAGAATAACAAAACAATTCCAAATAATTTGCTTATCAAGGAATATCGCAATGTGGATAAACCAGTGATAATTAATGTGTGTAAATAATACTTTACCGGTCTAGCATTATAAAAGGCTGACATATACCTTTTAAATTATTTGGTTACATACAAATATCACCTGCAGATGGAGATTACTAAGAATTCAGTCTAAATAAAATATATAGACAAAATAATAGACTCTACTAGCCGATTATTGCTATGTGCGGAATGGCATTGTGTGTCCGCGACGATCTGATTACATCTGCTACTGGGGTCGGTCGTGGCTCAGACAAACATCCTACTTTACCATCAGGCATAATAACTGCCCTGGTCGCGTAAATGCCTTGTTTGTCTGAGTCACCGTTAGTTCTGACATAACTTCTTAGGCCTAGGTGTTATATTATTTACCAGCCGATGTGTGGCCGCGACGGTGTGATTACTCCCGCTACCGGGGTCCGCCGTAAACATTGTCCACTTATCGTCAGGTGCTTTGCTTGGCCACCTGTCTGGTCTCAGTGCATAGTTCGAATGTAACTGCGTGTATAGTATTCTATCTTCTCTAGGCCCCTTAGAAGTTTAAAGCGACTGAATCAGGCTAAAATTGTCAAAAAATCGGTGATTTTATTTTGGCTTTTTAATATAACCATATCATGTAAACATGTCCATAGACTAGAACTGCAAACGTTTGCAAATTTTTGTGCTGCGCATTTACCAGTTAGGCTAGATATAGAGACAAAATTCCCGATTTCTTATTTCGAACATGCATGCATGTCCAAAATAAGAAATACGGGAATTTCGTCTCTAGATCTCGCTTGCTGTAGGAATGTAATACATACAGCTGAATTTACGTGAAATCTGCATATAGCCTTACATAACTTAGATGTCTAAATCCTTTGCCTATTCTATAACACTGCCTTACAATAGACGTAATACATGTAGACCAAATAAGCGTTTAACTGATTACCCCCCGTAATCAACTGGCTTCCTAACAATAGCATACAAAGCATTCTGCTTACACATCCATTATGTGGATGAATATCATTGCAGATCATGCATATGTAGAACCTGAGGCTGATAAGATGATCATTTCGCTGACTGTGATTAAGTATTAAGTGTTTGGAATTTTAGCTCACCCCTGTGTACAGACCTCCCCAGCGGCACACATACAGACCAAGGATTCCATCCAACAAAAAAACAATTTTTTACTTCAAAACTAAATTTCGATAAATTAAGAAAACACTACTTTTATATTCTATACCAGGTGAAGTAACTATTTTTTGTGAATATTTTATTCGCCACGAATTGCAGAAATATAATATTATAGAAGAAAAATGGTTTGTTTTAAAAGCTGTTATGGCACTCGGGTAACACAAAACATTTTGAAAACATTTTGAAGATGTCCCATTAAGATATTATAAAATATTATTTCGTAAGATTTAGAAAACATCTATGGAGCACATTGAAAAACGTAGTTATTTTTAAAAGATTTAATTATTTTTTTCCACAGTAAAGAATGTTTTATAAATATTTTCTGGACCCTTTAATGTAATGATGTATGGATGTTTAGTCAAACATTTTCTTAATATTTACAAAATAATGTTTGTGTGTGTTAGGAGCACGCGTACGCCGCCAATCTTACTTCAAACATTGCCATGTGTTCAATGCTAGTGACGCAAGCGTGACTATTCTCTCTACCCACCCAGGTACTCGTTATGATTTCTCTTTTATGTTGTACAATAGCTCCTTTGATATCCACTCCGCCCAGCCCTGGCTACGATATCACCAGAGGTAAGCTGAGCAGGAATAAAAAGAATTAACTATTCATGCTACAGATGCCGTTTGTTCTAGCTGCATTCCTTTTTTTCTAGCAAATCAAGATCTAGTGTAGGAATTACGGATATTTGCTATTGTAAACAGGTTAGGGGGTAATTAAGAATGGTCACACGCACGGCAGGCCTTTATTTATTTATTCATTTATTTATTAAGAATTACCAAAAAGCAGTAGGCCCACTTTGTACAATGATAACAAAAATACATGTATATCTGATAATCATGATAATACTGTTGGCTGGGACATGACATCAGATATGTGATATAATCTATAAATTAGGGATCTTACTGCTTAAAGACGTGGGCCTACGTAGGCCCACGTCTTTAAGCAGTACGATTTCTAATTTATAGATTATAGACTGCTACTTACTCGTGATAGTTCATGCCCACACTAATAAAGATGAAAGCCTGGTCCTGTATTCTTATATCATCTGGTATGATCACAGTCAGGTGGTGGCTCCATACTGTAGCGTTACTGAACGCCTCTTGTAAAAAAAAACAGCAATTTAATCGATCAATTACTTTCATATGCATAATTATATACTCAGACGGTAACATACTTTCTCAGCCTCTATAACAATAATGTTCAACTTACAGCAGAGAATTGTTATCTTCCATTGTTTTTTTCTTATCAGATATTATGCTATACAAAGCTAAAAAGCAGTATCTGCTTACTAGAAAAGTAAGCAGAACAACTGTAAAAAAGACCAGAAGGACTCGGTCCAATGCGACGAGACTGGTGCTATTTTGTGGGTCTAATATTATCTGACTGAAATGTCTTAGTATGAGATCAGATAAGATAAACGGAGTCATTTTTTAAAAGAAAACACACCGTTCATCCATACTTGTGACGTCATGTTCAGGACGTGTACGTCATGGCCGTCATAATCGTACTCTTGGATCAAGAAGAAGTTGTAGGAGTCATCTTCCCTGCTCACATACTCGTCCAGGGGGTGGTTCTGGGCGCAGCACACCTGAAAACGGACACCTTTAGGGATAATAGCATTATTTGGCAAACAAGAATTCGTATGTGCCTCGGGACGATAATATAATAGAAAAGATAATATTATAATTATACAAAAGATCTTTGATAATTGTTTTTTGAGGAGCTCTCTGCGCGAAATTTACGTCGATACACTGGTCTCAACCTTAACTGGACAAGACCGCCATTAACGTGATCGCCTGGTCACATTGAGAAAGGAGAAAGAAGGATATTTCTCTGAAAACCCCACACAGAATCAGCGGGTTCGAACCCTTGATGCATGCATGACGGGCGAGGCAGTCAGGCGCCACGTCCCCGTCTCGGAATCAGAGTTTATATTTTATTTACTTGTTATTCAATAAAATATAATCACCTCCATACAAAGAACGTGTAGGCCCTACTCTGATTTAGAAGTCCATGTGTTAAATTTAGTAAAATTTCAGTCGACGACTCATCTGAATTTTAAACTTTGTAACTCACAGCTATTTATCTCATATTTATTTAATTTTGAGGTATGAAATGCTACCGCAATTCCCAAAGTGATTAACCCTTAAGCGCGGGGATAGACTTTAGACGTCATAATCTGACGTCTGTAGACGTCAGATTCTGACGTCTAAAGTCTATCCCCGCACTGTAAGAGTGAACATTTTATCATGAGCGTAGACCCATAACATGGGTATTCAAATGAATCAGAAAGAGCTAACTAAGACATTTATGATGATTTCAAATTGAATAAAACCCTCTGGTTTCCAAGGTTTTCATAAAAAAAATTCAGCGTTTTAAGGGTTAAAAGTATCCTAATGTACATATTATCACAAGAGAAAGCTCAGAACGGCTGTGATAGATCACACAATTTTTTTCAATGCAGGGTGTAGCAATTATTTTTAACTCACCACAAATATTGCACAGAGAAAATAGAGTGTGATGTTCATCGTGACTATAGAATGTGTACCATGTTCAGGCGGAGTAAGAATTTATATATCAGCACGTTATCTTCGCTAACTTTCTGAATACCAGAATCTTTTTTAATTTGTTATTTTTTTGTAATTGACTACCTGGTGCTCTCGAGTCCTCTGTAGTAAGAGCAATAAGCTATATCATATGAAATTGTCACAGTATTGTCACAGTATTAATATGAAGTAAAAAAAAGACATAATATTGTAGCGTGTTGATAAATGCAATTTATCCACCAGCACTTAAAACCATAGTAATATTTGATCAATTTATATGAACGACATATGTTCTCCACTATCATTTACCCACTAAACGTCTAATGGCGTATAAGTGGACAAGATTAAGCATAGGCCTACTTATGCCTATAATACTATAAAATTGAGGTGACAGTTAATTTCTCTTCTAATACCGTATGGTGATCCTTTCCTCAAGCTGTATCTCGCACTTTAAATATATTACAAGAAATTATCACTGCCGTCTTTTGTTTTGTTAACAAGAATACTTTTTGTATGCATAGAGGTGTTTGTTTCTTTTATTAGGAACTATTTATGGTACAAACATCATAGAAGTAAATTACGAAAATACACTGTACTGGTAATATTTTGCGAAAAGTCATTTACGTTTAGGGTTATAGTTAGCTTGAATTGAATAATCTTATTTTTTAGTAATCTGTAAACAGAGATTGAATAATATATATGTAATTAGCAGTGAACGGGATAAACAATAAATGGTAGTTCAGACAATGTAATAATGTGATGCAATACTGTAGATCTGGTATATGATATTCTCAAGGTTTTAATTTTCGCGAATTTCGCGTGGAGGGCAAATTCGCGAATTCAAGAATCTCGCGAAAATTATTATTATAATATCGTTACTAAAGAAAAATTAAAATTCGCAAATTCTAAACTTCGTGAAAAGTCCCAAAATCAGAAATTCGCGAAAATTTAAACATGCGAAAATTACCAGATTTACAGTAAATGACCCATCTGTATTCGTCATTAAAATAATTAGTTTTGCTCTCCAAAATTATACACTTTAACATCACAACTATGTCATATTATCTGATACGATAGCACAACTAAAACCTGTTCGATAGGTAAAGCTTGGGTATGTTTCACCTATTCAACCTATTCTAATAAAAATTATTTAAAAAAAATTCTGAGCAATACCTTGCGGTTTCTCAGCATAATTACTTCAATAAATAGTTATAAGTCTGCAATTTATGCATCTGGGATACATTTTATTGTTAGCAGACAACCTTTATGGTCTTCGGTGCTGACCCGATATTAAGTTTGCCCGATATTGATATGTCATAATGATTCAGGGAATGTTTATGCACAGATGGGCTACACAGGATCAGGTCCCAATAAAAATAAAGTCACAAATCATAACCACGTCGCATCTTTCATGTATATGATGTTTTTTGTTGAATGATTAGTGTGATATAAGCCTGGATGTGTACGAAATTAACACCAGAATTCATTGATGCTAAGCTACTTTCTAAGCAAATAAAATGACACTAAAATTGGTGAAATATTAATGATAGATGTTCACTTAAAGGCCCGTACTCAGGCAAATGGCATGTCTTTGTTTTAGCTCTGTTGTATCTTTTTGAGTGTTTGAATGAGTGAAGGCCACATTCCGATAGATTACAACTTTTAGAAACATCCGTTGGCAACGTAATCAGGTTTCGAAAAAGACCAATTATGACAAAATTTCTCTGAAAACCCTACACAGAATCAGCGGGGTTCGAGCCCTGGACGCATGCATGACTGGCGAGGCAGTCAGGCGCCACGTCCCCTTCTCGGAATCAAGACTTTATAATTTATTTACTTGTAATTCAGTAAAACATAATCACATCCATACAAAAACGTGTAGGCCCTACTCTGATTCAGAAGTCCATGTGTTAAATTTATTAAAATTTCAGTCGACGACTCATCTGAATTTTAAACTTCGTAACTCACAGTTATTTATCTCATTTCTATTTATTTTCGAGGTATGAGATGCTACCGCAAGTCCCAAAGTGATTCGCCCTTACAGCGCGGGGGTAGACTTTAGATGTCACGATCTGACGTCTGTAGACGTCAGATTCTGACGTCTAAAGTCTATCCCCGCACTGTAAGAGTGAACATTTTATCATGAGCGTAGACCGATAACATGGGTATTCAAATGAATCAGAAAGAGCTAACTAAGACATTTATGATGATTTCAAATTGAAAAAACCCCATTTGGTTGCGATGTTTTTTTTACAAAATACTTCAGCGTTCTAAGGGTTAAAAATATCCTAATGTACATGATATCACAAGAGAAAGCTCAGAACGGCTGTGATAGATCACACAATTTTTTTCAATGCAGGGTGTAGCAATTATTTTTAACTCACCACAAATATGGCACAGAGAAAATAGAGTGTGATGTTCATCGTGACTATAGCCTGTGTAACATGTTCAGGATGAGTAAGAATTTATATATCAGCACGTTATCTTCGCTAACTTTCCGGACCGCTAACTTTCCGGAATCTTTTTCAATTTGTTATTTTATTTTGTAATTAACTACCTGGTGCTCTCGAGTGCTCTGGAGTAAGAGCAATAAGCTATATCATATGAAATTGTCACAGTATTGTCACAGTATTAATATAAAGTAAAAAAAGACATAATATTTTAGCGTGTTGATAAATGCAATTGTATCCACCAGCACTTAAAACCATAGTAATATTTGATCAATTTATATGAACGACATATGTTCTCCACTATCATTTACCCACTAAACGTCTAATAGCGTATAAGGGGACAAGATTAAGCATAGGCCTACTTATGCCTAAAATACCATAAAATTTAGGTGACAATTAATTTCGCTTCTAATACCGTATGGTGATCTTTTTCCCAAAAAGTACCTCAAGCTGGATCTCGCACTTTAAATATATTACAAGAAATTATCACTGCCGTCTTTTGTTTTGTTAACAAGAATACTTTTTGTATTCATAGAGGCGTTTGATTCTCTTATTAGGAACTATTTATGGTACAAACATCATAGACGTAAATTACAAAAATACACTGTACTGGTAATATTTTGCGAAAAGTCATTTACGTTTAGGGTTATAGTTAGCTTGAATTGATTAATCTTATTTTTTAGTAATCTGTAAACAGAGATTGAATAATATATATTTTGCAAAAACAAACAATAGAAAGTTGGGTATATAAATTCTTTATTAATTAAAGTATAAAGAACATAGTAATAATAAAAATTCAATGAATAATTTGTTCATATGTCTCACCTATATCAATTTATGTTCATTGGATTATTATGACAGGATACACAAAAGCCATAGCATCGATCATAAATTCAGAGTATGTGGTTACTCAATTTCTAAAATATACATAAAGTCAATGTAATTAGCAGTGAGTGGAATAAACAATACATGGTAGTTCAGACAATGTGATAATGTGATGCAATACTGTAGATCTGGTATATAATATTCGCAAGGTTTTAATTTTCGCGAATTTCGGGTAGAGGGCAAATTTGCGAATTCAAGAATCCCGCGAAAATTATTATTATAATATCGTTACTAAAGAAAAATTAAAATTCGCGAATTCTAAACTTCGTGAAAAGTCCCAAAATAATAAAAATTCGCGAAAATTTAAACACGCGAAAATTACCAGATCTACAGTAAATGACCCATCTGTATTCGTTCTTAAAATAATTAGTTTTGCTCTCCGAAATCATACACTTTCACATCACAACTATGTCATATTATCTGATACGATAGCACAACTAAAACTTGTTCGATAGGGAAAGCTTGGGTATGTTTTACATTTTCAACCTAATCCAATAAAAATTATTTAAAAAAATCTGAGCAATACCTTGCGGTTTCTCAGCATAATTACTTGAATAAATAGTTATAAGTCTGCAATTTATGCATCTGGGATACATTTTAATGTTAGCAGACAACCTTTACGATCTGCGGTGCTGACCCGATATTAAGTTGGCCCGATATTGATATGTCATAATGAATCAGGGAATGTTTATGCACAGATGGGCTACACAGGATCAGGTCCCAATAAAAATAAAGTCACAAATCATAACCACGTCTCATCTTTCATGTATATGGTGTGAAATGATTAGTGTGATATAAGCCTGAATGTCGAGAAAGGCCCTATTGTGTACGAAATTAACACCAGAATTCATTGATGTCAAGCTACTTTCTATGCATATAAAATGACACTCAAATTGGTGAAATATTAATGGTAGATTTTCACTTAACCTTTTACCCGTAAAATTATTCAACTTGAATTTTCACCCAAAACTTCAAGTGATTGAAAATTATTCAGATTTGACAAAATAGAGGTCAACTGTTTTCAAATATTGCTGATTAATGTCACATTTCATCTTTAACATATTTAAAAGGTGGTACTTAATGTGCTAATAAAAAATGAAAACCCGAAGATATGCGGCACCGGCAGGTGAAGGGTTAAACTCGTGGTCCACAGTGGAAGCCGCTTGCATTGACATTCGGGAATCTGAGTAGGCCTATATTTCTGAGCTCTCATCAACTACATTTTTGTTTGCAAAACAGTCTCTACAGAACAATCTTTAGCGTGGAAGCTATCAAATGTATCATGTGATGCTCTTGTTTTCAGACGAAATTAAAAACAATCACGTGAGCTACCAATTGAAAATATTTGTTATCACAGCATGATTTTTATAGCTGTCGCTCAGCTTACCGACTGTAGATTATGTCTATTGTGCAGTGCATTGTGGGCCCCTATTGTCCCGCGTATTATGAGCAGTCGTCTCTATTAATCAAATAATCGAATGTTGACGTTATAGCGACTAGTCCACCACTTAGTATTAGTAGTGTTTTTTACAAATTCAAACTTTTGTCAGTTGCATCAATTGTCGATGAAATGATGTTATTGTTAAAATAATGTAGTTTTACATCGAGTAGCAACTCTACTGAAATCAAATCATCACCTCGTACTTAACTTAATGACCTCGCACTCACACTTAATTAGTGCTAATTAGAAGATTTCGAGTGTGTCAGAAACAATTAGCCCACCTCCCTTCCCGGGTACCCTAGTCCACGTGATATACACAGGTCACGTAGGTCAGCAGGTCCACCGCTGTGATTCTGGCCAATCAGAGATAATCAGCAGTAGCTGGTGTTCGTCTTTAGGCGGCAGTTCCAGTCTTATTTGATGAAAGAGCCTGGACGCAGTGATGGCCTTCGCATTGTCGAGCGTATTGCGTGTGTGTCTTTTCCATACAAGATCGGTCATCGCTTCATAATTCAACTTGAGTTGAATGTAGTTTTAAAGATCAAGGCATCGATGACCGACAAAATATCAAATTGTCATAAATTGTCGTAAGTGGGCCTTTAATCGGATAATGGAGTATGATTATCAAATTATCTCGACGTCATTCATTTCCCAGAAAACACGACACATAGATCCGATGCTGGTTCAATGTTGGACCACCGTCTGCGACGGTGGTCCAACATTGAACCAGCATCGAATCGGATCCACGTGTGGTGTTTGCTGGGATCAGACTCAATAATCAATTAGACGTACTGGTCATGCACCCTGTCATCAGGGATCTTCTGCTGCGTCACAATGAGCGTGTCTGGGGAGAGCGAACATCAATGACATCAATGTCATAGCTAATACGCAATGACACCTTGTTGGCTTGATGTCCATACAGCGTTGCATAGATTGGGCAAACTGAAGCCATTAGTGGTCATCGGTGGATCAACAATGCCTAACAAGCGGGAAGTAGTTGATCTTTGATGACCTTTTTTAAATGAAATGTTCAACGTTCAATATTGAAAATATTTTTAAAGCAATTCCCAGCTTCAAATGACAAATATATATATATATATATATATTTATATAAAAAACCTATTGTATCAAATTTAGTTATACTTATATTGAACATAAAGATCTTTAGAACCTTATATAGACGGTCCCAGCGGCGCAAGGGTTACGCTTTACACGTTTTGTACACTTATTTACAATGATTATTATATGTTCTCCTCTTCAGATGTGAGAGTGTGGATTACGGAGTGACACTTGCACCAGTTCATTTCGGAGGGGACGATATGTGTGCCCTGTTTTTTTTGGAAGGGACAGGCTGTATCAATGTAATGTCTGTCTGTCCTGTGTAACGTCCTCTTGTGTTCTGCAGGACAAGGATGCGGTGTCAGCTAGCTGATACCGCATTCTGGCTTTGCAGGACATTCTTTTGATTGTATTGTTATGCTATGTTATGTTTTTGTATGCAAGTGAAAGCGGGTTGAGAATCCCGCTAAAAAATATTGAAATTATGTCATTTTCTAGTGTTATTTATGCCACTATGTATCAAAACAACCGTTGCTATAATAGGCTTAGGCGTACGCAAGATTCCTGTTATTGGCAGGGCCATCCATAACATCTACCACTGCCCACGGCAAGATGTACACAAGCGGTGAGACAAAACTCTAGTGCAGTCATCACCATAATGACCATTGATTTTTCTGCTCTGAAAAGTCAAAAGCCCAGTAACTAGTAAGCAGTTACTGTTTACGTTAGTATATATTGAAACAGTTAATTACGTCGCCCTTGGTAATTGCATGTCTGAATCTGGACCCTCCTCTATAGAAGACAATTTAAATACAGTAGTTTTATTATTACATAATAATAGTTTTATTTTAAAGATACAATATAATTATTATACCCTTTACCCATGACTCATTATGTTTTTGAGATATAATTTCCAGGCTACATGATTTGTATAATTATATGAAAAAAAGTGAATAAACTATCTTTCATCAAATCAAGTTAATGGAAAATATGATTTTACAACTTTGTACTAAATTAGTTGTGCCATTGCAGTAAAAAAGTACAATGTGGATTGACAGCAAACCTACCATCGTTCAAAGGAATGAGGTACACTCCCAATCAACTTTATGCTTACAGCCTACAGACACACAAATCAAAGCTCAAGATAATTATACACCCACGTGTCCTCCTCTACACATTATCTTGAAAGGCAGACAACTACAAAGCCGAATAGCAGACGAAAAGCATTCCCAATTATAACAAGGCCATAGATGTCCAAGCGCTCCCGCCCGGTATACAAATATATATACACATATAATGTACTGTTGATTTTAATGACACATAAGTGTACTCAGATTCCCGTCGTCAACAAATATCTAACACTACACATTTATTTTTTTATTTTCCCATTCAGAAGATATTAGATATTTCACTGCAACTCATATGAGTTGTGCTTATTTCAAAACACTTATCTGTCAGCCGCATAATATGTTAATATTATTGAAGAAGTAATTACATAGTCACTGAGGTATATGTGACTGAGATTGTTATGTACAGATTACCATATTGGACAGCTTACCATTTTGCATTTAATTGATTTGAAATGTTTCAAGGTGTATTCATCACTGGAACCTCGCATTTTGTTTTCTAATAATTGTATAATATTATGTTACAGTTTGTCAGATATTAGGCATAGTGAAGTAATAATAATAATTTTGAATTTAATTGAGTTGATATTTGCCAGGGTGTATCCTTCACTGGAACAACCTACCATTTTGTTTGATAGTAATTGTCTATATATCTGGTACGGTTTGCCAGATATCAGGCATAACATATTAAATAATAGCAATTTTGAATTTTGATACGGTTGAATTTTTCGAGCACAGCTCTCCCCGAAACATCACATTTTGTTTCATAGTCGTCTGACAGCCATTATTTACTTTATTGTTCAAAGTAGTCCTAAATATACAGATGTGTATTATCTGTTATGTGTAAAACCTTGATCATCAAATATAAGCTACTCCACATGATTTATCGCCCAGAATATCAAACTGACACAATCTCATAATCATATTCTTAGTTATAAGGGATCTTTTGAAAATTTGTTATTTTAACTATATGTAATTTATTTCAAAATTATCCTGGTACTTCATACTACAGTTTGATAATAATAATTTCTGCTTAAATATATACGAATAATAACTAC
>OZ024906.1:35781017-35847277 GCA_964017125.1 Flabesymbios commensalis | reverse complement strand
TATAACAATCATTAATAGAGAGGGCATGCGTGGCTGAATGACATGGCGTTTGGCATAGGCACAACTATGTAATTTTATTATATATATTATAACTAATTTGATAATTTGTCAAAAAACAAGGAACACGCTGGCCTTGCCTGGAAGCAACGAATAATGTTAACAATATAATGTGTCATTTTTATATGGTAACCATGGTAATAGACTTTAGGAAGATGGGCAAATTTTACCCTTACAGCTCGGGGATCGACTTTAGAGGTCAGAATCTGACGTCTCTAGACGTGTATTCTGACGCCTAGCGAGTCGAAAGAGCTAACTAAGACATTTATGATGATTTCAAATTAAAAAAAACTTTGGCCGCCATGGTTTTCATAAAACAAATTCAGTGCTTTCTCAGCAAACACAAAACATTTGTATAACATTTATACAACATCGGCCCAACGTCTTCGACGTTGGTCCAACATTGTATAAATGTTATACAAATGTTTTGTGTTTGCTGGGTTAAGGGTCAAATATGCTCGATCTTCATCACTTTACTTAAAACTATATCATGAGGTAAGAGAAAGCAGTGTCGCTAATTTATCTTCCCACACACTTTCCAGAAACACAAAATATTGATATTTGAGATAAGACCTGTTTCGAGATTATATAAAAAAAATAATCATCTATCTGATCCATTACGATCATCTTACAGGACACATCATTCTACAGAATCTGCGCTAATGAAAGTACATAAACGACATCATTATCAGTATGGACAAGGGTGAAGTTACAACTCTGACACTGCTTGACTTGTCGGCTGCTTTTGACACCATTTGCCCATGCTACATTAACGTACAGATAGACTCTCAGATTTGGGATGAAATATCAGGTTCTAAGGTGTTAACAGGTTAGGGCGTTTGGTTTGAAAAACATACCAGCGTACCGTATTACCCGCTTGAGCAGCGACACCATATTAACTTATTAAGTCGGAGGGATTTTGTCGATTGTTATTATCTGACAACAATGAATTTTATTAATATGATATATCGTTTTAGAAATGACAGATGAGTGGTTTATTAATTTTAATGGAAACAGGATGGATGACATGACTAATTTAGCGAGAAACTAGCCGTTTAACATGTTTAATGAGGCGATCGTACAGAGCTTTGGAAATCCGGGATATTCCCTATCTCTCACTTCAAGGCTATATGGAGCTCAGATCACCAGCAAAATAGCGGTGTAATCATGGCTAAGTGACATAGTGTAACTGGTACCTTCACATATTATATAGCATTTGTAGATCTTGTAATGATTCCGTAATTTTTGCTGCAAGTCCTTGTCGATATGCAAGATTTATCACACATCATTTGAAGTTGGGCGGGGGCCCTAGGGTAGTGGTTAACACCGCTGCCTTTCACGCCAGAGTTCGGGGTTCGGTTCCCGGTCTCGGCGGTTTGAAAGAAACAAAAATGTCTCTTCCCCATCCACGTGTAAAAGTTAGTATTGTGGGGAGCCTCCGTGACCGAGAGGTAGCGTGCTCGGCCTCAGACCGCCAGGGCTCGAATTTCGAATCCTGTGTCTGGAGGACAGTGTCATCTCAATCATCTCACCATCCTCAGGAGGTTTTCCTGGCCCAGTTTAGCCTATATGTGCACAAAGGTGGCCTAAAGCCCGATTCATTTTATTTGATGTTAAGAGTATGACAGTGGTGATGTATTTATTAGGTACAGACTAGATGTGTAGAATGAGGTTTACCTGATCAGTTTTTGGAACAGGTATACATTAGCTTTGCATCTTGTCAGAAAAGCAAGTTACTGGGCGTGTTGTATCATAATATACCATTTCCTCAACGACGTAATGTTTGACTAGAGAAAGACGAATATCATGCTGCTTTTGACACAAATGTATGTCGGTAAGCAGTGTCGGTTTCATCATAGTCTTCAAGTAGTGTCGGAGCTTATCAAAATAAGCTGCATCTTCTAATCTTATAGTTTATTCATATCTTATCCAGCCTCTTGAAAAATTAGTTGATGGCTAATATGTTTTAATTTGAAAACAAAATTATCTGATGAATTCAGAGCGATCTATTCTGCGACCCCGAAAACATGGGCGTGCGCGCCTAATGTATGAGGATAGAGTCCACAAAATTTACAATTATTGAAGAAGATGCGATTTTCAGTAATGGCTGCCAAAATATGGCCGACGCAACAACATGCTTAGGCCTAATAGTGTAAAAGCTGCACCCGACTGTTTCCAGTATTTACATCGGTTCTCCTGAAGCGACATGCGCAAAAATATGGTAGGGGGCCATAATGCTTTCGCTGCAAGGTTCATATGAACTGCCACGCGACTAATATTTTTTATTATGTTAATCAAATTTTCCTCTGCGGGGCTTTTCAAATACAAATAATTAACTTAAATTTATTAAATTAATAATTATTCCAACCAGTGATCAACGGGCGATCTTTAGTCAACCCAGCAGTCACAAGACGTTGAATCAATGTTGGTTTAACGTTGGTCCACCGTATACGATGTTGAACCAACATTGATTCAACGTCTTGTGTCTGCTGGGAACCAAATAATGATGTGCCACTATTCCCATCCAGCGTATAATCTTAGTCGAGATGACGTCTACTTTACCATGTTTACTGTCATCCGTAGACAAACAGTGATAATTTCTTGCTTTTTCCAAGTAAGCAATCACTGCTGTTTGCTTTTGCACTGCAGTGGTGTGTTGCCATGCAAATATAAACAGTAATTGATTGGTTTTAATGTAAACGATTACTGCTTTTTGACTCTACGGCAAAGATGGTGTTACGTTTTGGTTATATTGGCATGTGTCATTTACACTGGCCAAGACATGTAACCAAATCAACAAATGTAAAAAAAGCAGTGACTGCATTTCGGCCTTACACGGAAATGTTAGCGTGCTCAGTCCCATGATCCTCTGCGTGACAACCAGCGACCACGTGGTCTATTCGCGAGAACATGGTCGTCGGTGGCGATCAACCGAGTACTCTGTTTAACATCGCCCCCGGGATGTGTCGCCATAGTAACTCTTTATTTCTTAATGTCATTCTGGTCCCCACAGTACGTTTACGTGGTGCGTGTTCAAGCCGAAAGGTCAGTTTAGTAACTGAGCTTAACCCTTAGCGCACTGATGTCGACGTTATAGCACTAGTTATAAAACTTGTTTCGCGCTATAGGCTACTGAAATTATCATTCAATTTCAGATACAGGCTAATCATGACCATAGATTAACCATAATAGATATGTCACGCCATGTTGAAAACCTGTCACACGGGGACTGCAGCGCCATCTGATTTTAAATTGGGTCAGAAATTGTGGCGACAATCTGAACATGGCGTGGCGAGCTGGCTTGGGCTTATAAATCATCACTCAGCAGTCATTGCGATTGGCGCTGGGAGTGGGACTTCTAAGTTCTACTCTACTCTACTACTTACTAGATCTAGCCTACATTTAGTAGGCCTACTGTAACTATAAACGGTATTAAAATCTCTAATTTCACCAACCTTTAGATTAGCCTAAAATCTATTTGAAGTCTATTTGCAGCTCACATGATGATGACACCTCGCAGTCTTGGCTCAGGCTATGCAGGCCTAGCTATTTATCATGTTCATAGAACTATAACAGACTATAGGTTAGCCCTATATTATTAGTAACTTATAGACACTGATAGGCTAAGGTTAGTCTATCAGAAAAAAAACTAGGCCTACAACTACAAGGCTACATGGATATGGGAGACACATGTAGTCTACTAGGCCCAGTATAGACTATAGTTATCACTGTACTATGGGTGTGATGGATTGATCAAAGATAAGCCACGCCCCCACCATCTTTTGACTAGTCTATAGTCTACTAGTAGGAGGGGCCCACCTGAAAAATAGACTAATGATATGCTTATGCCATAATGATATGCATAGCCTAGCCCTAGGCCTAATTTTGCTAGCTTTTTTGTAGTAGTCTATCCTCTAGGCATAGGCCTACTAGGCCTACACGTATTAACATAAATAACATTTTTTATATAAACACTGATATTTAGTTTAGAATCAATAGGCCCCATAATATAGGAATCAAGTTTGGATATTGAAATGTGTTGGATTCTCATGTTATTGGACGTAGCCCTGGGCGTCAGGGGCCACGAAGTGGTCCCTCGCCCAGGGCGGAGTCCAATAACATGAGAATCCAACACATTTCAATATCCAAACTTGATTCCTATTATGACAGACCGACATTAATTACCTTATAAATTCTAAATTCATTTAAAGTCACTACGAGTCGGAAAGGATAAAGCTAAAAGATTGAATTCCAAGGCCATGAATTGCAACATGGTTGATAGAAAATGCGGCAGTTTGGCTGTTCCGAGGACTGTACACACCCCTGTTGTTTGACAATAATAGGTTCACTGCTGCTTTTCTTTGCACCACATAGTCTACTGGTATTCATGTGGTACAGTGGTAACGAGACATGCCTCGAGAGCCAGAGTTCCATGTTCGAAACCAGTCATGGATTTTTTTTTTTTTGAAATAAAAGCCTATTTTTACTTATGACATAAATCTGATAAATTATTTCCATATGTGACTGACAAGAATATTTGTCATAACCGGTACCCCATTTTAATAGTTAGGCCTATAGATACAGTGGGCTACAGTACAGGGTAGACTAGCCTAACTCAAACAGTAACAGTAGCCTACTCAGTAGCCTAACAGTATTAGTATTAGACTAACGTTACACTGACACGGACACGTTGACGACCCAGTAAACACATTTGTACAATGTTGGACCAACGGCGAAGACGTTGGGCCGACGTTGTACAAATGGTGTTGTACAAATGTTTTGTGTTTGCTGGGGAGTGGCCTGTAGGCCCACTACTCTGTAGGCTAGGCCTACAGTGTAGATCTATACAGGCCTACTTGCCAAATGTCTTACTTTACTTGGAACCATTCCAGAACAATTAGATCTATAGGCCTACCATAAATGATTATACAACGATCCTAATATAAAAAAAATAAGTGAACAGTCTGTGGCAGTGGTTACCAATGCAGATGCCAGACCATTTTTATAGGCCTAGTCTAAAGGCAGCAATTCTGGACTTCAATTGAAAAAGGGACGTCGTAAGTTACATTGGCACAGATCTTGTCAATTTAAAAATAAAATGGTCCCTATCAAATAGGATTCTAATTGTAAAGCCTAAGGCCTAACGTTACAGACAGGACAGAATGTATGCTAATGTGAGGGGGAGACTGGAACAGCCAGATATGACGTCACTGACATGTGTGAGCTAACACATGTCGGGGGCTGACATGTGTTGTAGAATATAGTATGACTTCTAAAGAGACACCCATGTTATAATTACATGAATTAGTATAATTAAAGTGACACAATCTGGCTAAGCTAATAAAAAAATCGGTAGGCCCTAATTTTATTTTGGTTTCTTTATATGACCATATAATGTAGGCCTAAACATAGACTAGAACTGCAAATTTTTTTTTAAATTTTTGTGCTGCGCATTTAGACCTACCAGTAAAGGGAGACATAGAGATAAAATGCTCGTATTTCTCTTTTTGGACATGCATGTCCAAGGCTAGAGGTAAAATTTAGACAAACTTCTTTTTTGTTCATTGAAGAACGGAAATATTAGATCAGATCGGATGCCTTCCTTGTTTTGTATACATGTTAAAATTTGCTGGTTTTTTCTGGTCAACATATTTTTCATCAATTCCGCCAACAAACTTTTTTTTCTGTCCATATTTGTTGCAACAAACTTTGTTTTCATATTTCTTAACCCTTCAAGTCCTCACGATGCATTAAAGCATCATTTTACATCCCTGAAAAGAGACTACATTTTCCTACAAGCAAGGCTTTTAGAATAAAAATTTCCATGAAACTGGTTTACCAGTACATGACAATTTTCTTTAATTTTCCACTCACTTCAAATGGGTCCGGGTCGTTATTCCGACAGGTCGTTATTCCGACAGGTCGATATTCCGACAGGTCGTTATTCCGACAGGTCGATATTCCGACAAACAGGTCGTTATTCCGACAGGTCGTTATTCCGACAGGTCGATATTCCGACAGGTCGTTATTCCGACAAACAGGTCGTTATTCTGACAGGTCGTTATTCCGACGGGTCGATAGTCCGACAAACAGGTCGATATTCCAAGAGTTCTATATTCCGACAAACAGGTCGATATTCTGAAAGGTCTTTATTCCGACAGGTCGTTATTCCGACAAAAAAATAATAGTGATGAGAGGATTAACCACTATTAACAGCTACTGTGGTGATGGATAGCGATGAAGACCTATATCTAAAATACCAAGATTGTTACTGTACTTGACTGTTAACTCTTTTCGTGCTGCATCATTCTTTGACATGTATTAGGCCTATTCATTTGAAGCTTGCATTGGTGATGCAAATGTTACTTTAACATGGGCGTTTAAAAGTGGACCAGTTAGGACTAATAATTTACAATCGGTGCCTATTTTGTAATCTGAACGCATTTGCCCGCACTGAAATGGTTAACCTTCTCTACCCTGAGTTTATGGGAGCCATTTGGGGGGTGTTTTTGAGCGTAGTGTATATAGGCCCACACTTCTTTGTACAGCTGTGATATATAGATGCGTTCAGATCCATTGTTAAGCTTAATATGCCAACCAATGGAATAACTACATTTATGTCAACGTATTTGATATCAAAAGTTGTTTTTACAATTGCAGATGTATACAATTATTGTATATATTTATGTATATTCCAGCCTAATAAACACTGATAAATAAATACATTTAATTATTATTCCCACACATTCCCCTGATTCTCCCCTGACTGCCCAGAAAATCACCAACTATTAAATTGAGCAAAATATTATTGAGCGACACCCATAGTGCTCTAATGCCGTCCAAAATACTGTTACAAATTAGCAATCTCAACAACATCAGTACTGAAACTAATAATACTATTTTTGAGGTAAAAGTATACAGTCAGAATGAATACAATTCAGAACTAATATTGATCATCTTAAAATTTCCTAACGTTGCCCTTCCTATGAGGATGGATGTATTAGCAGTGATGGAACAATTGAAGTTTTATAGCTGCGTTGCGTAAAAGACAGTAGACAGTGATATGAAAATATAATTATGTTGTTGTGCCTTGAGTCACAATTAAAATATTATATCTATAATATTCTTATTATAAATACTATTACTTATTATCTTGTTCATGTTCGTGACGGCAGGATAGCTCATTGGTCGCGTGGTGGACTCGAGAGTCTGGGGGTACCTGGTTCGAGTCCCGCTGCGGCCTAAATCTTTCCTTGGTGTATACATATGCAGTGACCCAAACTGTTCAAATTCGTGGTATAATAATAGCAACCGAACGTATAACCGATTCGCGCCGCCTAAAAAAAAGTACAAAAAAAAGAAATAAAAAAGTCAAAGTTGACATGTGAACGGTTAAAAAACCTTTCAAAAAACCCTTTCGTCCTGGTTGGAAACGGGCTCTTACAAACACATGAAATAATATATATTTAATATCGTTTATAAAACCGTAGAAAAATGCTATTAAGTGTTTCTCTACTGCTATTAGTTGGCAAGTTATGACGTGGGCTTGTTATGAACAGCGGCCATTTTGAATTTATTTAATATGGCTGATACACAGGAACTCCAAAGACTGGCTCTGGTAGCAAATCTTATGGATAGGTCGTTATCAATGCCTGATACAGATGATTGTGTTGCTGATCTGCGTCGTTTAAACCGTTATCATGTCGTATATATAATGACGAAATAACTTTACAAATATTTTTGTTTTTTAAATAATTCCCAAATCAACTGCAAAACATCATAAATCAATCCTACATATTCGAAAACCATAGAAAAGTGGTATCACATGCGTCTCTACGTCTATTAGTTTACAAGTTATGAAATGACCCTAATTTGAATGGCGGCCATCTTGGATTTGTCAAATAAAGTGCCCACGGCGAGAGTTCAGCTTGGTTCCCGCGATAAATCAAAAATATTATGGTCTTGGCCATACGATGATCAATGGTCCAAATTTGGTGCTTTTGGGACGATTTTAACAATTCGGTCACATGTAGCCCTATTAGACAGTTTAATTTGGCATCACATGTTCTTATGTAGATACATTTAAACAGTGTCACTGGCTAAAATAGCGATTTTACCATTTTTATATGAAAAAAAACACGCAAAATGCTATATTCTGAAAAAATGCAGCGTCTGAGGCATTTAAGAAATGGAATTTGAGAATCAGCATGAAATTCTGACTAGAAACACTCTTCAAACCTTTTGGGCCCAGACACGTAATTAAAAGTGGTTTATCTCACAGACTAATTCCCATTACAATTTACATCAAGAAACTGTCGGAATAACGACGTGTCGTTGGAATATCGACCTGTCGGAATATAGACCTGTCGGAATATAGACCTGCTGGAATATAGACCTGTCGGAATATCGACCTGTCAGAATAGGCCTATAGACCTGTCGGAATAACGACCTGTCGGAATATCGACCTGTCGGAATATAGACCTGCCGGAATAACGACCTGTCGGAATAACGACCTGTCGGAATAACGACCTGTCGGAATATCGACCTGTCGGAATATAGACCTGTCGGAATAACGAGCTGACCCCCTTCAAATAATCTTCATCCACTACAAGTCGTGAATTGCGACAGCAATTTGCGGCTTGTAGTGGATGAAAGTGACATTGTAAAGTCAAGCTTAAAAGGGTTAATGCCCCCCCCCCCCCGGATATATATAATGGTGCGTTCCAGTTAATCCATTCAACGTTGTCGGCCTACATAAAAATGAATAGCCTACGATTCAAGGATCTAACATTGAAATGCAAGGATGTTGCCAGGAAAAACAAAATGTGACTGTCCTCATTTTTATATGGGTAAAACAAAAAATGTGGGTATTTTTACATAAAATTGGTGTCCCCAGGACTTAAAAGGTCCAAATTTTGAATTAAATGTAAAAATATTTAAAATAAATGGTTCAACTTCACGTTTAAGGATTATTAGGCCTACTTTATAATGCTAATATTTGTAAAAAAAAAGAAAAAATATCTATATGGTTTTATAAGAGCTCAATATGCCTATCATGGAAATGTGAAAAATGGCATGTCCCCATAGAAAATTCCGCTATTTGAAACTTCACTGTAAGATAAAATAAAACCCATTTCAGTGACAACACTCATCACTATACACTGGTTCGAATTCTGATACCTCGCCCTTGGATCTCTGATCCACTTCAAGCCAAGCATTGACAGTGACTTTAAAACGCCCTACATAGCCTAAGCTTATAAATCTCATCTTATTATAATTAGTTTTTTTAAATCAAAATCTAGGCCTAGTTAACAGTAAACTAAAAATTTAAAAGTTATTCCGCCCTGAAATCATTGGCAATGTGGCTCATTATTACATTTTAATATACGCATTTTTTACGGTAGTAATATAGTTTGAAAGTTTATCCTTGTATGAGCAGATCAATTGCGTTCCAAAAGAGGAGGTGTGAGTGTAAATTTGACATTTTGGTGAATCGAAATTAGGTGCCTTACCAAAATTTGAAACATATAACGAATCCAGAAATTTGGCAAAAAGCCAAGGGCGGCAAACTGAAGAATATAGCTAGGATCAGACTGAATTGTTTTCTTGACATAGATATGCCTATCAGGATCAAGCCATTAGGCCTATTATCCTTGATAATTTTAAATAGCCTAAGCCTATATCATCAGCTATCAATATACACATCATACTTGCCAACATTTGAGAAATCGAAAGAGGGACATCTGGTCAGAAAAGCTACTTCCCAAGACCAGATAGGTGAATCACGGGCCAACTGAGCGGCTGGTGGGGAACGGTGGAATGCACCTGGAATTTTTTTTGTTTATTTTCTCTGGATACATTTTTAGAGCAAGAATATTTACATAAAAATGATCAGAATCTGCATAAAAACACGATAAAAAAATAACTACACTATAGTCCCTACTTAAATCAAGAATAATCAACTTGATACAGTAATAGAGTTTAGTTTTTGTGAAAATAGGGACAAGTATTAAAATTCGGGACATTTTCTGGGTGATTCGGGATGCGGGAAACATGGTGAAAAATCGGGACTGTCCCGCCAAATTCGGGACGGTTGGCAAGTATGATACACATAAGGTAAAATATATATAAGCTTATAGGCCTAGGCCTATAATATGGGTCATTTTAAGTATCAAGCTTCACATGTGATGAGCAAGATCACCCAAGAGAGTTGGTAAATAGCCAAGGGCGGCGAACTGATAATAGGTGGATGTAGGCCTAAGTGGGCGTTTTGACCCAGGGCTATTTTTTTAAAGCATGCCTTTTACACCACTTTATTACCTTATTATCAATCATAAATGTTGAAAGCAGATATATATATATATATATATATAGGGGGCCTCGAATCGTCTAAAGATTTTCTTTGATGAAATTTAGGCGAAAATATTGCCCCTGTAGTAAATACCTTTCCATTTTTTTATAACAAAAAGGTTGCATTCCAATGTTATGTGTAGACCATTTAAATGACATAAAGTAATCAAAATTGTCTATAATGGCGCCATAACTATTTGCATGTCTAATTAGAATGTAACCTAGTAATGCGAGAATTTGTTGCAAGATCACCCAGTCACGATAGGCCTAATGGAACATCAATAAAAAAATAAAATAAAAAAATTTTCTTTTTTTTTATTTTACTATAGACTAGTCTACCGCTATTCATCGATATCAATTGAAATTAAAATATAAATTATGCATTTTTTTAGATGAAATAAGTGTACACGTAAAATTTTTTGTTGTTTTTTGTGTAAGTTTTCTGCTACAAATCAAATAAAAAGTTTTTATTTATATTTTTTTGACCGTCTGCTCTGAATCTTGAATCATGCGAGCCATGCAATTTATAAAAAAGTGGCCTAGGCTAGTTAAGACCTAGGCTTATAGGGCCTAAAATAGGGTGTATATAGGCTATAGGCCTATATATGTATAAAACTAAATTAGCCTGCGAAAAAAAACAATTGAAAACCATGTATTTTATACCCCCACCCCCCCTCGTCAATTTAAATAGTCTAGGTCTACACCAAATTAAACAAACATTCATTTTTGGCATTTCAAGGGACTAAAATTATTAGGGCTAGGCCTACTAGACAATAATGCCTATAAATAATTTATACTTCATAAATAGTCTAGTCTATTTCCATGATTAGCCTATAGCCTAGGCCTACGTACCTCCCCCTCCCACCAAAGTAATATTTTGTTCTCCAATCAACTGCAGGAGCTCTAGTCTAGGCCTAACCTTTCTTAGGCCTATTTATTGAACATAATTATATGATATGGGGGTAGGTTGTCTAAATGTTATCTACTTGTAGCAATGTAGGCTACTGGTAGGTAACATAACCTACTCATAGGGGCCTACTAGGCTAAAACATAAATAAACATTTTAATTAGAAATAGCCTAATTAGGCCTACCTCCCACCCATGTGGCATGTCCCGTTATCATGACATGTTTATGTGTGTTTTTAGTCTAGCCTAAGAGGTTAGTTTTTTATTCTTGTTGGGACAGTAGTAGGCCCATTCTGGAGAGATCTAGGCATAGGGGCCTAGCATGTCTAGGTACGGTAGCCTACTGTAGTCTAGGCCACATGCTTTTAACCATAGATCTAGAGTTCTCTAGATCTATGCTTTTAACAGTGACCAAATCTGAGGTGACGAAAAGTCTTGACTTCTTGCCGAAAACAATTAGTTTTAATTATAGGCCCACAAACATGACTTGTGTAGTCTAGATCTTGATTATGTTTAGGACTATGTCGCTAGTAATACTAATACTCTAACGTCAGTGAGAGTTTATTGTCATTGACATTGAATATACTACCGCCCAGGCACACCCTGGCACAAGTCAAGGCTCAGCTTCAAGAAGAGAAGGCAAGTGTAGTCTGGGTGTGTTGGAGGCTTATTTATACGTGATCTACAAAATATTGATGTTTTTAAGATTAGCTAGTCTATCCATAGGTCATGTAGGTGTCATAAATTATGAGTACATTCCAATAAACCTTCAATAATAGAATCTACAGGATAGTTCAGTGACAAAGGCTATAGATGCCTGGGCAGTACATGCAGTATGGCTATGCGCGCCATATTAATTCAGCAGAAATGACCCAATTTAAACTCAGGGGGCGCTGCGGTGCGCCGTGTGACAGAATCGCCCATTGGTCAGTGGTTTATGACGCATCTATATGTGGTTAATCTATGTCATGACTAAACCTTGATTGAGCTCACATTAAATTGGCCTTTCTGTGACCTATATGACCTTCCCGATCGACAAATTTTCTCGTTAACGCGATTCACTCGACATTTTTCTATGTATCGCTCCAAAATTTAAACCGTCTATCTATTTCACCAATAGCTCGGATGTGTTAGAAAATGAGTCTGCATCGGGCAAAACTAGATCACGGCAGCCAAAACTACCGATTATCGGTCATTCTTTTATTTTTAATGTGTTTAATATCTGGAACACCGTGCCATATAGCAAGACTATTACTTTAGAACAAAATGTGCGGTTTCAGGGGAGGATATGGCCTGAACAATTTCAACTCAATAAAATTCAAAATGGCCGATTTGCGGCCATTATTGACTTTAATACTGGTAATATCTGCATAACTGTGCCAGATAGCTAGACCATTATATGAAATCAAATGTGAGATTTCACCATCTAACTTAGGGGGGTACAAAGGCCACGTCACACGTTTTTTGTTTAATTGTGTTGTTTATTCACAATCAAAATCCGATATTCCTATTTATTCTCTAAGATTTCACAGAGTGATATAAACGCGATAAAATACAAAAAAGTCAAAAAACAATTTTAAAGCACCGAAAAAGAGTGAAATAGCTATATTTCCAGGTCGTATATTGATATATAAACAAAAAAATCAGCAATATACAGGACTTTACACCACATATTCCCACGTCTTGGACGGGGAGATCAAGGCAATCGCCGTTAATTGGCCGCTAATTGGTATCTTATAGTCAGGACATGGGGGCATACACCTGCAGCACTGATTGTCTGCCCATTGCTGGGCCGACGGCATCAACATGTGGCCCAATGCTGTAGGAACATTCAATCATCCTTCAGCAAGTGTTTAGGTATACAAAGAGTTTGTTTGGGTTTTAAGCGGTTTCATAAAAATATTGATAAAAAATATTTGTAAAAATCTAAAAACTCTGAAAAAAATGAAATCATGATCTGGGGGATACACTACTTCATTACAAAACTAAAAACAAAAATTGATGTCATCCCAAGGGGTCCCTTTAATACTGTGCCACCTCCATCAGGGTATCGATGCTTTATTTCGCGTATGCCAGCCAACTTCTCGACAACTCACGAATAAAAATGGACATCATGATTCAGGATGCGGCGAGATTTCCTTTGCACAGCTCTTTGAAATGCCCAGCATTAAAACCGCATTTGATCAATGTTCCATTTTCAGTCAGCTTACCTGGAACTACGAAGAGATCGATAACATTGCAGCCTGGCTTAATAAAGGACAAATCATGTATTCTCTAAATCAATAAAACTATGTTTATAAAGCAAGTGATTAACTCGTAGCGGGGCCTTGTCAGGGTGTGAAAATAGACGAGACGAGGCGAGGCCGGAGAGAGAGCCAAAATATCGATTCTGACAATTTTAGTATAAAAGAGAGGAAAAGGGAGAGACAAACGAGGCGGTAACCTTGTGCTGGCTTTGTGTTGTTCTTTTGTTCAATAAGTTGTTTATCGCTTCCGTATCCTCTAATATATAGAGAAAGATCGTACCAGGTCTATTATTCTACCCCCGACCAATGAAAGAGCTGCTCAGCCTGTCACATGATGAAATTAGGCAAACACCGCGGTATTCCATTGTTATTTAAATTGGGGTATTGGGATGATTGCTAGTAGTGGTACTTTTCCATCCGGAGAGGGTCACTGGGATCTGTTCCGTCTGTTGCTTGCTGTAATTCATGATACAGAAGCACTAATCATTTAAGGGAAGCTGCATCCTCAACATGTCTGGATGAATGGAGTTACCCTCAGCTATTGTTACTCTTTGGACTATCCGGTCGGAGGATAACGGAGCCGTGTTTTGTAGGAAAAACAAATCGAATCTCTGGACGTTTGGGCATGCCTAGGGGTGAATCCCCTGGCCATACCCAAAATCCCTTATTGGGCAAGTAAAGGAAATCACTCGCATCACCATGTCCTATCACCCCACTCTCACGCCATCATAGATCTGTTCATCATTTATATCATCAAAGGACTGCACTGTTTTCCTCGTATTACAGTATCACTTGAATGACCCTTACGCAGTCATACGTACTGTTGAACTAATCGTGGCTACAAATAAAGGGAGGACTCCATAAAAGATGAATGGTATAGCGGTGTGATGGATTGTCTTCTGGAATAATAAGTAAGGTATTAGACCTACTACTTTTTATCATTGCCTCACTGTTTGCCCATGTTTATAACGCTGGCGCGACAGGGTACCGGCAATAGTTTGCAGAACAGAATCGTATGTTGCACTGGGTCACCACGAGTCAAACAACAATCCATCTCCTGTTATCTCCTTCTCTTCCAGACATTATATTATCACACACGGGGATCTCTGGTCCGCTCACGTCATTCCCCGTCAATTCTCACATAAACATGCCTTATCTCTTTGACGTCAATGCATGTCGTATACAGTTCCATCATAGGCATATGACAAACATGCCCTGATATTTACATAGAATCTATCAGGATTTTTACCCTCTGCAATGTTTGCTCACTTTTTATAAAATGGCTTAATAAAGAATATTGTTAAATTATGCGAATAAGCCATAGTTTGTGGCAGAGAAGGGCGTAGGGCAAATATTGAGCTTGAAGACACAATATATAAATTATTACAATGCCAAACCAAAAGCCAATTTTTCAAGTAAACAGTTATGTATTTTGGCTTTGCAGAGCAGGTTATTCACAGACATACTTTATTACTTTTATTTCCTCTCCCAGCTGGCCATCCTTATCCACGATCATTGTTTTGGACACAATAATTATTGTTATCCAATTGGGAATATCAAGTAGGCCCCACCTCCAGAGCATCCCGTCCCATCACGGGTGAAATGAGTGGTTGATAGCACACTTTAGCTCATATGGGACAAATTAGGCATCCATAAACGTTAGAGCCGCATGTCCATCTTGTCAAGTTTAACGACGATGTTAGTTCCCCGGGGTTATGTCTGTCCACAGACTGGAATAGGTTGCTTTAAACGTCAACGGCAAACGATCTGAAAAAATGACATATTGGCCGTAATTAGGTAGATTGGACTATATTTTGATCGATCACACCAGTAATTTTATCCAGAAAAATATCATTCACTATGAAAAAAGCATTTTAATCCAACTATTTTGGGAAATCTGAGGGTGAAAGCCGACCAGACGAATGTTTTTTTCGACCACAGGAGGGCGCGGTTTTTCACAGGATGTGACGTAATTATGGACAGACTGGTGAAGACGACGGCAAGACACGATCAGCTGTTCAGCATGTTCAGTGTGTTGTTTCGGCATAGCAGGTAATAAGTTGCGATTTGTTTTGTCATGTAACTCCTAAATACCACAACTTGCCTCATGAAAACGCCCCACCTAAAAGCTAAATCATCAAAGTTTGTCCACAGCAAGATCGTTTGTGAGTGACAATGAGTGAGGTTTGTCAACTTTGTCGATGTTTGTGCGGCGGCGCCTGCCCTGTGTTGTGACTGTGTGAGTGTGACTGTGAGTGGACTGTCAATGAGACAGTTGTAGCCCAGACAGAGAACAGCACCACCCACTCGGCACTCACTGTCTTGACTGCCCACTTGCACGCCGGTTGTGACTGCGTGAACTAGCCTAACGTTTGTCACATTGCGTGCTACAGTCTGCCAGTGCCAGCTACGCCTACATAAAAGACCATGTCCATCAGCCCCTAGCCGGCCTAGGCCAGGCTAGGTCTAGGCCTACCTGATTACAGGAACGTTCCAGGACGAGGTAGATCTGACGTTGACGTCATTGACGACATGTGATCAGGTGATTGTCTGTTTCAATTCAAATGACTGGAGTTTTTAAACTGGACAAATTATTTATTTCAAGTTAGGCCTATGATGCTATCTGCAATAGCTTATACTCAATAGGCTTAGGCCTAGGCTACTTTTTCACACTCTGGCCTCTGCCTGAAGCAAAATATTTATTTCAGTTTCTGACTACAATTACATTTACCGGTACAAACATTAAAAAAATGGATCACTACATAAAAAAATGAAGGCTCTATATAGTGTGGTCTAGGCCTTTTAATCAGGAGTTTGAAGAAAGTGAAAAAAAATTTAAGCCCACCATTAGACTAAATATTCATTTAGTCTACAACATGTCCTTCAGACAACTAGACTAGGGGCCTAAATTCAGCCTGAAAATATTTATTTAAAAAATACCCCTGGAAATTGAATGATGGCTCCATAATGCCAATGGGTTTGTAGTCGCTCATGATTAGATATTGATTATATAATTTACTAAAGCATTTAGTCTACATCTCAAATGTTCTAACTTTTGAACTAGGCTACATGTATAGACTAATATTTTTTCATGAAATATTCTAGACATTTCATTTTGGACAATCGTCCAATGTCGAACAGAATAAATACCTTTAGTCTAGACTATAATACCACTAGTATAAAATAAAACTGAATTTGTTGAAGACAGAATTAGGCCTGTCATCTGTTTCAGCAGATCCTGGGAGTAGCCTTTTTTCAATTTTTCGTAGCTCATTTTACAAAATCGCTGAAAATGTGGTGGAAGTTTGTTGTTTTAAGTTAGACCAATTGGCATTTAAAATAATTAGTGTTTCATTATAATGGTGAAATGAAAGCTCTCACTATAAAATTTTAAATGTGACCAAGCAAATTTGAAAAAGGATACTTCTATGATCTGGTGAAACTCGAACAGGCTGTAGGCCTAGTCTAGATAGATATTCAGAGTTAAAATGCTATAGCCACCTAGGCCTACCATAGGCCTAATAAGAGAATATAAATCTAATAAGATTTTATTCACTTGTAGTTTGATAGACATGTTCTAGCCCTGTTCTAGACTAGTCTACTATAAAGTGAAACCAAATTTATTTAAAACAGAATTAGGCCTATAGGTCATACGCCCAATATCGCGAACCACGTTTTTTGCCATTTAAAAAATATTTGGTGACTAAATTTTATTTTTTTCAACTTTATTCAACTTGCCAAGTTATCCGGCGCCTATTTCTGCCGTTTTTTCTGCAAAAAATACTTTACATCGTCTGATCCTTCCTTTGTCATGTATAATGACAGGTGCAAGTCATTCATCATTAGAGCGGTGGGCGATATTAAGTGAAATTCGCGAAAAACGTTATACATAACTAAGAAAGGATCTCCCAAGTTAAAATATTTTTCAAACAAAAATTATACCTGGAGATCGCCGGACATGTTAGTGAGTTGAATAGAAGTAAAAAAAAATAATTTCAGCTGGTAAATATTTTTTAAATGGCGAAAAACGAGGTTCGCGATATTGGGCGTACGACCTATAGTCTAGCAGTAGCACATAATTTTCGTCAATTTCTTTGTCAAGTTATCATGCTCATGATGATGGTTAGATAGCTATCTTGGAATTGCAAATTATATCAATCACGCATATTGAAAAAAAATAATTGTCGTTGGCCGCCCGTTGACCCATTTTTTGCCTGATGTGCGCCCATTTTCAAAATTCTTGTCCGAGCTATTGGTGAAATAAATATACTCTAGGCCCCTATGGTATAAATCGCCCACTCGCAGGGTTTCACCAGGAATGTTTGAGTGGGGGTGGTCCAAAAGGGGACTGGGGGTCCTCTACCAGGAGAAAAAACAAAGAGTTTTAAATTTGAGCGCTCTAATTGGCCTATTTAAACTGAAATGAGGGCAAAATCTGGAATATATTTTCATTTACTTTGCCAACAAGACCCTGACCCTGTGGTGCTGAGCGGGGATCCGGACCACACCCCTGCCCCCGATCCCCCCTGGCTAAAACCCCCACTCGTGTAGTCGCCTCAACTGTCCGTCCTCCAGATTTGCAGACCCCTGAGAGTGAGATTCTCACTATTTCTTCCCCCATCTTGGTCCTACTGTAGTAGGGTGGTTGACTGGCATTTTTGTATTGAAGTTTTGCGATTTTTTAAAGCACACTTTTCACCTAAAAAACATGCAATGAAGAAATAGGCTACATTTTAATTTTTACTTAGCTCGCTCCTATTTCTCAGTTCAAAATCCATTGGCCATAAAAATTAATTTAGTGTGACATTTTTTAAGATCATATTAAGGTCTTTCAAAATAATATATAATTTTGATGACAATCCAATTTTCTTTTATTTTGCAGATGCAGATGTGGCATTACAGAACCATGGCAACATATGATTAGCATCAAAGCTGACAGGAGACGGCTGAAGAATACATTTACTGATCTTGATGGTTTTATTGGGAATTGCCTCAAACAATTTGTGTCAGAGGCTATAGGACCTTAGAGGTCTTAATTGCAGTTGATGGTCCCATTAGAACCTGTTTGAATAGAACTTGGCAGAAAAAATGGATGAATGTCCCTATCATTCACTCTTCACCACTTTCAGTGCAGGGATTGTCTTTATACGGCAGAATCTGACGTGTAGACGTCAGAATGTGACGTATAAAGACAATTCCCGCACTGAAAGAACAAGACTGCATAAGTCCAGCTAGGAGCTCCCGCTCCGAATTTGATTGAAGCGATTTTGTGTAGTGTTATTAATGTAGTCCTAGTAGGCTAGGTCAAAAATCAAGATGCAAGACAACTACGTCTAAGAGGCTCAGTCTAAGAGTAAGATAAGAACTAGACGGTCAGTCAGACATTGCAAACCTCCATTGAAATTATTGATCTTAATCAGTATCCCAGTAATGGTCTACCTATCTGGCACGCTTTACCCGATATCGGGCAAATCAAGGTAAATAATGGCTGATTGACGGTCATTTTGAATTCAATCTATTTAAAAAATGTCAGGATGCATCCTCCCCCTAAACCTCACATTTTGTTTTATAGTAGGCCTAATGGTCTAGCCATCTTAGGCATGTGAAAGTAAATAATGGCCGATAGGGGGCCATTTTGAATTTGATCAAGTCAAAAAATTTCAAGTTTTATAATAATCATCTAGCTATCTACCTCGGTTTACCTGATATCAGGCCTATCGAGGTAAATAATGCCGATTGTCTGCCATTTTGAATTAGATGGAGTGAAAAATGGCCAGGGTTCATCAGGGCTAGAAACTAACTGATTGGACCTTCTTGCCCAGAAAATTGTTGGGGTACTTGCCCCCCCCCCCCCCCCCCCAATTTATCACTTGCCCGTCTTGCCACTGACATGCGGTTTCTGTTGTGACAGTCGTTGAAATTTAAAATGCTGCAAATTGAAGCTATTGCCCAGGGAGCCACTGTCTGTACTTTTTTACTTGCCCCCACCTGAAATCGGTTGCCCCGGGCAATCGGGCAACTGTTAGTGTCGAGCCCTGTTAATCCTCCCCCGAAAACTCACATTTTGTTTTATAGTAATGGTCTAGCCATCTAGCACGGTTTATCAAATACCGTCATGTGAAAATAAAAAATGGCAGAGAGGTGGCCATTTTGAATTTGATCGAATCAAATTTTTTTAAGATGCATCCTCTCCTGAAACGTCACATTTTGTTTCATAGTAATGGTCTAACTATCTAGCACGGTTTACCTGATCTCAGGGCTATCAAGGTAAATAATGCAGATTGTCGGCCATTTTGAAATTGATAGAGTTAAAAAGTTCCAGGGTGCATCCTCTTCCGAAAATTCACATTTTGTTTTATAGTCATGGTCCAGCCATCTAGCACGGTTTACCAAATATCGGCCATGGGAAAATAAATAATGGCTGATAGGCAGCCATTTTGAATTTGATCAAGTCAAAATTTTTCAGGATGCATCCTCTCCTGAAATGTCACATTTTGTTTTATAGTAATGGTCTAGCTATCTAGCACGGTTTACCAAATATCAGCAATGTGAACGTAAATAGTGGCCGATAGGCGGCCATTTTGAATTTGATTTAGTCAACATTTTTCAAGATGCATCCTCACCTGAAATCCCACATTTCGTTTTAGCCCGCCTTTTAATTTTAATTAAAAAAGGTGGGCTATTGCAATTGAAGTTCGGCGTCGTCGGCGTCGGCGTTAACATTTACTTGTGGGCGCGATAACTTGAAAAGTTTTTCATGTTTCCTTCCCAAATTTGTTTTGCATGTTACTAATGACCACTTCTCGGACAAGTTCAATAATGGCTGAAAAAAAATTCAAAATGGCCGACTTATTGCGATTTTTCACCTTTTACGTCAATAATTTGACCTTGTGGGCGCGATAACTTGAAAAGTTTTTCACGTATCCTTTTCAAATTTGTTATGCATGTTACTAATGACCAGTTCTCGGACAAGTTCAATAATGGCCGAAAAAAAAAAAAAAATGGCCGATTTATTGCGATTTTTCACATTTTACGTCAATAATTTGACCTTGTGGGCGCGATAACTTGAGAAGTTTTTCACATATCCTTTTCAAATTTGTTATGCATGTTACTAATGACCAGTTCTCGGACAAGTTCAATAATGGCCGAAAAAAAAAAAAATGGCCGATTTATTGCGATTTTTCACATTTTACGTCAATAATTTGACCTTGTGGGCGCGATAAGTTGAAAAGTTTTTCACATATCCTCTTCGAATTGGTTATGCATGTTACTAATAAGTAGTTCTTGGACAAGTTCAATAAAAGCCTAAAAAAAAAAAAAAAATGGCCGATTTATTGCGATTTTTTTCATTTTACGTCAATAATTTGACCCTGTGGGCGCGATAACTTGAAAAGTTTTTCACATATTCTCTTCAAATATGTTATGTATGTTACTTATAAGTAGTTCTTGGACAAGTTCAATAATGGCTGAAAAAAAAAAAAAATGGCCGATTTATTGTGATTTTTCTCATTTTACGTCAATAATTTGACCTTGTGGGCGCGATAACTTGAAAAGTTTTTCACATATCCTCTTCAAATTTGTTATGCATGTTACTAATAAGTAGTTCTTGGACAAGTTCAATAATAGCTGAAAAAAAATTCAAAATGGCCGATTTATTGCGATTTTTCTCATTTTACGTCAATAATTTGACCTTGTAGGCACGATAACTTCAACATTTTCACAAGTATCCTCTTCAAGTTTGTTATGCATGTTACTAATAAGCAGTTCTTGGACAAGCTCAATAATGGCCGGTAAAAAAATCAAAATGGTCGACTTATTGCGATTTTTCACATTTATTTTACGCCCATAATTTGACCTTGTGGGCGCGATAACTTGAAAAGCGGCTGGTTTAACATACCATTTATATCTTGCGTTGTTATTTACGTGATGACATTCGTCTTTACTTTCTTTATCATAATTCGGCGGCGGGCTATTATCGAGTGTGCTCTTGTTATAGTAATGGTCCAGCGATCTAGCACGGTTTATCAAATATCGGCCATGTGAAAGTGATGGAAAAATTACGATTGGCCACCAACGAAGAAAGAAATTACGCTGGCCACGAATAAAAGCTCGTTAGCGCGTTTCAGGAAAAAGTTTCCATCAGATCCTTTTTTAATTTGGCAAATATGTAAAGCTATGTCAGCCAATGACCTGATTAACTGTTTCGGAGCAAACAGTTTCAAAATGGCCGTTAAGTGGCCATTTTGAATTTTATTAATTTTGTGATATTTACTGAACTCAAAAAAAACTAGATTTGCCTGAGGGGCAAAGCTTGCGTCTCCACCCGCCACACATAGTACATTAATTATAGTGAAATACAGTACTATCACCAAATTTTTATGTAAACCACGTGAAAATGTGATATCAGAATCACACTAAAATCTAATCAGCATATGGCCAGGGTAAGTTGCTTCCTTGGAACAAATCGGTGAAGCAGTTCAAGCTATTCAGAGTAACATGTGATTCGTCGGCCATCTCGAATTTTGTTGAAAAAATGAAAAAAGAGAAACAATTCTCCTGACTTTTTTCTCAGGGCCACTGAGCATACACAAAAGATCAAATTTGAGCTGTATAACCATATTACCGAATTTTGATAATAGCCAAAATGAGCAAAACTGAAATATCAGCCAAAATCCTGAAAAGTAAAAACAATATAAGTTTTTATTATCATATTCATTATCACACAAAAAGCTAATCAGCACACATCCAGGGTGGGGTTATTCCTTTGAACCAAACATGAAACAAATCCATGAAGCAGTTCAAGCTCTAGAGAGTGACATAGGATTTTGGCGGCCATCTTGGATTTTGTTAAAGAAGCTGAAAAACGCCAAAACATTAAGCTTCACATACAGCTTAATCATGACTAAAGCTTGACTACTTTCACATTTGACCTTTCTGTGACCCCCATGACCTTGACTTTTTTCCGATCGACAAATTTGCTCATTAGCGTGATCGATCACTCAACATTGTTTTATTTTTCGCTCCAAAATTGATGCCATATACCCATTTCACTACTAGCTTGGATGAGTTTAAAATTGGGCAAGATTCGGACAGAAACTAGGTCATGGCGGCCAAAATGGCTGATTTATATCGGCCATTATTGTTTTAATATGCGTGATATCTGGAAAACCGGATCAGATACCTAGACCATTACTATAGAATAAAATGTGCAGTTCCAGGTAGGGATATGCCATGAAAAATTTCAACATGATAAAATTAAAAATGGCCAACCTGCGGCCACTTCCGATCGACAAATTTTCTCGTTCACAAGATTCACTCAACATTTTTTTATGTTTCGCTCCAAAATTTATACCATATATTGCTCGAGTGAGTTTGAAATTTGGCAAGATTCAGATAGAAAGTAGGTCACGGTGGCCAAAATGGCTGAATATCGGCCTTTATTTTTTTAATAATATTTAATTTTAATAATATTTGGAAAACCGGACCAAATAGCTAGACCATTAAGTACTATAGAACAAAATTTGCAGTTTAAGGTAGGGATATACCATGAAAAAATTCAACTTGATCAAGTTCAAAATGGCCGACCTGCGGCCACTTCAGATCGACAAATTTTCTTGTAAACGAGATTCACTCAACATTTTTTGATGTATCGCTCCAAAATGTATACCATACATTCCACTAATAGCTTGGATGAGTTTAAAATTGGACATGATTCGGACAGAAATTAGGTCATGGTGGCCAAAAAGGATAATTATCGGTCATTATTTTTAAAATTTGCTTACGTAATATCTGGAAAACTGGACCAGATAGCTAGACCATTACCATTAAACAAAATGTGTAGTTTCAGGTAGGGATATACCGTAAAAAATTAACCTTGATCAAATTCAAAATGGCCGACCGACAATTTCAATAATGGCGGCGGGCTCTTGTCGAGTGTGCTGTTGTTAGCTCCCGCCGTCACCGTACGTGAGACGGAAGGAGCTATTGATTCCGCCTCCGTTCTGTTTTTTCCCTCTTCTTTTGACTATACCTTTGCAAGAAAATAAGCTAGGATAAAAAATTTTGGTATGTGGGTTACTTTCAGGTGAATAATAGACAGGTTAAAATATTTTTAATCGAAATTCAATAAGCAAGGTCGCAGAGGAGAAAATGATGATGTTACGGCGTTGGCCCGTCCGTGAACATTTCGTTTCCGGAGCATATCTCTGAAAGTACTTGTCCGATTTTACACACAACACCTCTAGGGGGTCTAGTTGTGCCTTTCGGGGTATATGAACTTTGACCTACTTTTGGTTCAGAACTATGACCTATTTAGACGTTTTGACACGCACTTCGTTTCCGGAGCAGATCTCGAAAAGTACTGGGCCGATTACAGTCATATTGCACATACATGTTCTCTAAGGTCCCTAGTTGTGCCTTTTCAGTTTTTTGGGCCTTGACCTTAAAGTTGCCCCAGCACTTTGACCTAATTTATAACATTAGTAAATCCGACTGAAATATTTTGCGGAATATAGATAGCTCTACACCATTACTATAAAACAAATTGTAAGGTTACAGAGAGGATGCATCTTGAAAAATTTCAAGTCGATAAAATTCAAAATGACCGCCTATCGGACATTATTCACCTCGACAGGCCTCATATTGCGGGATATCATGAAAACCGCTCAAGATAGCTACACCATTACTATAAAACAAATTGTAAGGTTTCAAGAGAGGATGCATTTTGAAAAATTTCAACTCAGTCAAGTTCAAAATGGCCGCCTATTGGCCATTATTCACCTCGACAGGCCTGATATTGGGTAAACCATGCTAGATAGCTAAAACATTACTATAAAACATATAAAATGTGAGATTTCAGGAGAGGATGCGTCTTGAAAAATTTCGACTTGATAAAATTCAAAATGGCCGCTTATCGGCCATTATTCACATTCACATGGATGATATTTGGTAAACCGTGCTAGATTGCTAGACCATTACTATAAAACGAAATGTGAGATTTCAGATGAGGATGCACCTTGAAAAATGTTGACTTGATCAAATTCAAAATGGCCGCCTTTTCGGCCATTATTCATTTTTACATGGCCGATATTTGGTAAACCGTGCTAGATAGCTGGACCATTACTATAAAACAAAATGTGACGTTTCCAGAGAGGATGCCTTTCAAAAACTTTCAACTTAAATGGCCGTCTATCGGCCACTATTAACGTTCACATTGCTGATATTTGGTAAACCGTGTTAGATAGCTAGACCATTACTATAAAACAAAATGTGAGATTTCAGGAAAGGATGCATCTTGAAAAATTTCGACTTGATCAAATTCAAAATGGCCGCCTATCGGCCATTATTTACTTTCACATGCCCAATATTTTGCAAACCGTGTTAGATGCTAGTCCATTACTATAAAACAAAATGTGAGGTTTCGGGGGACGATGCACCCTGAAATTTTATTCTCTATCGAATTCAAAATGACCGTAAATCAGCCATTATTTACCTCGATTGGCCTGATATCGGGTAAACCGTGCCAGATAGGTAGACCATTACTGGGATACTGATCAGGATCATTAATTTCAATGGAGGTTTGCAATCTCTGACAGACTGTCTAGTTCTTATCTTCCTCTTAGACTGAGTCTCTTAGACCTAGTTGTCTTGCATCTTGATTTTTGACCTAGCCTAGGACTACATAAATAACCCTACACAAAATTGCTTAAATCAAATTCTAATTCGGAGCGGGAGCTCCTGGACTTATGTAGTCTTGTTTCAAATGATTTTCACTTTTAAACGATGATTAGAGGCTGAGGCCTATTTCCGTCACTGACCGGCCTTGTTTTCATTTTGCATAAATAACTTGTCCTTGTGGGCGCGATAACATGAAAAGTTTTTGATGTATCCTACACCAAATTTGTTACCCTTGTTACTATAATCACCAGTTCTCGGACAAGTTCAAGAATTTAAATAATAAATGTAATTTATTTGCGATTTTTCGCATTTTACATCAATAATTTGACCTTGTGGGCACGATAACATGGAAAGTTTTTCATGTAGCCTTCCCAAATTGTTATGCATGTTACTAATGACCAGTTCTCGGATAAGTTCGATAATGGCTGAAAAAAAAATTAAAAATGGATAATTTCTTGCATTTTACGCCAATAATTTAACCTTGTGGGCGCAATAACTTCACGTTCAATAATAGCGGTAGGCTCTTGTGTCTATATGATCATGATGATACTGTAGATCTGGTGATATTCGCGAGGTTTTAATTTTTCACAAATTTCGCAAGGAATGCAAATTTGAGAATTTAAGACTCTCATGCAAATTTTTATTATTATAGCGTTACTATTATCAAAATATACATTATTTCGTGAATTCTACATTTCATGAAAAGTCTCAAATTCGCGAAAATCCAAACACACGAGAAAATCCAGATCTTCAGTATATTGATGCATTTTGTCGACTTGATACATTTATTCATTTTGTCGATTTAATAGATTGATGTACTTTGTTGATTTAATATATGTATGTATAACTCTTTTGGACAATTTAATATGCTTATTCATGCAATTGATTTATTATATTAACTCATTTGGCCATTTAATATATTGAATTATTCGGTTTATTTGATGTCAATTCATTACGGCGATTTAATATAATGAGTTAATTGAGCTACTAGTGTAATGCATGCCATTCAAAATGCCATTTAATATTGACTTAATGGAATAGCAGATGATGATGATAAAGTATGAGTACAATTTAAATCAGTCTGATATTTTTTATTACTGTTCATCATTTTACATTTTTTATGTAGGGTCAACTTTACGGAACCTCCCAATAAAACTTGAAATTTGAATTGTTGGAGTTATTTTCCTTTTAATGGTTAATGTGCAACACAAAATTTTGATTTAAAACCTAATACGCAATGTGAGTCAATGGCCATGTTGACATGTTAAGAACATATCAAGGAGCCAAAAAGAAAAGATTTTGGCCTGATTTTGCATGTTGCTGTAATACTCCCAGTGCAGATCCAGCATAGGGTACCCGGCGTACGCCCCCCCCCCCCATTATTGGTGAAATGTTGTATTTTCATGCATTTTTTTAAATAAAGTGAAGCTAACAACCCTCCACAAAAATAGGCTATAAGTATAATAAGCAGGCTAAGAAGGCTATATATCTATTTAGTTTATGTAAGCTAACTTAGCTTTCTTATTCATTCAGTCAAACATAAATTAACATAAGCCTAAGGGGCTGAATTATATTTTCTGTTTTTTTTTTATAGAAAGCTTTCGATCCTTGCCCGTAGGACTTGGTACACATCTAAATGCAGTAGCCCTGGACCATTTTTATGTTATCCCGGTGATAGGTTGGTAATCCCTGCATCCGCTTAGATCTGATACCATGTTTGAAAAAAATGATAAAACACTGCCTCTATTATTATTATTGTACTGGACCTACCCCCCCCCCCCCCCCATTGTATGTTATAAATAATATGTTTATTAACATATACAGAAAAGACATGCATATCAAAATACAGTAGGCCTACAGAGAAATATATAGACTAATACAAATATTCAAAACATCCCCAATTGTCCCTTATGGCCCCCGATGGTCCTGATCTCTTTATGATTTAGGGAATGTCATTAGGTCAATTTATTTATTGCTCAATTTGCTGAAAATAAATCTCCAGGTCTATCAGCTCTCGGATCTAGAAAGGGGGTGCAATCATAACCCCCCTTTTATGCACCAAATTTTCCAGCAAATTCCCTAAAACAGATATAAATTGACCCAGGGCTATACCCAAACCCACGTCCCCTCCTATTTCAAATCCTGCATCCGCCCTTGGGTCTATGACTATATGGCTAGTGTGTGCCTATAGTTTGTCCGACGGTGGAGGATGGTCCAAAATTAAAATTACTTTTTCGGTGTCTACTCAGTCAAGCGATTGTCATGAAATTTTGCAATAATTTTTATACAGTCATTTAATTCAGGTGCGAATCCACGCCCACCCCTTTATGCGCCAAATTCTTTGAAAAGTCCCTTGAATTGGCTAAAAAAATGTTTCTAAAGTGCCCCCGAACCCTCGGCGCCTCCTCCTTTTTAAAAACCTGGGTCCGCCCTTGTAAGTGGCAACAACCCTGAGAATTTCATGAAATTCCATTGAGTATTTCAAAAGTTAGACCATTTGACATGTAACACAATTCTGAGAATAAACCAAAATTTAGTTAATGGTTTATAGAGGAGCGTCATAACTCAAATGGTGTAACTTTTGAAGTTGACTATAGTCCTATAGTCTATACAATACTTTTTTTTACGAAATAGTTGACTATAGGTCCTATATAGTCTATGCAATACTTTTTTTTATGAAATAGTCAGGATAGGTGCCAAATGACTAGAAAATAGGGTTTACAAAATTTCATGAACATCGCTTGAGAATTGACTGAGTAGGCCTAGTCTAGAGCTGTAGACAGATAGGCCTACTGAAACGCCGACTTTTATTTTGGACCAGTTTCCACCTAGTCCTTGACTAATTATGTCTTGACTGGCACTGCACTACTTGGGGCCCTGGGGCTGGACTGGTAAATTATGCCTCGGTCCTCCGAAACGGCGAATGGTAACAAATAGACCTAGTAACACAAATATTGAGTAGTAACGAAAAGGACCAGAAAACGGCATAGACCCTAATACCACGTTATTTTTTGCTAAATTTTGCTGAATTGAAGTAGAACAGGTTAACCCAGAATATTCTAGATCTAGACTAGACTATGAGCAGACACTGACAGTCAACATCGTCTCCCGGTCCCGATGACCAAAATGCGACCAGTGTCAGACACGTGTCCCGCCTCTATAAGTAGGCCTACACTGGCTACAGGCCTAAAAAAAACCTGGGACTGGTGGGCCTATTTTATCAGTAGGCCTTTAGATAATAATGTTACAGTTAGACTATAAATAATATATAAATTAAATACACGTTACTGACACTGCTCAAATAGTAGGTAGTCCATATCAAAGTAGGTTTAGGAAAGCTTGATTAACCGTATTTTGGCCACGCGTGAAACGGTTGGGGTGGGATTTTGCAGTGTGTTGTCAGTGACAGTTGTGGTCCGCGTCGTGTGAGAGAACAGTAGGGCCTAGTCAATACAGTTCACAAAGTTGAATAACCCAGGCTAGAGCCTACCTAACTTAGAAAAGTCAAAATAAAAACTATAATTGATATGATTAATACAAAAAGTGCTGACAGTACTTCAAATCGTTCAAAAGAACATTTTATCGGCACTGTGTCAATCTATGCTGACAAGTTGTATGTTGTTTGTGTGACAGACAGTCTTGCAGACGATTCTCTCTGTCTCAAATTACGTCACTTCCGGTGAGATTCGCGGAAGTTGCCGACGACGTCTCCTCGCTCAACTATCAGTAACAATAGCCCCATCTGGTGACTATTTCACATCGTTTGCCGTTGACGTTTAAATTAAATAAGGACAGTTATAAGTATGATCAATACTTCAGTTTTTCCTACAATAAATATACTTTTTTTCTACCCGGTACTATTTCTAATGTATTTGTCATCGGTGTTCGTAAGACATGAAATACATAAAAAAGGACGTACCAGAAGTTATGCATGTTGATGTATTCTTCAGTATTCAGCACATATTATATTAATATAAACTAGCAGATATTTTATTGCGAATGAAATCCGATTTCTAATGTGCTGGATGAATTTTTACAGTGTTTGTTCTTGGCTACTTTCATTACAGATCATTTGGTATCCACCAGATAATGATCTAGTGAATGCTCTGTAACAAACAGAGCCACCTATATTATACTTATGGACTAAATTATGGCGTGCCACGATGTCAATAAATAACATGAGCGATCAGCTCTCTACAAATCAAAACTCACAGGTTGGGTGATTTCCTGCCTATCAAAAAATCCTAAAAACGAAGTGGTTTCGAGTTTGTCACGAAATGCAAAAGTTATTCGCCTCTCAAATTGTATTGGTTAATGAGTAATCGATGTGAAATGTCAATGTGGTGCTACAGGCATCTGTACGATGTAGATCTAAACACGCAAGGGAAATAAGGCCAGTGGGTTTATGTTGTCGATGTAATCAATTTTGGCGCCAGGGAGCTCATGTTTAACACGGTTGACTGTATGTACCGGGTTCGAGTCTTCCGACATTCATTCACAAATCCCTTCTGAACTAAATGATCCTATCTGAGTGGCAGATAGGATTCTTTAGCTCCGAGGCGACGATATGCATATAGTGTTACATCGACCATATTTTGAATGTATTAGATGATGAGCTTAATAAAGAACGATCAATAGTGCATGTCAAAATTATGTATTTTATACAAATATAAAACATGTGAATAATATAATGTTCAAGGCTGATAGGCAACGGCAAAAAATAACCTCATTTAGAAAAAGTAATTTGCCATCCTATTTAGATTTTGTCCATCAATTGAATTTATTGAAGCTTCTATAACTAAAGGGCTTGAAAACCGAGCTTGACTACTGTGCAGGCAGATTTATAGTCAACAGACCTCTAACATGTCTATATAATCCATCATAATAAGTATATTTTATAAAGTGGTCATTCACATTGCGGTGTGGAATTAGAATAACAGTGCATTGTATCCAGTAGGTATGACCCACGTAATCACAAGCAAGATGTTATTCACATGTTTTATCTTTTAATCCAATGTTTGATTAATGCTGGCCCACCGTCTGTGATATCAGCCCGCAGCCAATCAAACACTGGGTGAACATCTCGTGTTTGCTGGGATACTGCTTATATATTATATTATGACTAAGTGAAGAGTATTATCCTGATTACGGTTTAAAAGAATAGATTCACAGTGTAAAATTCTGCATTAAAGACGATCGCAAATATACAATGGTCAAAATAATAAGACTCAAAAACTGTTAGTTAAAGTTTTAAACTTTTACCTCTTTATTGCCCAAATGTCCTTTATAGAATGAGCGTTCAGGTTGTCAATTGCACGATGTGCAAATCACGTCGCTTAGCTGCAGAAATACCACCCCATCGGTTACCAGACACTGTCAATTTAGGGTTGTATCGTTATCATATGCCTCTCTACACACGGAAACTACCATCAGAATAATCAACAGTGAAACGCGACTCTCTCGTAAACACAACGTATAGTATCCCTATTTTAAGCCCAAAATTAACCAATCTGTGAAAAAATCGTTTCTCAACTGATTAATTTGGCTAATGGTGTCTAGTATTACTAAAAAAAGTTTGGTAAGAATACAGTTGGGGAAAGTCATTTTTCAGGGGTCAAAGGTGAAACACCCAAATTCCACAAAAAGCCAGCAAAATGTACTTGAGATTGCTTGGTATAAGCAAGTTGTGTACTAAAAATTATCATATGATGATTTAAAGTGTTTGCATATTAACTTGACAAAACCTTAGTGTTTACATATTAAGTTAAGACCGTACTAATGTAATAATTATATATTTAATGTATTAAAGCAAGTGGATAATTCTCTTCAAATATCACGTCATTTTACTGATTTGGGGTGTTTGACCTTTGACCTATAAAAAATCATTTTCCCCAACTCTGATCTTACCTAACTTTTTTTTGGTGAACTTGGAAACCTTCAGTTAAATGAATCAATTGAGAAACGTTTTTTTACGATTTTTTCACAGATGAACCTTTTTATATGGTTACCACTTTGATGGGAGTATATCAGAAAAACAGGCTAATTTCCCTGGCGAGTATGGTGTCAATTACGCAACAGCTAATTAACTGATTAATTAGCCAATTAGGACTTTCTGGGTTAGATTATTAACCACAGAATATATAATATTTTAGAATATTATTTTTTTTTCAATTTTGTGTTCATTTTTATGTGAATCTGTGAGGGAGGGGGGGGGGGGTTTTGAATAACAAAATGTCATGTCCTGAAGCTTATTTTTCGTGTCGTGTTTAAGAAAGAATACTTTTGAAAAATAGAATCCTCGATCAAGATACTGTATATATTTTAAGGTTAAAAGACTTGGACTTGGACTTTGACCCAAGACCATTTTTAGCCTACCAGGCTAGAACTAAGGTCTCAAGGGTTGCTGGTCAAGAAACCACTGCTCTGGTCTGCCTGGTAACATTGGGCCAATGTTGCTGGTGTGCTGGGAATTACTATCTCACTTTGAATGGCCTGCCCAATCAGTGTGAACTGTTCCGTGCTGTTTCAGTGACGGCCCAGCATTTCCAGTGCTTTGCCGGTGTTGAAACAGTGTTGGGTCAGTGCATCGCATTATTAACCGGTTGAATGGTGGGTCAGTGTTGCAGATGTTGGCGCATGATTGAACCAACAGTGTGCTGCCTGGGCTGTGCGGTAGGCCGTCATAATTAGAGCTAGGTCCAATGCCGACATGAAAATCATTGACCCGCAATTAAAACCTGGAATTGGAACTGCAACCCCTCCGACCTTGAAACAGTCGCTGTGACAAAAATATAACAGCTAAAAATACCACACAAAAGTGCACACAACCAGCTTGTATCAGCGCTCCTGTTCCAAAAAAAAACAAATTGAAAAAATATTAAAACCTCTACGAGTGATGCCTCTGGAAATGTAAGAAAAATGTGGCAGAGCGAAAATGACAAACCTTCATTGTAATACAGACCCTAAAATCCTGATATAATCCACAAATAACAAGACCACTTATTTTAAGCCCAAAATCAACCACTCTGTGAAAAAATCGTTTCTCAACTGATTAATTTGGCTAAGGGTGTCTAGTATTACTAAAAAAAGTTAGGTAGCAATAAAGTTGGGGAAAGTCATTTTTCAGGGGTCAAAGGTGAAACACCCAAATTCCACAAAAAGCCAGCAAAATGTACTTGAGATTACATTGAATAAGCAAATGGTGTACTAAAAAATATCATATGATGAATTAAAGTGTTTACATATGAGGTTAAGACCGTACTAATGTAATAATTATATATTTAATGTATTAAAGCAAGTGGATAATTCTCTTCAAATATCGCGTCATTTTACTGATTTGGGGTGTTTGACCTTTGACCTCTCAAAAAATCGTTTTTTCCAACTCTGATCTTACCTAACTTTTTTTGGTAAACTTGGACACCTTCAGCTAAATGAATCAATTGAGAAACGTTTTTTTGCGATTTTATCACAGATGAACCTTATTATATGGTTACTAGTAGGATCACTGTGCAATAATTCAATGAGAGTGAGCACTGGCCCACCAAAGGCCTGATACTCCAGTGCTGCTGTAGTCCCGCTGCTGTAGTACCATAATGCGACGTATCCTGTGTTCAGATGCAATTCTTGGCTAAATACCTGGTTTGAAATTCTCTCATCCTGCTTCGCATAGTTTGAATACTGATAATGATGCGAGTGGCTTAAACTCATTCTGGGTCATACGTGCACTATGGAATATGTTTTACCTAATATAACTGAACTTGTCACTTGTGGCCCTTGGTCGAGCACGACCATGTCATCTACTATAATTATAGGTCCCCTGGAAGAGTCGCCAAGTTATAAGTGTTCCTGATACATCTTTGACTGATTTCCTACTGTGTGGCCACATGTTTTCCTGGATCATCTAGCATAATTCCGCTCTTCATACAAGTGCACCCTAACAACTACGAAGCACACAATTACTAGTATACTGAAATAGAAAACAATCCAACAAACACGAGACGCTGAGCTAATGGTGGTTTACTGTTGGTCCAGTGTTGCGGGCGATGGACCAACAGTAAAACAACATTGCGTCAACATCTCATGTTTTCTGAGAAACCTGGCGATGTGACCATGTAGTATAAAAGAAACAAGTTCACATTGGATGATAATTTGTATCACTAATGACATCGAAATATTATTATTATTAAATCAAAGTGCAACGCTCAATCCATCCAGTCAGCAATTTTTTTTGATCCCATACATCTGAGTTACTTATACCCATCCAGTCAACCTGTCTGGCTCATTGTTGTAATATAACTATTTACTGCCTTACCATGGTTACAACTGCCCAGAGACAATGATTCGCCCTGATTGCCTGAAAATCACAGTCGTATTGCCGTGTAGAGGCGAACAGGAGTAACCGCTTACTTGATAAGTGAGCAGTTACTGCTGTGTTCCTATGGAAACACCGCATCTGATGGTGTCTCCCATTCAGAAGATGTCATAAATATACCAGAACACCGCTCAAATGGTTTAGTCTGTCTAGCATAATAGTATTATCCACTTTGCATTGAATGGTTGTGTCACACAAAATACGAAATATACCATCTCGACCCTGACGATCTATTATAAAATAAGATAAAAAAAAGTAAGAGGATATAAATTTGTGCATAATAAACATAATGTACTAGTTATTGTAAAGGAAAATAGCGGGCTGTTTCATTTTATTTAATGCAAAACACGAGATAACCTGACTTGGAAAAATGTTTCATCGAAATAAATAAGTAAACTTTGTGTTTTACTTCACTGTAGAATCATAACTCCTATAGTTTCTTTTAGATGAAATAATTAAATTAATGTGTAATAAATTTTTCCGATGCAAACTAAGGCAGGCTTACCAAGTTAGTCAGATATGGTGAGTTAAGTATAATGAAACAAAAAATCATATATTCGAGGTTTGATCTCTATTAGAATTTAATTTTTGACGTGCTATTTTTGAGTGGAATTTGGTTGCTAATGTCTTGTTTTCAATCAATCAATCAATCAATCAATCAATCAATCAATCAATCAATCAATCAATCAATCAATCAATCAATCAATAAATCAATAAATCAATCAATCAATCAATCAATCAATCAATCAATCAATCAATCAATCAATCAATCAATCAATCAATCAATCAATCAATCAATCAATCAATCAATCAATCAATCAATCAATCAATCAATCAATCAATCAATCAATCAATCAATCGATCGATCGATCGATCGATCGATCGATCGATCGATCGATCGATCGATCGATCGATCGATCAATCAATCAATCAATCAATCAATCAATCAATCAATCAATCAATCAATCAATCAATCAATCAATCAATCAATCAATCATTAATGCATGCATGAAGGAAAAATGAATGGGTAATTAAACAGATAACTGTTTATTGGACGGATAAATAAAAAAAATGAACGAGCAAGGGAACGAGCGACTGGAATAACGATCGTATGAATGAAAGAATGATTGCAGAAATGAATGAATGAATGAATGAATAAATGAATGAATGAATGAATGAATGAATAATTGAATGAATGAATGAATGAATGTATGAATGAATGAATGAATGAATAAATGAATGGATGAATGAATGAATGAATGAATGAATGAATGAATGAATGAATGAATGAATGAATGAATGAATGAATGAATGAATGAATGAATGAATAGGGCTTAAATCACTTGTTTGCATTTGCGTTCTACGCAGAATCAATCAAAGAATAAAGAATAAATCAGATGGAAGCATAAACTGATAAATGCAAGAATAAAAAAGGAACACTGTCATCCAGACACAGAATTCGTTATTTGAACCAAGGCTGGTGATACGATGCATGTTACTAAATTTAAACGAATATTCGCGGCTGTTTCATATAGAGATGGATGCATAATTCCATGTACTGCATTGGTGTCATCGTAGGTTATTATTGATGTGTGCTTTATATTTCACAGATTGTTCTATGTATATTTTGTATATTTTGTATCGTTTCGAGATTTGTATATCCATGCACATTAGACCTACTGTTTGTTTGTTATCTACATGTACTATTACCAAACGTGCATTACTTTTGCTTGCGTGTTTTGCGCAGCAAGGCCAATGTCATTAAGTAACATAATATATTGTATTTCAAGCGTTGTATCTTTGTAATGGGTCAACAACATCGTAACATATAATTCTACTAAACAAAAATCGTTGACGCAGAAATAAATCCGAGTTGGCTGAAATATATGTATTTCCAAGAACTTATTTTAAATGTTGATTATCCATTTCACCTCTTCACATTCATTGTAGTATTAATGTAATCTCGAAATATTTTCCGCTGCTTTTGTGATTTTGAGGCGACGTCAAGGGTCACGTGGTCCAGACGTGTTCATGAGTGATAGCTTAGACTCGGTATGGATTGTGTGACGTCAGCGAGTGGGCAGATCCCCTTGATATGATCAGAACACGCAGTTTATATCAACTTCATGATCTGTGAGTGGGCCAACGTTGAAACAACATTGGCTCAGTGCCTCGTATTTGATGAGGTATAACTACGATACAATGTGTCAGGTTATCTGGTTATAGACGTTTCCTTTGTGGGAAACCCGATCATTTTGTATACGAGACGCCTACAATTCACTGATGGAGATTTAATTTAGATGCAGGCATTGTATTGGGGTGGTTTTTTGTGGAAGCGACACAAACAGCACATTATTTATTGTGACCATATCTGCATTGAATCGACACTTGACCCAATGTCGGCTTGACAGAGGGCTAACATCAAACACGTCGACCCAGCGTTGAACCAATATGAGAGAGAATTTACTACTGGGCGATATATGCATCTGTTTCAAAGTAGTCAGAAAATCTTAGCAACCGTCTACGGAGTTGGCCGGCCTTTAAACCAACGTAATGATAATTTAATCACGTAGGACCACCTAAATTTATTTGTGTAGAAATCTGAGGGAGCGATCGGCCAAGATTACGAGTCCTGTGACGTAAATCTCCATGTTAGCTTGACCTCTGGTCAGTCAGCACTCGGCAATGACCCTGACATCGCCGTGTAAACCCCTCTTAATGCACAAGGTGGCTCCAAGTGATCATGTTACACAGAGTCACCCCCCCCCCATCTAGGAACTGATATGGAATCACTTCAGTGTATCTCAAGTTTCTAGTTTCGTCGGTCGGTCAGTCAGTCAGTTGGTCGGTCGATCGATCGGTTGGTCGGTCGGTCGGTTGGTTGTTTGGTTGGCTGGTTGGTTGGTTGGTTGGTTGTTTGGTTGGTTGGTTGGTTGGTTTTGTAGTCAGGGTGAGAGTTAGGGTCCATGGTTAGGGTCGGGTAAGGGTTCCAGTACCTGGTTCCCCATAAAACCCGGTATCAACCCGTCAACCGTACTCTCATCATACCCTAAAGGGTCTGACTTTCGTCACCCCTTCAAGGGCATGCCTTTCCATGTTCCCAACCTAGTGCACTGACCGAGGAGAAGTATAGCCTGATTTATAAAAAGGAAAACAATCATACTAATTGATATAAATTATACCTCATCTAATGCATTTACTAATGTAGTCAGATCCTGACTTGAGTCGGATCCGGTAACCGTTGGGTTGTCCAGTGGGGCTTTCCCCAATCTACTTCTCACCAAGAGATCACGTAGCTTTTGCCCCCTTTTAAATGCTGTTACGCACCGTTTATCATGTTTATACAGGATGTTTGGATGTTTCGCTTTAAGTTTATTGAAGGAAGTCTTCACTAATTTAGCTGCCTCCACCGCGGTTGCAGAGTAGGTAATAACAAAGGGGGTGACGCCATTATCCTTAGGGGAAGGTACCGTATTTAAGCCGAATGGAGAATACGTTTTCAGGGCTAATTGCCACTTCCTTTCCGCTTCAAGTCGCCCAATCTTATTTATGTCTAGTTATGTCTCCTGTATTCTTCAATACTTCAAGATACAACACTCTCAGATGGGTCGCCCTGCAGCTCCCGGAATTAAAGTGTGTGGCAACTGCCGTGTCCTTCTTGAGCCGTACATCCGAACGATGTATGTTTATCCTTTTTCTGAAGGAGAGCCCAGTTTCTCCCACATATAATTTTTTGCATTTCGAACAAACTATACAGTAAATACCGTTAGTTGAATCACAATTTTGTGTGGTAGGAATTTGCATTTGATTCCCGGCATCCAGTACGCCCCCCCCCCCCCCCATGGTCTTACCAATCTCTACGACTACTTGTGTCGAACATAATTTACAGTTCCTAGTAGTGCATCTTTGAGAAGATCCCTTGTTCGTTTTTTTCCTCAATTCACACAATGTACTTTTATCTTTGCTCTGGTTGGTTTTGTGGTCAGGGTGAAAGTTGGGGTCCGTGGTTAGGGTCGGGTAAGGGTTCCAGTACCCCTTCAAGGGCATGACTTTCCATTTTTCCAACCTAGTGCACTGACCGAGGACAAGTGGTTTAAAACTAACTTGGGCGCTTATTATCAATACGGTCCTGGTAAAACAAGGGTTCCACCAAGATCGCCAGTGGTCATCTTTTAGTCGATGATTGTATTTGCCGTGCCATGCAAGTCGCAGTGAAAACCAAGTAATCCGATTCGGTCTGGCTGTTTTACTGACCACTTATCCCAGAAAACACAAGTCGGTGACCCTAGCTGTGATTGCTAAATAGTAATTCTAGAAATGGAGAGCTCGCTTCAAATGAGACGAGGGAGCTTAGCATATTCATTCAAGCCGAAGATATAGGGGGTCTGGATATACAGAAGAAGAACAAAAACATTCCAAAGTCAATTTTAACGTTTAGTGTGTTTTCACGAGTAGGCTAGCATTAAAAACAAACTAAAACAGGAGTTCCGGCTTAAGTCTGTTTAAGTGCCATAGACAAAAATTCTGCTCACTATTTTGTAAGCATAACTGTGTACTGGTCTTCCTCATGGGTCAGAATCCTAAATGCCCAGGATATAATTAAGGGAAGAACCAGGAGACAAGTTAAAATAGATCTTCAACGTGTATTCATCCCACCACCATCGCCGGTGCTGGCCAACATTCATTTAATAATTGCTTACGATGTACCTCGTACAAATCCCGGCTCAATGTTGGGCCAGCGTCGCAGCCCATTGCTGTCCACGACGCTGGCCCAACACTAATCCATCGACGCTGGCCCGAAATTGAAACAGCATTGGGTGATTGTATCGTGTTTTCTGACTGCTGCATTGTTATGCGGGTTACGCTTTCCATCTCGGCGCCAGAAGCACCAGACAACACGATACATTTGCGCAATGCTGATGTTATGCTGGGCCACCGTCTGCGACGCTGAGCCAACCTTATTCCAACCGAAACCCTTTACGCAAGGCGCAAGTAGGCCCTACTTAAGCTAGGGACCTCAAACGTTATATTCGACATGTTCATAAGTACTGGTGTACAGAAATGTCAACCGTTTCCCACACACAGCACCCCATTTTCCCCTAAATAGGACACAAACTCAGGCAAAATAAATTTAATAGGCTCCTGGCGGTCCTAAATATCATATCAATGTGACGACCATGAAGAAAACATCGGATCGACTCTAATTAAGCCATAGCCCCATCAAACGCCACGCTGTGCCGCGCCGCGATGTGCTGTGCTGCGCCGCAAAATTCAGCAAACGTGGCCCCACTCATTCTCATTCATCAGATCCAATATTATCCCACTAGCGTCAGCTAGTGGCTCTGATTGATTACACTGTAGAGTGCGTTCTGTAGGTATTCGTGAATTTGACCTGATTTTTTATCTGGCCAATATGGCAATACATAACAAAAATGGTGTCATTGACATTCTAAACCACATGGTCAGGCCAAGGAATACATGTGACCAGGCACGTGACTTTTTTTATGAAACTAACAGCTTCTTTTAACATGCTTAAGAGAGGGTGTGGTGGACCAGGGAGGGGATTGATTACATCACTTCATCTAAAATGCTTTATTTCGTGTCCAACTTGGCCTGACATCTTGTGGATATTTAGACCTGACATTATGTTCTCCCATCAGTATTGTCTGGTGAGATAGGCCTACATCTGTACATGTATCATGTGTATTGACTATCCTAGTATAGTTGTATTATATAACTAAGAAAACACATTCTAACAATGTTGATTTTATTTTGGGCCAGCGTCCAACATGGTCAATCCTACAGCGTTAACACGATAGGTCTACACTGGCCTAAAGTTTTTGCAATGTTGAGCCCGCGTTGCAAACGATTAACCGACGTTAAACCAATATTGGGTCAGTGTATCTTGCTGACTGGGCCTGCATACGAGTCAGAACGATGACCCAGCGATGGGTTCATGTTAATCCACAATATGAGATGCTGCCCAACATTAAACAAATAGTAGTGTGCACTGCTGCTGGTATCTTTGTCTTACACAAAACCTAGTCTACAACAACACAAATAAAATACGCAGATCCAATGTTGATTTTTAAGCTGGGCCGACATTGTGTAGGATGGACCAACTAAAATACAACACAGGTTGATTGAATGTGTTGGTCATAATAATACTAGGCATATTGTTACAACCATAATTATGTAAACTTGTCTCTCATAAGTGCAAGGAAACCTCGAGCTTGACATTATTTTCAAGGTCAGCTGTGGGTCATCAACCAGACTATTGTTTTGTAGGCTCTATCAGAACGCAGCAACTACAGAACAGATCAAGCTATGTAGCAGGGCCAGCTGGTTGTGCTAGTCTGACCTCGTGTAGGAGGCTGGGCCCCACTAAGAGCAGCGCAGCGCGTAAAAATCACACTGAGAGCAATGCCGAAGAAATGCTGATAACTTTCAATCGGCAAGATTTGAAAATAGTTGACCTCCATTTTGTCAAATTTGAATAATTTTCACCCACTTGAACTTGTGAATCGCGTCAGCGTGACACAGGTTCAAGTGGGTGAAAATTACAATTAAATAATTTTGCGGTTAAAGGGTCAAAGGCTTTAAATGATATTTACTGCAAAAAAATAGATCACTGCAAATTGAAGTGGACCTATTTGGTCAACTGAACACTTACGACTAACTATTGAAAATATGTGTATATTTAATCTGGGTCTATGTATTATGAGGTTTAAACAATGCATCAGCTGTTCTCTTTGACCTGGTAGGGTGTTAACGCGTGTGTGTTTGGACGTCACCGCGCCACAAATGTTACAATCTTGAGATTTCTTAAGGGAATAGTGCAGCTCAAAGACAGACAACATTAACTGATTACTTTTCAAGTAAGTAGTTACTGCTATTTGCTTTTTCACGGCGAAATGGTTCCCAATACCGAGACTAATCCTTAATTATCACAATGTGTTACTTTTGAATGTCCAGAGTGGATGACTATGAAGAGATGGAGGTTCACACCACGTGATTTCCACCACCCTCTGGTAGAATGATAAGCTAATGATTTGTAAAAAATTAGGAAAACTTCTACTTATGTACATATATGTCTCCATTTCAATTCAATGTATTTTACACCTTGGGTGAAAACTGAAATTATCTATCAGATTAACGATGGTCCACAATTTACAATGCAGACCCAACAATAAATACAAATTGGGGCAACGTCTTGTGCTTGCTGCGAGTTTGCGAGTTAGATTATCACCTGACAGACACGAGAATATTAAATCCATGTTGGTTTAATGTTGGCCCACCATCTTCGACGCTGGGCCAGCGTTAAACCAACGTAGGTTCAACGTCTCGTGTTTGTCGAGTATGCACTAGAAACAACATACAGTTACCAGCTCCATAACTATGATTTGTATCCTTTTTGCAATAATTATGTGTTTTGCAAACCGAGGATGAAATCTGTAAAAAAAGGATTTTGTGAGTTAAAAAATGTATACCTACTTTACTAAACCAGAAATGCATATTTCTACGTTTTCAAAGAGTTAAATTGATCTTTCCACATTGAGCAGTTGAGCATGCATAATCATAAATATAAACAGATGTATTTAGCTTGATAGAAATACTAAATTAAATTAACACTATATAAAACTATTCCTTGTATTTCACTGCTTTTTCATGATATAGCTCCCAGAGTCAATGGATATTCGTCCTGGTTTCCATAACAACTATGGTATGTAGCTATGGTCTAAGATATATATTTTTGAGAAAGGTAAACATGGATCAATACTGTTTTTTTATTAAATAAAAAAAGGTCGGAATAACTGCTGTATTTCCAAAAACTTTGTACAAGTTATATAGTATACCCACATCATGGTTTAAACACATGTAGCTTGTAGTATGGTTATAATTCGGACATCAGGACATTGTAACAGTAAATATAACGACACTTGATACTTTGAGTAGATATCAAACAACAGTTATACACTAAATCATTCATAACAATTTCCTTTTTGTAGAGTCATTGGCGACCATCTTGGATTTAACACCTTTCCGGCTGGTTGGTTTTCTGGCTGGTTGCGGATGACTATACACCTTGTACCTGGTTGTGGTACACCTTGTGTCTGGTGCTGGCTGGTTGTGGATGACTATACACCTTGTGTCTGGTTGTGGTACACCTTGTGCCTGATGCTGGCTGGTTGTGTATGACCATACACCTTGTGCCTGATGCTGATTGGCTGTGGTACATCTTGTGCCTGCTGCTGTCTGGTTGTGGATGACTATACACCTTGTGCCTGATGCTTGCTGGTTGTGGATGATTATGTACCTTGTGCCTGATGCTGTCTGGTTGTGGATGACTATATACCTTGTGCCTGATGCTGCCTGGTTGTGGATGACTATATACCTTGTGCCTGATGCTGCCTGGTTGTGGTACACCTTGTGCCTGATGCTGCCTGGTTGTGGATGACTATACACCTTGTGCCTGCTGCTGTCTGGTTTTGGATGACTATACACCTTGTGCCTGATGCTGGCTGGTTGTGGATGACTATATACCTTGTGCCTGATGCTGTCTGGTTGTGGATGACTATACACCTTGTGCCTGATGTTGACTGGTTGTGGATGACTATACACCTTGTGCCTGATGCTGCCTGGTTGTGGTACACCTTGTGCCTGATGCTGTCTGGTTGTGGATTACTATAAACCTTGTGCCTGCTGCTGCCTGGTTGTGGATGACTATATACCTTGTGCCTGATGCTGGCTGGTTATGGATGACTATACACCTTGTGTCTGGTTGTGGTACACCTTGTGCCTGATGCTGGCTGGTTGTGTATGACCATACACCTTGTGCCTGATGCTGATTGGCTGTGGTACATCTTGTGCCTGCTGCTGTCTGGTTGTGGATGACTATACACCTTGTGCCTGATGCTTGCTGGTTGTGGATGATTATGTACCTTGTGCCTGATGCTGTCTGGTTGTGGATGACTATATACCTTGTGCCTGATGCTGCCTGGTTGTGGATGACTATATACCTTGTGCCTGATGCTGCCTGGTTGTGGTACACCTTGTGCCTGATGCTGCCTGGTTGTGGATGACTATACACCTTGTGCCTGCTGCTGTCTGGTTTTGGATGACTATACACCTTGTGCCTGATGCTGGCTGGTTGTGGATGACTATATACCTTGTGCCTGATGCTGTCTGGTTGTGGATGACTATACACCTTGTGCCTGATGTTGACTGGTTGTGGATGACTATACACCTTGTGCCTGATGCTGCCTGGTTGTGGTACACCTTGTGCCTGATGCTGTCTGGTTGTGGATTACTATAAACCTTGTGCCTGCTGCTGCCTGGTTGTGGATGACTATATACCTTGTGCCTGATGCTGGCTGGTTAAGGATGACTATATACCTTGTACCCGATGCCGCCTGGTTGTGGATGACTATATACCTTGTGCCTGATGCTGCCTGGTTGTGGATGACTATACACCTTGTGTCTGGTTGTGGTACACCTTGTGCCTGATGCTGGCTGGTTGTGTATGACCATACACCTTGTGCCTGATGCTGATTGGCTGTGGTACACCTTGTGCCTGCTGCTGTCCGGTTGTGGATGAATATACACCTTGTGCCTGATGCTTGCTGGTTGTGGTTGATTATGTACCTTGTGCCTGCTGCTGCCTGGTTGTAGATGACTATACACCTTGTGCCTGCTGCTACCTGGTTGTGGATGACTATATACCTTGTGCCTGATGCTGGCTGGTTGTGGATAACAATACACCTTGTGCCTGATGCTGCCTGGTTGTGGTACACCTTGTGCCTGATGCTGTCTGGTTGTGCATTACTATACACCTTGTGCCTGATGCTGCCTGGTTGTGGATGACTATATACCTTGTACCCGATGCTGCCTGGTTGTGGATGACTATACACCTTGTGCCTGCTGCTGCCTGGTTGTGGATGACTATACACCTTGTGTCTGATGCTGCCTAGCTGTGGATGACTATACACCTTGTGCCTGCTGCTGCCTTGTTCTGGTACACATTGTGCCTGCTGCTGGCTGGTTGTGGATGACTATATACCTTGTGCCTGATGCTGCCTGGTTGTGGATGACTATATACCTTGTGCCTGATGCTGCCTGGTTGTGGATGACTATATACCTTGTGTCTGATGCTGCCTGGTTGTGGATGACTATATACCTTGTGCCTGATGTTGGCTGGTTGTGGATGACTATACACCTTGTGCCTGATGCTGTCTGGTTGTGGATGACTATATACCTTGTGCCTGATGCTGCCTTGTTCTGGTACACATTGTGCCTGCTGCTGGCTGGTTGTGGATGACTATATACCTTGTGCCTGATGCTGTATGTTGTGGATGACTATATACCTTGTACCCGATGCTGCCTGGTTGTGGATGACTATACACCTTGTGCCTGATGCTGTCTGGTTGTGGATGACTATATACCTTGGGCCTGATGCTGCCTGGTTGTGGATGACTATATACCTTGTGCCTGATGCTGCCTGGTTGTGGATGACTATATACCTTGTGCCTGATGCTGCCTGGTTGTGGATGACTATATACCTTGTACCCGATGCTGCCTGGTTGTGGATGACTATACACCTTGTGCCTGATGCTGTCTGGTTGTAGATGACTATATACCTTGTACCTGCTGCTGCCTGGTTGTGGATGACTATATACCTTGTACCCGATGCTGCCTGGTTGTGGATGACTATACACTTTGTGCCTGATGCTGCCTGGTTGTCGATGACTATACACCTTGTGCCTGCTGCTGCCTGGTTGTGGATGACTATACACCTTGTGTCTGCTGCTGGCTGATTGTAGTACACCCTGTGCCTGCTGCTGCTTGGTTGTGGTACACCTTGTGCCTGCTGCTGCCTGGTTGTGGTACACCTTGTGCCTGCTGCTGCCTGGTTGTGGTACACCTTGTGCCTGCTGCTGCCTGGTTGTGGATGCTGGTAATGATTTTATGTCTAGGTGTTCCAAATCCCGAGTGTTTATCTTTTTTTGTTGGAAAAGATCACAGAACTTTATATCATTATCCACAATATTTCAATATTTCGCTGCTTGGTTGTAGTACACCTTGTGCCTGCTGCTGCCTGGTTGTGGATGACTATATACCTTGTGCCTGATGCTGGCTGGTTGTGGATGACTATACACCTTGTGCCTGATGCTGCCTGGTTGTGGTACACCTTGTGCCTGATGCTGTCTGGTTGTGGATTACTATACACCTTGTGCCTGCTGCTGCCTGGTTGTGGATGACTATATTCCTTGTACCCGATGCTGCCTGGTAGTGGATGACTATACACCTTGTGCCTGCTGCTGCCTGGTTGTGGATGACTATACACCTTGTGCCTGATGCTGCCAAGCTGTGGATGACTATACACCTTGTGCCTGCTGCTGCCTTGTTCTGGTACACATTGTGCCTGCTGCTGGCTGGTTGTGGATGACTATATACCTTGTGCCTGATGCTGCCTGGTTGTGGATGACTATATACCTTGTGCCTGATGCTGCCTGGTTGTGGATGACTATATACCTTGTGTCTGATGCTGCCTGGTTGTGGATGACTATATACCTTGTGCCTGATGTTGGCTGGTTGTGGATGACTATACACCTTGTGCCTGATGCTGTCTGGTTGTGGATGACTATATACCTTGTGCCTGATGCTGCCTTGTTCTTGTACACATTGTGCCTGCTGCTGGCTGGTTGTGGATGACTATATACCTTGTGCCTGATGCTGCCTGGCTGTGGATGACTATATACCTTGTACCCGATGCTGCCTGGTTGTGGATGACTATACACCTTGTGCCTGATGCTGTCTGGTTGTGGATGACTATATACCTTGTGCCTGATGCTGCCTGGTTGTGGATGACTATATACCTTGTGCCTGCTGCTGGCTGGTTGTGGATGACTATATACCTTGTGCCTGATGCTGCCTGGTTGTGGATGACTATATACCTTGTGCCTGATGCTGCCTGTTTGTGGATGACTACATACCTTGTGCCTGATGCTGCCTGGTTGTGGATGACTATATACCTTGCACCCGATGCTGCCTGGTTGTGGATGACTATACACCTTGTGCCTGATGCTGTCTGGTTGTGGATGACTATATACCTTGTGCCTGCTGCTGCCTGGTTGTGGATGACTATATACCTTGTACCCGATGCTGCCTGGTTGTGGATGACTATACACTTTGTGCCTGATGCTGCCTGGTTGTCGATGACTATACACCTTGTGCCTGCTGCTGCCTGGTTGTGGATGACTATACACCTTGTGTCTGCTGCTGGCTGATTGTAGTACACCTTGTGCCTGCTGCTGCTTGGTTGTGGTACACCTTGTGCCTGCTGCTGCCTGGTTGTGGTACACCTTGTGCCTGCTGCTGCCTGGTTGTGGTACACCTTGTGCCTGCTGCTGCCTGGTTGTGGATGCTGGTAATGATTTTATGTCTAGGTGTTCCAAATCCCGAGTTTTTATCTTTTTTGTTGGAAAAGATCACAGAACTTTATATCATTATCCACAATATTTCAATATTTCGCTGCCTGGTTGTGGTACACCTTGTGCCTGCTGCTGCCTGGTTGTGGTACACCTTTTGCCTGCTGCTGCCTGGTTGTGGTACACCTTGTGCCTGCTGCTGCCTGGTTGTGGATGCTGGTAATGATTTTATGTCTAGGTGTTCCAAATCCCGAGTGTTTATCTTTTTTTGTTGGAAAAGATCACAGAACTTTATATCATTATCCACAATATTTCAATATTTCGCTGCTTGGTTGTAGTACACCTTGTGCCTGCTGCTGCCTGGTTGTGGTACACCTTGTGCCTGCTGCTGCCTGGTTGTGGATGACTTTATACCTTGTGCCTGATGCTGGCTGGTTGTGGATGACTATACACCTTGTGCCTGATGCTGCCTGGTTGTGGTACACCTTGTGCCTGATGCTGTCTGGCTGTGGATTACTATACACCTTGTGCCTGCTGCTGCCTAGTTGTGGATGACTATATTCCTTGTGCCTGATGCTGCCTGGTTGTGGATGACTATATACCTTGTGCCTGATGCTGCCTGTTTGTGGATGACTATATACCTTGTGCCTGCTGCTGCCTGGTTGTGGTACACCTTGTGCCTGCTGCTGCCTGGTTGTGGATGACTATATACCTTGTGCCTGATGCTGGCTGGTTGTGGATGACTATACACCTTGTGCCTGATGCTGCCTGGTTGTGGTACACCTTGTGCCTGATGCTGTCTGGCTGTGGATTACTATACACCTTGTGCCTGCTGCTGCCTGGTTGTGGATGACTATATACCTTGTGCCTGATGCTGCCTGGTTGTGGATGACTATACACCTTGTGCCTGCTGCTGCCTGGTTGTGGATGACTATACACCTTGTGCCTGATGCTGCCTAGCTGTGGATGACTATACACCTTGTGCCTGCTGCTGCCTTGTTCTGGTACACATTGTGCCTGCTGCTGGCTGGTTGTGGATGACTATATACCTTGTGCCTGATGCTGCCTGGTTGTGGATGACTATATACCTTGTGCCTGATGCTGCCTGGTTGTGGATGACTATATACCTTGTGTCTGATGCTGCTTGGTTGTGAATGACTATATACCTTGTGCCTGATGTTGGCTGGTTGTGGATGACTATACACCTTGTGCCTGATGCTGTCTGGTTGTGGATGACTATATACCTTGTGCCTGATGCTGCCTTGTTCTGGTACACATTGTGCCTGCTGCTGGCTGGTTGTGGATGACTATATACCTTGTGCCTGATGCTGCCTGGTTGTGGATGACTATATACCTTGTACCCGATGCTGCCTGGTTGTGGATGACTATACACCTTGTGCCTGATGCTGTCTGGTTGTGGATGACTATATACCTTGTGCCTGATGCTGCCTGGTTGTGGATGACTATATACCTTGTGCCTGCTGCTGGCTGGTTGTGGATGACTATATACCTTGTGCCTGATGCTGTCTGGTTGTGGATGACTATGTACCTTGTGCCTGCTGCTGCCTGGTTGTGGATGACTATATACCTTGTACCCGATGCTGCCTGGTTGTGGATGACTATACACTTTGTGCCTGATGCTGCCTGGTTGTCGATGACTATACACCTTGTGCCTGCTGCTGCCTGGTTGTGGATGACTATACACCTTGTGTCTGCTGCTGGCTGATTGTAGTACACCTTGTGCCTGCTGCTGCTTGGTTGTGGTACACCTTGTGCCTGCTGCTGCCTGGTTGTGGTACACCTTGTGCCTGCTGCTGCCTGGTTGTGGTACACCTTGTGCCTGCTGCTGCCTGGTTGTGGATGCTGGTAATGATTTTATGTCTAGGTGTTCCAAATCCCGAGTTTTTATCTTTTTTGTTGGAAAAGATCACAGAACTTTATATCATTGTCCACAATATTTCAATATTTCGCTGCCTGGTTGTGGTACACCTTGTGCCTGCTGCTGCCTGGTTGTGGTACACCTTTTGCCTGCTGCTGCCTGATTGTGGTACACCTTGTGCCTGCTGCTGCCTGGTTGTGGATGCTGGTAATGATTTTATGTCTAAGTGTTCCAAATCCCGAGTTCTTATCTTTTTTTGTTGGAAAAGATCACAGAACTTTATATCATTATCCACAATATTTCAATATTTCGCTGCTTGGTTGTGGTACACCTTGTGCCTGCTGCTGCCTGGTTGTGGTACACCTTGTGCCTTCTGCTGCCTGGTTGTGGTACACCTTGTACCTGCTGCTGCCTGGTTGTGGTACACTTTGTGCCTGCTGCTGCCTGGTTGTGGTAACCTTGTGCCTGCTCCTGCCTGGTTGTGGATGCTGGTAGTGATTTTATGTCTAGGTGTTATAAATCCCGAGTGTTTATCTTTTTTTGTTGGAAAAGATCCCAGAACTTTATATCATTATCCACAATATTTCAATATTGCGGGGAAACTCTGTGACCAAAAGGTAGTATGCTCAGCATCAGACCGCCAGGTTGTGATGGACAGTGCAATTTGATTCAGAACTTAATAGCCTCACCTTAACCTTAGGATGTTATCCTCGCTCAGTTTGACCTGTTGTTTTTTTATCCACGAGAAATGACAGCAAATGATAAAACAATAATATATATTGTACTCTAACCAAACGATGATGATGCATTCCAGCCACATTTGACCACAAAAGCTACTCTTCAATTTCATTCGTCTTTAAATCGCAGAATGGGATAATCTGAATAGTGAAATATTCTGACAGACAAGCGTGTACGCTTATAATAGAATAGGTTTATAATATATACATGTAGTATATCGTTACGCACATCCAACTGGTGAATTTAAACAAGCGTAGCTCTTCTCCCGATTAGAAAAAACAAAGTGACACACTGCTCCGAACGAAGTCTACTGGCTAAGATATGGTTTGTTATTTAGAGGAAGATTTTAGTATCATTGTCATGGCAACAAGTAACATCTTAACTGGACTCTTATTGACAATTTTTTCAACCACGCACTCCATATTAGTCTACAAAGGCAAAGTGGCCGACTCATTGACATCGTTTTACTACATGCCCCATATTAATTATTTAATAACAATACTTGTTGTTGCTCCCCATTTGATAAACATGGTTGGATTGATTTTATAGACGTCAGTAAGTTATCGTGGATGAGGTTAGCAGAGAGAAGCCTTTCCCACCAATGATAAGATTTCTGTTCTGTAAAGCGAAAATGCAGTAGCTTCTTACTTGAAGCGTAAACAGTTGCTGTATTATTGCTGTGCATGGTAAATTTACTGTAATGGAGATTCAGAGAATCTAATGTGCGAACCAATCAACAAATTGCTTGATACGACTTGACACACAGGCGGAAGTAAAAAGTGCATGATTGGTGGAGTGATTTGTCCGACACCAGAGCAGAGCTCATATTGATGGTTGGATGAATAACAACTTAGAGCAGTTATTTTAAAAGAAGGTTATCCGTCACTGTGGTTAGGCATGTTCCCGAAAAGGATTCAAAATCAAATTTGTGTTGAATAAACACTTTTTAAAAGGGGAAACAACAAATAAGCATCGATCAGATTTATATTTAAGTTGCAACTTTCCCTTCATCTCTAGTTCTTTAATCACCCATTAAAAATATTTTGTGGAGAGAATGTACTGGAAAACATATTATGTTAATCATGTGTACAAAACGCCCCGTTGGAGATGAAAAGATAAATAGTATAAATAAAAATGTATTACTTCCCTCCAAAAGGTATAGTCTACAGAAATAGTATGGTGATACTGGCTGGATTAAGGGTGACGGTTGTAGGAAAAATAATATTTTATAGAACCTCAGTATTTAAGACCAAAACTGCCTGTACACTATTTCACTTTTGTCGGGATTTATAATTTGCTGATAAGATCGTCTTTTCTTTATTTCGTTATTATTATTCATTCATTCGAACATTTGTATTATTAGTCATCTCGTTTAATTTACTTCGCTTCACCACTCCATTTTAATACTGTTCATTCACTTTATTTCATTATACGCAGCATGTACAAACCTCCCCTTTTGAACTGAAAAGATAAATTGTATAAATAATAATGTATTACTTCACTCCAAAAGGTATAGTCTACAGAAAAAGTAAGGTGATATTGGCTGGATTAAGGGTGACGGCGATTGAAAATATAATATTTCATAAAACCTCAGTATTTAATAAGAAAACTGCCTGTACACTATTTACCTTTTGTCGAAATTTTTAATTTGTTGATGAGATCGTCTTTCCTTTATTTCGTTATTTATGTTATTATTATTATTTTATTCGAACATTTGTATTATTGGTCGTCTGGTTCAATTTACTTCGCTTCACCACTCCATTTTAATAATGTTCTTTCACTTTATTTTATTATACACAGCATGTATGTACTGTAATATATTTTTCTTTCGTGTGTAATTAATGTTGCCGCACTTCACGTAGGGACCTAGAGTTGATATTTAAATTACAGAATGATGACATAAAAAATACATTTTTAGGTCATACGAAAAAAGAGGTGAAAATTTAAAGGTAGCCTTAAATTTAAAGGGACTGGCCCAGGCTAAAACCATGAAAAAATCGGTGATTTTATTTTGGGTTCTTAATATGAACATATGATGTAAACATGTCCATAGACTAGAACTGCAAAAAAAATGTGTGCTGCGCATTCATCAGTTAGGCTAGATATAGAGACGAAATTCCTGATTTCTAATTATTGACAACCATGTCAAAAATTAGAAATACTGGAATTTCGTCTCTATATCTAGCCTTACTGGTGAATGCGCAGCAGAAAAATTAAAACACTTTTGCAGTTCTAGTCTATGGTCATGTTTACATCATATGGTCATATTAAGAAGCCAAAATAAAATCTCCGATTTTTTTATGATTTTAGCCTGGGCCAGTACCTTTAAAATAAAATTCCATCCTAAATAAAGGAAACGGGAATAAGGAATAAGTATCTAGCTTCTAGGCCAAGAGTATTGGGTTCGATACCGGAACAAATTCATAAAAAGCTGAAAATTTCAGGAAATGTTCAGAAAACTATCCCCTACAACATACTAAAAGTCCCCAAGAATCCACCCTGGGCCTTTTGAGAAATTCAAGATGGCGTCCAAGATGGCCGCCAATTTCACATTTTGTCATATCTTGGGCCATAATCATCATTAAAATATCATTAATGAGTCTAAATATATGTTTTTTGGGGCGAAGAATTCGATAACAACAATATTTAAACACAAAAATAATATTTTTAATGATTTTTACATATACAACATGAAAACCATTACCCTATTGTATGTGTAAATCATATATGAGCAATGTTCATTATATTACTGGTGACATAATATACCTTGGAAGGTATCAAAATCATAATCAATACACAATTTAATACTGATAAAACATATTTTTAACATTGGCACAGGCCACTTGTTATTATCTTGGATTTTAATCATCATCATCATCATCAGTGTTTGAACGCTCATCATTGTCATCTTCATTCACCAAGGGGGCGGGTGCTACATTGTTGCCTGTTTGACCACTACAGTTTGCTCAGTTTGCTGGAACAGTGCACACCAGTCTCCATACAGCCACACGAAACTCCACAGCCATCTGCTTTACATCCACAAGATATCATGTTAAGCAAAGTTTCTGGAGCTATGGGACGATCAGAGTCAATTGGAGAAAGTATGTCCTCCAGTTTCTATCCCCAGTCAGTTGGCTGTAAAGACCTCCCCATCCATTCCTGCACAGTGAGATATGCTCGAAACGATAGTTGTTTGGCTGCGGCACTTGTTGGTGGCAATGGTTTCAGCTGGAAGGATGAAAAAAAAAGATGTTTTTGTGACAGCTTTTTTATAACAAATGTAGCGCAGCTCGTCTAGTGACGCACACTTAAATGCACCATATAGCTTCAAAAGAAAATTTTCACGTGCTCGTTGAGTCTCCTCATGTGTGCATGCCATACTCACTTTTGTTGTGCAATAGATTAAATAGTTCACGTTTACCTATGCGGTACAGAGCAGATACTGTGTCGCATCCTGTTATGGCATGTAACAACAACATATATTCCATTGTATCACCAATAAAGGTCCGAATGTCATTTATGCTATATAGTATGAAAGGGTTCCTAGAGCATAGGTCCATGATATGTACTGATAATGCCACCAGCATTACCAATAAGTCCGTGTCGGTTCCTACTACAATCACAGTTTTGGGACTCAGACAAGGCAGTTGATACAATCGATGCATCTGCATAAGCTGGTGCCTGACTTGATTGTATGCCAACGTCATTTAGTAAACCATTCAGCATCACTATGAGACGTGATTTATTGTGACTATTTGCCCAAAAGGCTGTCTGACTATAGTGGTTTGCATGTACTCGCCATAGTACAGTGCCATAATACTCAAGTATGCAAGCAACATAGCACTGACACACTGCCCTGTAGGTAGATGGCTGTGACCAGACTACAATCTGCAACAGATGACCTTCAACAAAATGAGCTGTATTTGGGAGAATTGTTTGGATAAGGACAAATGACTTGAGGAGATTACCTAGGGCACTCTTGGTTGGTTTCCTCATAGCACCATCTAAGAACAGTGACGGGGGCTGTGGAGCCAGTTCATATGTTAGGAATTGTTCCATGTCAGTACTTGACTTCAGGACACAAGTGATTCTGTTGAAAAAAAGGGTTGGGTTCACAACAGTGTTTTCCCGCGAATGCTGACACTATTCTTATCGCCAATCGTTATTACTTTGTCACTGCGACGCAAAGTTATTTCTGTGAATGACATTCCAGTCAATTTTGCTGCAGCACTTTGGCCGATCTGCATTGTCACAGTTTGCAGAAGTGTCTGCTACAACACCAGTGGCAATTGAGACTAGTCGATCAGATTGATAGCCAGCAAATGACGGATGTGCTTGCAGCCACTGACCAAAAATACACAAAAATACTCTTTCTTGTCCCGAGCTTGAGTTGATGACCAAAGATGTTTGTGCTGTTCTGAAGTAGCAGAATGTAAACCTGTGAACTTCTCCAATGCATCACATACCGGAACACACTGAGGCAAAGCATGTACCCATCTTGTTAATGTGCTGTCAGTGATTCCTCTACCATGTGTCATTCCACCATTGGTTTTCAGCATTCTCATCAGGTAGCCTACTGCTCAATGGTCTGGTCAGAAAGTTGCCAGACCAAAAATTATTTGTTTGGCGTATGGTAAAATATCCTTTGTCAGAGATGTATACTGTATACTGTTCAGGGGGCATTACATGCACAAGGCTATGCATCTGCTGCAGGTACAATCTGGCAGACTTGGCATACTGGAGATGACCTGCTGCATGACAATGAGGTATCATTTCCTCAACGCACTCGCATGCAGTGTAGGTGAAGCTGCCAATTACTTGTTCGCTCAGCTGTAATGAACTTTAACTCAGTAATACTTGATACACGTATTGCACCCACAACATCCCTGTATGGCTCCCCGTTGCATCTTTGTCCAGGCCGCGAACAAGAAGCTGTTCAATGTGTTGCAGTATTTCATTGTCAATTGTATCGGGATGTTGATCTTGTTTCACGGTGTTTTGATACAGACTGGTCATACTGTCTTTGTCTATATTGCTTTCCCAGTCTGCATCTTCCAAAAGTACATGTAGAAGGGCGGGCAAGGTCAGAATATGGGCACGCACTGCTCGAGAAAAGGCATGACCTATGAGCATATGCAAAACAGAGCCTATGGCATATACTCTTTCCCAAAGGTCAGCCAAGCCACTTACATCCCTTATGTGCCCAATGCCCAAGTAGGACATTAACATGTGGAAACCGCCAAGTCGAACCACCACTTTATCTAAGTCTCTAGAGGCAGCAACTATCTCCGTAGCTTTTTGATACAGAGGCCGATCAAATGTCACTGGGCATATAGGCCTACTGAGGTTGTGTTTTTCACTTCGAGCCTGCGAAAAACACAAAGCAGTGTAAATAGTGCTAGGATTACTTGGGTCCAGCCTTATGAATGGTAAAGTCCTAATTCTTGATCTCTGATGACAGTTTTTATAAAGCCATTCCAACTCCAAGGCAGACACGGTGTTAGAATCGAAAGGTATCCTAGCATTTGAGAGCAGGAATTGGAGGCTTACAGTATGTTTTGATGGCTATTTGACCAAATGTACCAACTACGTCTGCTGAGGGTGGCTGCATTATGCGTTTCACAGGGCATTTTCCAACTTTTCCAGGTGTTGTCATATAAGTTATACCTCCCATGACATGAAATGTTGTTGTGGCTAGCTAGTGTGGCGACATTAAAATCTGCATTGTCAAATACAAATTGTGTGAAACCTTCAAGGCCATGAAGGCTCACCAGCAGATATCTCTAATCTCTGTAGCTCTTTGTAGTCCTCGCATAACTAATGCTACTCAGAATATTTATCATCCCACGGGAAGCTTGCGATGTAAATATACTGATATGGCAAGTAGCAGTGGTTAAATGAAAGACCTTGGTCTGCAGGTGGCAATCACAGAATGTGCTATTGCAGTACATCGCCGAGTGACTACAGCAGAATTTTTGCCATTTGGGTCAAGTAACTTTATACAGGAATAGTTTTAATGATTCTGGTATCACCGAAGACGCATTTTCAGTGTCTTTGAAGGTGGGGTATTCACTAAGATTATATACTGACAAACGAATCTCATCACGAATAATCGAAGCTGCCATCTCAATGATTCTTTCATTTTCACATACCTTGCTGGCCTCTTGGTATGCTTCCCATCTCTCTCAAAGAATCTTGTGAGTGGAGTCACCAAAACTAACTACACTGGACTTTCCAGTAAGGCTTGTTATAAATATATCATTTTTGTATCTTTCTTTTAATTTTTCTTGAAAGCATTTGAGTAAATTTACCTCACCATCAAAAAAATGTTTTTAATGAGATTGTTGTTTACCGACATTTGATGACTAGGCCTATTCATTAGGCCTAAAATTAATATATTGTTGTCTAAACATTTGCTAGAAGTATCATATGCACCTTTAATATTTCGTATTTGCTTTGCCATATACAAACATACATTGTTACTGATTTTTTTACGTGAGCAATAAAAAACTCATAATGTGTTTATTTAATTAATAAAATGTTGTTTAAATCACATTCCTCGCCCCCAAAAACATATGTTTAGATACTTTATTTACATTTCTATGATGATTTAAACCCGAGATATGACAAATTACGAGATTGGCGGCCATCTTGGACGCCATCTTGAAATTCTCAAAAGGCCCAGGGTGGATTCATAGGGACTTTTAGTATGTTGTAGGGCATAGTTTTCTGAACATTTTCTGAAATTTTCAGCTTGTTATGAATTTGTTCCAGGTTTCACTCATATATACCCTAATACTCTTGGCCTAAATGCCGCGTTGCGCAGGAAACATTGTTTATTTTTCAAGTTAGCAGTTGCATCATGCGAAATGCAATAAATTAGAGCATAGTATTATTATTTATAATGCTTATATTAGGTTGTGAGAAAACCTATATTCTTCCTAATCAGTTGACAAAGTTTGGCAGAATCATCGATTTAATAATCGAATAATGGAATATGGTACACGTGATAATATTATAATGATACATGACTGATAATAATTATTACAAAATGTTGGCAAACAATTGAGCAGCAGGTATAGGAGTCACAAGTTTGATGAGACAGTTTAAAATTTGACACAAGTGCAAAGCAGGTACAAATTAACCATGTTTTGTAATAATTCTCTTAAAAATGAACATACAGCTACAAAGCCTCAAAATGCACCCCGAACACAATTAGATGTAATTAAGAGCACTACATATTGTCCTCGTGTCTTTAGTACGCCAGTGTCAACAATTTTAGTATGAGTAGTAAACTATGACATTTAGGACAGAAATAGTAGCTGTCTGTCCAGTCATAGTCTTCACCGGGTTTTACCGCCTGCTTCGCTATTAAAGTAAAACAATCAGGATAATTAAATATATATAGCGAAACAAAATGGTGTGATCAAACAAAACAGAATACCTTTGTCACATTTTGACATAATAAACAAAACCCATTAGCTATACGCCTTTAAACTATCATTCAGAGCCAAACCGGTTAATGATGTATGCTTTTGCATGGCTGAATGGCAACAAATAAGTCAAGCAAATGAATTCATCGGACATGATGTTCTTATTTACACCTCTCTCTATGTTAAGTCGTATTTAGCAATCTGTTGGTTTCTGGGAAGTTTCACCAGCATCATTGGAATGAAAACAATGCTTCTTAAATCATGTCGCAAACGTTGTGATACTGTACTCCGAAATACACGGAAATATAAGTAAAAAAAAGTTGAAGACGGATGTCAGTCTCATTTAACTATCTCTGTCCAGCATCACAGCACCTGTCTGAGAATCACATTATTTGAAACAGTATATAATATGACATTTGTTGCTGTCAATAATAATTCATAATTGTGTCTGTAGCTGTCTGTAACAGTCATAGTTTTCACTGGGTTTTACCGCCTGCTTCGCTATTTATTAAACATGGTTTTATTGATTGGGTCGGCGACAGTGATTTCCCTGTATTCGGATATTAGAGTACTGGGTTTGCCTGCCATGATACTGTTTCCGGGGATGGTGATTCATGAAGTCAGGCCTCTGTGCCCCAGCTTCCTAAAATCATCTGCCATCGTCGTTGACATTGATCGTGCGATTTAAAGCAAACGCGACACATTGACTAAAATGTTGGCCAATATATGCGGCACTAGCCCAACATTAAATCAACATGGTGTCAACGTGTTTGATGGGTTCGCTTTCCCTCTTGACATAGACATGGATCTATATAGAAGACCAGCTAAGCGTAGACAAACACCAGCCTCATGATAGCACAGTCTGAGAACAGCCGAGAGCGCAGTTATTGGTCCTGATTGAATACACTGTAGAATGTGTTATTTTAGGAATATTCATGAGTTTAACCTGATTTTTATCTGGCCAATATGGAAATGCCTAACAAAAATGGTGTATTTGATATTCTAAACCACATGGCCAGATCAAGGAATATGCATGGTCCCATACGTGGAATTGTGATGAAATTCCCATTAGCTCAGCTACTTTTAAAGGGAGGGTAGTGAGGACCTCAGATGGTTTTGACTACATCACTAACCCTAAAAAGATATGTTTCTTATCCAACATGGATCAGTGGCGTGCACATGGGGAGGGTCGGAGGAGTACTGAGCCCCCCTTTGAGCTGCAGATTTTTAAAATTTGCCGGAGGCAATATCAGCACCATGATCAATTCGTCCCCTTGGACATGAAAGGGTGTATCTGCCACTTTACAAAGTGGCAGATACACCATTTCATATCCGAAGGGACGAATAATTGATATCTTGATAAACGAGAAAAAATAGCAGATACAGTTTGTGTGCAAGCAGAATTTGTATTGTGGATTCAAAATATATCCATATATCATATCGTTAGTCATCATTGAATTTGTATGCATCATTTTATTAAATTTTTGTATATAAGTTTGAGTGCCTTTCTCTATAGTCTACTTGCCAGGCAGGTGAACCCAAAATGTTCTTTACAGCAAGGTTTTTTGATGGAAATGTGATATATAGGGTACAAGAAGCTAGCAAATGCCGGATACTAATTTTTGTATGTTGAGCATTTTTTTTATTAGCATAATTAGCATAATTTATGAGGTAATCCAATAATTACCTTATATCTCAATTTCCAATGACCACAATAATAAAAGAAAGGTTCTAAAATTATATTTTGAGGCCAATAAATGAGTCCAATTAAATGTGAAAGGTATAGTATAAAAAAATGTATGCAAAAAATTCAAAATGGTCAAAAAGGACTATTTTTATTGATAAATCTATTAATTATTATCTGGAAAGCACTTCAAGTTTTTTTTAATTTTTGCTCAGTTGTCTCACTATTGTGAGAATTATCAGTTTTCATGATTATGGGGTTTCAGGGAAATGTGTGTTGTCGCTTTTTTTGAATGGTGGTATAATGCAAGATGGCCGCCATTTGTGCAAGGCCAAACAATAAATTGCTATTATTTCTCGACAGAAATGAGACAGATTCATGATTTGGGTGTCTATCGTAGGGTTTTCAGATATACCTGATGTGACCATAACGTACTTTAGTCAATGCGTTGTGGGTAAATTCAAAGATGGCCGCCATATGTGCAAGGTCAAACTATAAATAATTTATTGATATATTTTTTGACAGAATAGAGGCCGATTCATGATTTCGGAGTCGACCATAAAGTTTTTAAGGTATGCCCGCCTCAATCAGTGAGCGAATACTGCCTTGCGTCGTTTTCTGCACAATCATGGCAATATCGCAATAGAAGGAAGCCAGAAGTCGGGACTATGCCCTACTCTAATACTTTAAGGTGTTTTCTAAATGCCCCTATGTCGTTTTGGTGATCACTTTATATCCGAGTCAACAGCATTGAAAATGTCACCAGCTTGATCCCTGACAACGACCCATCCCGATAAGAACCCTATGGACCCGATGTACCGATATATCGGTATTTTCGTGACGTCATATATACCTAAGTACGGATATATCGGTATGAAATTAACCATTTCAGGTCTAGATATTGTGTAATGAACCAAGTTAAAAAACACAATAGAACACAAAATATAAACAAAATTATGACGTCATAATTTACTTTGTGAATTTCGTCAAGATAATTGTGTAGAGCCTTTGAAAGGTAAAATATGGTCAATAATAATATCACCAATAGGGTCTGCTGCTCGGTGGGAGAGGCAGTTATCCCCAGGAGGTTCGGGTCCAAAGGGTTAATTAAGCCAAGCATTGAATTCAATCAAAATACTTTTGTAGCGCCTAGCTCGGGTTAGGGAGGAAAAGGCCAATGAAATAAAACTTTTTGTAATTAATTTCTAAAAGTCGTAATCGCTGTTGATGTTCTTATGGAAACAGGTAATGAATTTCTGCAACCAAAAATGCCCTTGAGTCGTTCTTTGTGGAACATAAAGTTTTTTAGTATCAGACGATCGGGGTGGTTTTAGGTGGCCAAGTAACACCAAAAGGTTTGATAGGTATTATATGGTTGTCATGATTAAAAGTCAAGTATCAGAAACAAGTGTATATTTTTTACTGCCAATCCATTGACTTTAAAATAAGGATACCCTAGCCAGATAATTTTGAACACGTTGTAATTTTTTTAAGACACATTTTTTCGACTGCAATCCGTGCAGCAAGAGTCAGAGGTAGATGCGTCAAATATCCAGAATATGATAGCAACAGGCACTATACACACACACAAATTAACCATGTTTTGTAATAATTCTCTTAAAAATGAACATACAGCTACAAAGCCTCAAAATGCACCCCGAACACAATTAGATGTAATTAAGAGCACTACATATTGTCCTCGTGTCTTTAGTACGCCAGTGTCAACAATTTTAGTATGAGTAGTAAACTATGACATTTAGGACAGAAATGATATTTATTGTTGTCAATAATTCATAATTGTGTCTGTAGCTGTCTGTCCAGTCATAGTCTTCACCGGGTTTTACCGCCTGCTTCGCTATTTAAGTAAAACAATCAGGATAATTAAATATATATAGCGAAACAAAATGGTGTGATCAAACAAAACAGAATACCTTTGTCACATTTTGACATAATAAACAAAACCCATTAGCTATACGCCTTTAAACTATCATTCAGAGCCAAACCGGTTAATGATGTATGCTTTTGCATGGCTGAATGGCAACAAATAGGTCAAGCAAATGAATTCATCGGACATGATGTTCTTATTTACACCTCTCTCTATGTTATGTCGTATTTAGCAATCTGTTGGTTTCTGGGAAGTTTCACCCGCTTCGATCCCCACAAGCCGCTGGAAATAAAACATGCTGCAATTTGCCGTCCATGCTAAATACAGTTCACTGTATGGTGTTATTGGCCCTAAAATGAATTTCTATCAACAACATGTCATTGGAATGAAAACAATGCTTCTTAAATCATGTCGCAAACGTTGTGATACTGTACTCCGAAATACACGGAAATATAAGTAAAAAAAAAGTTGAAGACGGATGTCAGTCTCATTTAACTATCTCTGTCCAGCATCACAGCACCTGTCTGAGAATCACATTATTTGAAACAGTATATAATATGACATTTGTTGCTGTCACTAATAATTCATAATTGTGTCTGTAGCTGTCTGTAACAGTCATAGTTTTCACTGGGTTTTACCGCCTGCTTCGCTATTTATTAAACATGGTTTTATTGATTGGGTCGGCGACAGTGATTTCCCTGTATTCGGATATTAGAGTACTGGGTTTGCCTGCCATGATACTGTTTCCGGGGATGGTGATTCATGAAGTCAGGCCTCTGTGCCCCAGCTTCCTAAAATCATCTGCCATCGTCGTTGACATTGATCGTGCGATTTAAAGCAAACGCGACACATTGACTAAAATGTTGGCCAATATATGCGGCACTAGCCCAACATTAAATCAACATGGTGTCAACGTGTTTGATGGGTTCGCTTTCCCTCTTGACATAGACATGGATCTATATAGAAGACCAGCTAAGCGTAGACAAACACCAGCCTCATGATAGCACAGTCTGAGAACAGCCGAGAGCGCAGTTATTGGTCCTGATTGAATACACTGTAGAATGTGTTATTTTAGGAATATTCATGAGTTTAACCTGATTTTTATCTGGCCAATATGGAGATGCCTAACAAAAATGGTGTATTTGATATTCTAAACCACATGGCCAGATCAAGGAATATGCATGGTCCCATACGTGGAATTGTGATGAAATTCCCATTAGTTCAGCTACTTTTAAAGGGAGGGTAGTGAGGACCTCAGATGGTTTTGACTACATCACTAACCCTAAAAAGATATGTTTCTTATCCAACATGGATCAGTGGCGTGCACATGGGGAGGGTCGGAGGAGTACTGAGCCCCCCTTTGAGCTGCAGATTTTTAAAATTTGCCGGAGGCAATATCAGCACCATGATCAATTCGTCCCCTTGGACATGAAAGGGTGTATCTGCCACTTTACAAAGTGGCAGATACACCATTTCATATCCGAAGGGACGAATAATTGATATCTTGATAAACGAGAAAAAATAGCAGATACAGTTTGTGTGCAAGCAGAATTTGTATTGTGGATTCAAAATATATCCATATATCATATCGTTAGTCATCATTGAATTTGTATGCATCATTTTATTAAATTTTTGTATATAAGTTTGAGTGCCTTTCTCTATAGTCTACTTGCCAGGCAGGTGAACCCAAAATGTTCTTTACGGCAAGGTTTTTTGATGGAAATGTGATATATAGGGTACAAGAAGCTAGCAAATGCCGGATACTAATTTTTGTATGTTGAGCATTTTTTTTATTAGCATAATTAGCATAATTTATGAGGTAATCCAATAATTACCTTATATCTCAATTTCCAATGACAACAATAATAAAAGAAAGGTTCTAAAATTATATTTTGAGGCCAATAAATGAGTCCAATTAAATGTGAAAGGTATAGTATAAAAAAATGTATGCAAAAAATTCAAAATGGTCAAAAAGGACTATTTTTATTGATAAATCTATTAATTATTATCTGGAAAGCACTTCAAGTTTTTTTAATTTTTGCTCAGTTGTCTCACTATTGTGAAAATTATCAGTTTTCATGATTATGGGGTTTCAGGGAAATGTGTGTTGTCGCTTTTTTTGAATGGTGGTATAATGCAAGATGGCCGCCATTTGTGCAAGGCCAAACAATAAATTGCTATTATTTCTCGACAGAAATGAGACAGATTCATGATTTGGGTGTCTATCGTAGGGTTTTCAGATATACCTGATGTGACCATAACGTACTTTAGTCAATGCGTTGTGGGTAAATTCAAAGATGGCCGCCATATGTGCAAGGTCAAACTATAAATAATTTATTGATATATTTTTTGACAGAATAGAGGCCGATTCATGATTTCGGAGTCGACCATAAAGTTTTTAAGGTATGCCCGCCTCAATCAGTGAGCGAATACTGCCTTGCGTCGTTTTCTGCACAATCATGGCAATATCGCAATAGAAGGAAGCCAGAAGTCGGGACTATGCCCTACTCTAATACTTTAAGGTGTTTTCTAAATGCCCCTATGTCGTTTTGGTGATCACTTTATATCCGAGTCAACAGCATTGAAAATGTCACCAGCTTGGTCCCTGACAACGACCCATCCCGATAAGAACCCTATGGACCCGATGTACCGATATATCGGTATTTTCGTGACGTCATATATACCTAAGTACGGATATATCGGTATGAAATTAACCATTTCAGGTCTAGATATTGTGTAATGAACCAAGTTAAAAAACACAATAGAACACAAAATATAAACAAAATTATGACGTCATAATTTACTTTGTGAATTTCGTCAAGATAATTGTGTAGAGCCTTTGAAAGGTAAAATATGGTCAATAATAATATCACCAATAGGGTCTGCTGCTCGGTGGGAGAGGCAGTTATCCCCAGGAGGCTCGGGTCCAAAGGGTTAATTAAGCTAAGCATTGAATTCAATCAAAATACTTTTGTAGCGCCTAGCTCGGGTTAGGGAGGAAAAGGCCAATGAAATAAAACTTTTTGTAATTAATTTCTAAAAGTCGTAATCGCTGTTGATGTTCTTATGGAAACAGGTAATGAATTTCTGCAACCAAAAATGCCCTTGAGTCGTTCTTTGTGGAACATAAAGTTTTTTAGTATCAGACGATCGGGGTGGTTTTAGGTGGCCAAGTAGCACCAAAAGGTTTGATAGGTATTATATGGTTGTCATGATTAAAAGTCAAGTATCAGAAACAAGTGTATATTTTTTACTGCCAATCCATTGACTTTAAAATAAGGATACCCTAGCCAGATAATTTTGAACACGTTGTAATTTTTTTAAGACACATTTTTTCGACTGCAATCCGTGCAGCAAGAATCAGAGGTAGATGCGTCAAATATCCAGCATATGATAGCAACAGGCACTATACACACTTGACATATATCTTGTCGAAAAAATTATTGTCAAATAGGACTCCCAGGTCTGCGTTTTAGCTTTGCTTGAGTCATCCAGTCAAACACACTCATGACACACCTCTGTAGTTCCAGCAAAGATTGCTGAGCATTCTCAGTAAATAGGGAGCGGCATCTGCATAAAGATGGTGACTCAAACCATGTCCACAAATAATATAACTGAGTTAAATAGTGAACAGCACTGAAGGGCCCAATACAGACCCCTGTGGTATAGCAATGTAAAAGTATTAGAAGCAGCAGACAATTTATCTTAAATATTTACTTGTTGACCCCTGTCTCTCATATAGGACGAAAACGAATCCAGAGCCACATAAGAAACACCATAATAATTCGGCAGCGTGTCAGCTAGCGTGAGGTAAGATTAATAGTGTCAAAAGCCGCAGACAGGCTGAAAAGCGTCAATGATTTTTTCTAAAGAATGACAATATTATTCTCGACTTTCCGCAATACTGACTCCTCAGTTGAAATTTCCGATAAGCTGACTGTGATGGAATTCCCAATTTATTTTTGCTGATGCATTAAGAACTGAAGCATTGAAATATTTCACATCGTGTCACTTTTAGAAATTATGTTGATTCCGGATAAAATGTGCGTCATAGCACGTGTACTTAACACAGTGCTTCTATTTGAAGATTGGAAGAATCTGGACATATTGTACCGAGAATAACAATTAAATTCCTATTTTTGTGTGGTGAAACATTATTACAACAAACGTTTGAGTCAGTATTGTGGGGAGCCTCCGTGACCGAGAGGTAGCGTGCTCGGCCTTAGACCGCCAGGGCCCGAATTCCGAATCCTGTGTCTGGAGGACAATGTCATCTCAATCATCTCACCATCCTCAGGAGGTTCTCCTGGCCCAGTTTAGCCTATATGTGCACAAAGGTGGCCTAAAGCCCGATTCATTTCATTTACAACAAACGTTTGATATCAGAGTTGTGAGGATTGATGCTTCGTGGTGAAGCTGAGAAGGCAGCTTCAATTTTCACGATAAGAACCTCAAATATCAAAAAATCCTAAATGGGCTAAACTAATAATATATAGGTATAGGTCCCGAGACTTTAGTATTGAATGCACTCCAGCCTGCAATGTGATTTATAGGCAGAGGAAATCACTCAACCACCATAATGGTATTGAAAAGCTGTGCAGATTTCTTTGCTTGTCCACAACATATTGGTGGGTATTCTGTCTGTCTAATAGCCACCATCATCTGGATTAAGCCGGGTGTGTGTATGACGCACAGGAGTGATTACCACGTCATCATTGAGTGAACTATTCCACCACAGTGGTAACACTCGGGTCTCAAAATCTCTGGAGTAAAACCCGTAGAAACCTTTTGTATTTTTAATATCATTTGATGTAGGCCTACGCAAGGCAGCTTGTTGAATATTGCAGATGAAAATGATAACTGTGTGATTTAAAAAAAATAAAGGTAGCCTACCATACTACATATCAATAAACTGTAGATATATTTGGATCATGTGATTTGTGTCAAAACAGTAGTATTTCCATGTTGATTTATGGCAATATCCGTGACATAGCTTACTTTTTAAACAAATCGATATTATTTTTGGCGGCCATTTTGATTTTTAACGTTGTATCAGTTTTATTTCAATATTCTGAGCGTAGGCCTATTCATCATCATAATTATGTAGAAACGTGGGTGTCAAACCTTAAGCTCATCAAGGATTACGATATTGGTCCTGAAATGACCTAATTACATATGCATATATTCAAAATGGCGGATATCAGCCATTTGCATTTTTTTTAAATGTTGATATTATGCTTGACATTGGTATTATGCTTGCAAAATGCAAAAATAACCAGAATTTGAAAGTTAGGTTGATTGGAGTTTGACCCGTTTGACATAGGCCAGTCCCTAATTTACCTTATTAAATATGCTAATTATGTTAATCAAAAAATTGCTAAACATATAGAAAGCATCCACCATTTTCTAACTCCTTTAAACATATAAATAATATCTCCATCAAAAAAGCTTGTATTGAAAGACATTTGGGGTCTAACACATTATGTCAATGAGAGTGGCAAATATACTAATTAAATATGCAAATTCAAAATGGCGGATGTCAGTCATTTCGTATTTTTGAAAAATAATAATAGTATGTTTGTCATTTATATTATGCTTGAACAAATGCAAAGTTAACCAGAATTTGCGTATTTGTCTTGATTGGGGGCTCCGATAAAGGCGGGTCTCTAATTTACCTCATTAAATATGCTAAGTCAAAAAAATGCTCAACATATAAAATTTAGTATCCAGAATTTTCTGACTCCTTGGAACATATAGATAATATTTCCATAAAAAACCTTGCTGTAAAAGACATTTTGGGTTTAATACATTATGTCAATGGGAGTGGCAAATAGACTACTAGGGATATTTGGTTGGGTCTAGCTGTATAATTTGTTTATGTGGTTTTACCATGTTTAAGTCAAGTTTCATTTAGTAACTGCTGATGTATTAGCCAGATGACTTAGAATTCGCTGTGTATTGATCCCCAATTAATATGCATGGGCTGATTTGTAAAATCAAGTCGATTAATTACTAAAATTTAGTCACAGATATTGACCCATCGTTGATTCAGTACTGGTGAACAGATTTTTTATATGTTTTCATAGATATTAAGCTCTATGTTAGCCTTTTTAACCCTCCTGGCCATTTCTTTTTCTTTTCATTCACCTTGAGATGTGAATTTCTAGCGAAATTCTCACCTCAATGTAAATGAAAATGACTTGATTTTATGAAAAAACTCAGCATAATAACTGAAAAGTGTTAGGTGCTTGTTTTGGTGGACTATATTATTTGACATATTGGTTTATAATAAAGTGAAAATATGACTATAAACGGCTCTTTGAAGTCTCCGTCACGAAAATATGAATGAATGAATGAATGAATGAATGAATGAATGAATGAATGAATGAATGAATGAATGAATGAATGAATGAATGAATGAATGAATGAATGAATGAATGAATAATTGAATGAATGAATAAATGAATGAATGAATTAATGAATGAATGAATGAATGAATGAATGAATGAATGAATGAATGAATGAATAAATGAAGATTAATAAATGAATGATTGAATGGATAAATGAATGAATGAATGAATGTATGAATGAATGAATGATTGAATGA